>CM026391.1:29991846-30035884 GCA_014843695.1 Archivesica marissinica | reverse complement strand
CAGTACACCCTCACATATACAGACAGTACACCCTCACATATACAGACAGTACACCCTCACATATACAGACAGTACACCCTCACATATACAGACAGTACACTCACATATACAGACAGTACACTCTCACATATACAGACAGTACACCCTCACATATACAGACAGTACACTCTCACATATACAGACAGTACACTCACATATACAGACAGTACACCCTCACATATACATACAGTACACTCTCACATATACAGACAGTACACTCTCACATATACAGACAGTACACTCTCACATATACAGACAGTACACTCTCACATATACAGACAGTACACCCTCACATATACAGACAGTACACTCTCACATATACAGACAGTACACTCTCACATATACAGACAGTACACCCTCACATATACAGACAGTACACCCTCACATATACAGACAGTACACTCTCACATATACAGACAGTACACTCTCACATATACAGACAGTACACTCACATATACAGACAGTACACCCTCACATATACAGACAGTACACTCCTCACATATACAGACAGTACACCCTCACATATACAGACAGTACACTCTCACATATACAGACAGTACACTCACATATACAGACAGTACCCTCACATATACAGACAGTACCCTCACATATACAGACTCTCACATATACAGACAGTACACCCTCACATATACAGACAGTACACTCTCACATATACAGACAGTACACTCACATATACAGACAGTACACCCTCACATATACAGACAGTACACTCTCACATATACAGACAGTACACTCACATATACAGACAGTACACCCTCACATATACAGACAGTACACTCTCACATATACAGACAGTACACTCTCACATATACAGACAGTACACTCTCACATATACAGACAGTACACTCTCACATATACAGACAGTACACTCTCACATATACAGACAGTACACCCTCACATATACAGACAGTACACCCTCACATATACAGACAGTACACTCTCACATATACAGACAGTACACTCACATATACAGACAGTACACTCTCACATATACAGAAGTACAGCTCACATATACAGCACAGTACACTCTCACATATACAGACAGTACACTCACATATACAGACAGTACACTCTCACATATACAGACAGTACACTCTCACATATACAGACAGTACACTCTCACATATACAGACAGTACACTCTCACATATACAGACAGTACACTCTCACATATACAGACAGTACACTCTCACATATACAGACAGTACACTCTCACATATACAGACAGTACACTCTCACATATACAGACAGTACACCCTCACATATACAGACAGTACACCCTCACATATACAGACAGTACACTCTCACATATACAGACAGTACACCCTCACATATACAGACAGTACACCCTCACATATACAGACAGTACACTCTCACATATACAGACAGTACACTCTCACATATACAGACAGTACACCCTCACATATACAGACAGTACACTCTCACATATACAGACAGTACACCCTCACATATACAGACAGTACACTCTCACATATACAGACAGTACACCCTCACATATACAGACAGTACACCCTCACATATACAGACAGTACACCCTCACATATACAGACAGTACACCCTCACATATACAGACAGTACACTCTCACATATACAGACAGTACACCCTCACATATACAGACAGTACACCCTCACATATACAGACAGTACACCCTCACATATACAGACAGTACACCCTCACATATACAGACAGTACACTCTCACATATACAGACAGTACACTCTCACATATACAGACAGTACACTCTCACATATACAGACAGTACACCCTCACATATACAGACAGTACACTCTCACATATACAGACAGTACACTCTCACATATACAGACAGTACACCCTCACATATACAGACAGTACACCCTCACATATACAGACAGTACACTCTCACATATACAGACAGTACCCTCACATATACAGACAGTACACTCACATATACAGACAGTACACTCTCACATATACAGACAGTACACCCTCACATATACAGACAGTACACCCTCACATATACAGACAGTACACTCACATATACAGACAGTACACTCTCACATATACAGACAGTACACCCTCACATATACAGACAGTACACTCTCACATATACAGACAGTACACCCTCACATATACAGACAGTACACTCACATATACAGACAGTACACTCTCACATATACAGACAGTACACTCTCACATATACAGACAGTACACCCTCACATATACAGACAGTACACCCTCACATATACAGACAGTACACTCTCACATATACAGACAGTACACCCTCACATATACAGACAGTACACTCTCACATATACAGACAGTACACCCTCACATATACAGACAGTACACCCTCACATATACAGACAGTACACTCTCACATATACAGACAGTACACTCTCACATATACAGACAGTACACTCTCACATATACAGACAGTACACTCTCACATATACAGACAGTACACCCTCACATATACAGACAGTACACTCTCACATATACAGACAGTACACCCTCACATATACAGACAGTACACCCTCACATATACAGACAGTACACTCACATATACAGACAGTACACCCTCACATATACAGACAGTACACTCTCACATATACAGACAGTACACTCTCACATATACAGACAGTACACTCTCACACATACAGACAGTACACCCTCACATATACAGACAGTACACCCTCACATATACAGACAGTACACCCTCACATATACAGACAGTACACTCTCACATATACAGACAGTACACTCTCACATATACAGACAGTACACCCTCACATATACAGACAGTACACCCTCACATATACAGACAGTACACTCTCACATATACAGACAGTACACCCTCACATATACAGACAGTACACCCTCACATATACAGACAGTACACTCTCACATATACAGACAGTACACCCTCACATATACAGACAGTACACCCTCACATATACAGACAGTACACCCTCACATATACAGACAGTACACCCTCACATATACAGACAGTACACCCTCACATATACAGACAGTACACCCTCACATATACAGACAGTACACTCTCACATATACAGACAGTACACCCTCACATATACAGACAGTACACCCTCACATATACAGACAGTACACCCTCACATATACAGACAGTACACTCTCACATATACAGACAGTACACCCTCACATATACAGACAGTACACCCTCACATATACAGACAGTACACCCTCACATATACAGACAGTACACTCTCACATATACAGACAGTACACTCTCACATATACAGACAGTACACTCTCACATATACAGACAGTACACCCTCACATATACAGACAGAACACTCTCACATATACAGACAGTACACTCTCACATATACAGACAGTACACCCTCACATATACAGACAGTACACCCTCACATATACAGACAGTACACTCTCACATATACAGACAGTACACCCTCACATATACAGACAGTACACTCTCACATATACAGACAGTACACTCACATATACAGACAGTACACTCTCACATATACAGACAGTACACCCTCACATATACAGACAGTACACTCACATATACAGACAGTACACTCTCACATATACAGACAGTACACCCTCACATATACAGACAGTACACCCTCACATATACAGACAGTACACTCACATATACAGACAGTACACTCTCACATATACAGACAGTACACCCTCACATATACAGACAGTACACTCTCACATATACAGACAGTACACCCTCACATATACAGACAGTACACTCTCACATATACAGACAGTACACTCTCACATATACAGACAGTACACCCTCACATATACAGACAGTACACTCACATATACAGACAGTACACTCTCACATATACAGACAGTACACCCTCACATATACAGACAGTACACTCACATATACAGACAGTACACTCTCACATATACAGACAGTACACTCTCACATATACAGACAGTACACTCACATATACAGACAGTACACCCTCACATATACAGACAGTACACTCACATATACAGACAGTACACTCTCACATATACAGACAGTACACTCTCACATATACAGACAGTACACCCTCACATATACAGACAGTACACTCACATATACAGACAGTACACTCTCACATATACAGACAGTACACCCTCACATATACAGACAGTACACTCTCACATATACAGACAGTACACTCACATATACAGACAGTACACTCTCACATATACAGACAGTACACCCTCACATATACAGACAGTACACTCACATATATGGAAGCATATTCCGCAGTGAGTCGTCACACATGTTAAACGAAACACATGGAAAGTAAGCCAAGACCAATACAATTACCCCCGGTATTCCTGATCAAAATATAATTTATAGTTAAAATTATACCCCACATGGCAAATTTGAAAAATTGACGATAATTCTGACAAAAAACCAAAAATCCTTCCTTCGCACATTATATGCTCAATCATTTGTGAATGTCAAAATCTGACAAAAAATCTAATTGGGATGAGAATAAATATAGATGAGGCAAAATCAGGACATGTACAGATAAACAAGGGCAAATCGGAACATACGGATAAACAAGGACAAATCGGGACATACGGATAAACAAGGACAAATCGGGACATATGGATAAACAAGGACAAATCGGGACATATGGATAAACAAGGGCAAATTGGGACATACTGATAAACAAGGGCAAATCAGGACATACGGATAAACAAGGGCAAATTGGGACATCAGGGATCATTCTAAGGCGATGTGGGCAAAATTGTCGCCCTAGGGACCCTGACTTCCCCCTAAAAAAATTTTTAAAAAATATATATATTTTTTGTTTGTTTTTTTACGATTTTCAAACAAAATTGTGTCTAGTAAGATACACTGGACCATTATAAAGCACTCCAATGGGTTGTACTGTGCATTTTAACCCTATTTTGCAGAAGTATATTAAAGAACACCATTTAAGGAAGCAATCACACGCTTTCTCACTTCTCCCAAAAATTCTGACCTAGAATGAACCCTGGGACATGTGGATAGACAAGGGGATATCGGAACACACATAGAGACATGGGCAAAGTGGGACATATGACATTACAAATATTATTTTGATTCTAACATGATAAAAATATCTAAAAGGCGGCAAAACAATTATTATTATTAATTAGAAAACGTACATGACATCACAAAACTACAAAAATGATTTATTGCAGATTTATGCATAGTAAATTCCTTCTTTGCACAACTATACAGATATACACACCTATAAACTGTTATACAGCCTACACACAAGAGTACACAGATAATGTAAATCAATCACACCCATAGATTACGTTCCTCTTTTCCTGGAAATACGGGAAAATAGTTTTACTGGGAATTTCCTTAACTCTGCACTCGAGACGACATAATTCTAATGAAATTCCGTGACATATTTCCAAAGTTTTCAGCTAAAAATAAGAAAACACATTTACTGAATTATCGTGTGCTACGATTATTTGAATTAGCATATATTTTACCCATCATGCAAAGAATTAAAAAATCAAAAAAATTTAAGAAAACAAATTGTACAATATTTCAATACCATGACATTTATTTAAAAGAATACTACATAATTTCTCGTTGTTTTTAAGCTAATATTTACACACAAAGTAAGTTATTCCAAAATAAGGTGAATAATACATCAAAATAATATAGCTTCATGGTACATGTATACAAATGGAAAATCTATATTTAATGTACATACAAGTATACAAATGGAAAATCTATATTTAATGTACATACAAGTATACAAATGGAAAATCTATATTTAATGTACATACAAGTATTCAAATGGAAAATCTATATTTAATGTACATACAAGTATACAATGGAAAATCTATATTTAATGTACATACAGTATTCAAATGGAAAATCTATATTTAATGTACATACAAGTATACAAATGGAAAATCTATATTTAATGTACATACAAGTATACAAATGGAAAATCTATATTTAATGTACATACAAGTATACAAATGGAAAATCTATATTTAATGTACATACAAGTATTCAAATGGAAAATCTATATTTAATGTACATACAAGTATACAAATGGAAAATCTATATTTAATGTACATACAAGTATACAAATGGAAAATCTATATTTAATGTACATACAAGTATTCAAATGGAAAATCTATATTTAATGTACATACAAGTATTCAAATGGAAAATCTACATTGGAGGTATTTTAGTGCTTTTTTGTCTAATGAATAAATTACAAAAATTCACATGCAAATTTAAAGCAGCATTACATTGTATGAAATAAAAGATATTTGAAAAATTCAAGTTTTACGTATGGGTAGCAATGCTGCTACACATTCTAACATTATACTTTGTATGCTTATGTTCATTTGGTAAACAGTGTTTTCTTGCGATAAAACAAACTCAAAACCGAAAGTAGGACTTTCCGAGTCGGTCGGTCAAGCACTTGTTTACAACCGGAACACATTGTTCGCACTTGTTTACATTCGGAATGCATCGTCCCCATTTTTCCCACATTGTCTTTTGTAATTAAATTACTTGATATGTTGATTCATACCTCTGTTAGCTAAGTCTTTAGGGACATTTCTACATCCCCGCGAGGGGTTCGACATTAGAGGAAGATAGATAGTCTTTCATGTTCAAAATATGTACATTGTTTTCTACATCCTCTGTTGTTTCACGCATGCGCACTGTGCGTGTTTATATTTCGTGTGTTGATAAACAAATTCGCGTATACGACGGTTTATATTTATTGGAATTTTATCGTTTCTGAGCGACTATTTCGATTTGCACATTAGTATTTATATTTTACCCAAACATCCTTTATTACGATGTAATGCTGCTTTAATGTATCCTTGTGTTTGCTTTAGTAAACCAGCTTTTATAATGTTATTGATTGACGACTTTGTAAATAAATCTCAATAAAGGGAGGTAATCTTTAAATCACAATTTTATAAAATCCAGTTACATGTATGTATAGATCATGCAAATTGACTCTTACACTTACAGGTAAACCCTGAATATCTTGTTAGGAGGATAATGGAAATATAACAAGAGGACCATGATGGGCCTGCATCTCTCACCCGAGTGTTCAGGAAGCTTGCACATTTGTGTAAATTATGTGACCCTACCGTGGGGTCAATTATGACCACTGGACCACCATTTCAGCAAACTAAGTAGTGGTCCTCAGAAGATGATTTTTATTACATGTTTGTAAGTCAAGGTTAGCATCTTAGTTTAGTTTATACAAATTTATTTAAGCTCGATTGCGAAACAAGTTCTTACAACTTATATTAATCACTCTTGAGACCTCATTCCTGATGTAATCAATCGCCACGAGGGAGAGAGAAGAGGCAACGTGGAAATTAAATGCCTTGCCTAAGGGCACAATCGTAAAGCTCCAGTGGGATTCGAACTCCGGAACTTTTACACCTGAAGCGAACGCACATCCACTGAGCTATCACGACTTCCTGTGACATCTTACAGTTGGGTCAAATATGAGCACAGGATCAATATGTGAGCACAGGATCAATATGTGAGCACAGGATCAATATGTGAGCACAGGATCAATATGTGAGCATCCTTAGCAGAGGTTCACTAGGTGATGCTACGAGTCAAATATCAAGTTATCTGTGCATTGTGGTCTATGAGAAGAATATTAAAGATTTACTGTACAATTATATAGGTAATATGACTAATATCTAGAAAACAATCTTCCTTTCTTTGACAAATCCACACAAATTTGATAACGGACATCGAACGATCACAAATGCTCACCTCGAGTACCTAGTGCTCTGGTAAGCCAACAACTGTAATATTGGCCCATATTTCCTTCAATATTAATGTAATTATTATAACATGAGAAATCAGTGATAAAACCTTGAAACTATGCTTGAGATCCCAATGAATAGAATCATGTAATTACACACAACCATTATTGTATAACACTGCTGTATTGGCCTTAGAAGCCAAATATGTCACATATATATATATATATGTATATATATATATACCACAGGAACTTGAAATGTTATCCATAAGCCACCAACGGTCTCGTAACTCTATCCTAGGACACCCCCCTCTATTAAAAATACACCAAAGGTCTCGTAACTCTCTCCATGGATAGGCCCATCTATTTTTATAGAGGGGGTGTCCTAGGATAGAGCTACGAGACCTTTGGTGGCTTATGGATAAAATTTCAAGTTCCTGTGTAAATACCAACATGGACCAAGGTGTCAGACGGATCTGTAGTGCAATGGATCACACGCTGGACTGGTAATCCAGGGATCGAAGGTTCGATCCCCGTCTGACCCTAATAAAATTAATAGTCTTTCAGATGGGACTTTAAACTGAGGTCTTGTGTCGGTGCTTTACACCATGCACGTAAAAGAACCAGAGGTGACTCTGGAATGGGTCTCTTTCTGTATCATTGCACTATCCTCCAACAATCTAAAATGACTAATCTCTTCAGGCTCATATGGGCAACCGGTAGCGACGATAAATAAACGTAAAACACACACAACAAGCAGCCTTGCTTTACATAGTACTACCATGTTGCAGACAGTTCAATTAAATAATCTCACAGGTCAATCTCTGCCTACAGGCACATAGCTACTATAAGGCCCTGAAGGCCTGGGCCTGCAGATCTTCCCAGAAAATAAAAAATCTAACACCTCAAAAATGCAAAAAAAACTGTAGGGGGTGGGGTGGGGTGGGGGAGAGTTGGTTGTCAACTTGGAGGTTACATACTACATACACTCTGTACAAACATAAAAAGTCAAATACATATCTCTGAAAAATCAAAATTTGTACATCCAAGACGTTCTAGAATTCAACATGTTCCTAGGGGAGCGTGCTCCCAAATCCCTCTAGCATATTCGCATCCTTTGGTACTCAATTTATTAGTTGGACTTACAAATTCAAAAACGCTAGCTACACCTCTGGCCTACATACATGTATATTATGCACATTTACTTTAGTTTACATTAGTTATGTGTGGTTTGTTCGCATTGAAGCTGCTGACTAGTGAAACACGAGTGTGTTAACAAGTATCTTCATTTCCACGATACGGACATGGCTGATGCTGATTTCAAAATATTACATGTATTCACTTACAGTGGTTAAATGTGTCTACGCAAGATGATGAAGATAGGCAATGACATTTGGCATACAGTTAAACCTGTCTTAAGCAGCCACCCAAGGGAATTACCAATAGTGGCTGCTTAACACAGGTGGCTGCTTCATATGTATAATAAAACAATATATCGGGAATCTGAAAAGTGGCTGCTTAACACAGGTGTCTGCTTAATAGAGATCAAATGTATAATAAAACAATATATTGGGAATCTGAAAAAGTGGCTGTTTAACCCATTCAACCCCAAGTAACTGACATGAACTGGTGTGTGATATTTTCAGACCAATAAATTAATAAGAAAATTACCTTTGGACCAGTTCATTTATCAAAATGGGTAATTTTATCTAAAAATAGTAATAATTATTACTGGCAAAAAAGTGCAGATCCTGATGAGATGGCTTGTCACGAGCCGGCTCATCTGGATCTACACTTTTCATAAGCCTATTTAGAGGCCTGTGGGGTTGAAAGGGTTAATACAGGTTGGCTGCTTAATAGAGGTGACCACTAACACAAGTTTGACTGTATATCACATCATACGATATCAGTTTGTAGATGACGACGGCATGTAAAAATATGTATTCAATACATTTAATGCCTTATAATCCTGTAAGATGTAATCTGGTAACTAACATTTTGACTGTTCATCAGAACGAAACAAAATAATTGATACAGTTGTAGTCGGAGAGGTAAATATTTCAGACACATATTGATTGCAATATTTATTGATACAGTTGTAGTCGGAGAGATTAAATATTTCAGACACATATTTATTGATACAGTTGTAGTCAGAGAGATTAAATATTTCAGACACATATTTATTGCAATATTTATTGATACAGTTGTAGTCGGAGAGGTAAATATTTCAGACACATATTTATTGCAATATTTATTTTGCTACCACTCAATGGTTGAAGGAAAATGTGTCAAAAGGTTGGAGAAAATCTAAATAAGCTACTAGCTTCCGATTTAATCCATTTGTTCTTGTATATTAATGTTACAACATGATGTAAATATTGATAAAATAAAATATGTTTAAACTAAAAGGTTGTTGAGTGAGGGTATTTGTGGTGAATGTTGGCCAGGACCAAACCATAGCCCACATGGTTCGCCGGTGGTGGGGGTAATTAACGGATCTGTAGCCCAGTGGTAACACGCTGGACTGGTAATCCAGGGATCGCAGGTTCGATCCCCCATCTGACCCTAATAAAATTAACAGTCTTTCAGATGGGACATTAAACCAAGGTCTTGTGTCAGTGCTTTACATCGTGCATGTAAAAGAACCAGATGAGACTCTGGAATGGGTCTCTGCCTGTATCATTGCACTATCCTCCAAAATCTAAAATGACTAATATCTTCAGGAGGCGTCGCTCATATGGGCAACCGGTAGCGATGATAAATAAACGTAAAACACACACCAGGGGTAATTAAGCTCAATCATCTGCCTGGACCAATTTGGATTTAAACATTTTAGAAGCCTTGCTCCAATCAACACAACAATTATATTATGAAAATAGCAGAAACAATTTTTTGAAAATGATAACAATAAGTCCACATAAACTGAGAACATCTACAGCTACCAGTTTTTATACATACACTTAAAGATAATAGCAAACTTTCTTAATTAACTGAGAAAACTTAACAAATACAAAATGTCAAACAACTACATGTACATGTAAATCAAACATCATAAACAATGCATTGTTTATACCAACTATTTGATCTGAAGCAAAAAACAACAACAACATATCACTTATAATATTCTTACAAAAATACTAGTCTACAAAAATTTGAGTTTAACCCTTTCAACACCACAGACCTCTAAATAGGCTTACAAAAAGTGTAGATCCAGGATCTGCACTTTTTGCCAGTAATATTACTATTTTAGACAAAATTACCCATTTTGATAAATGAACTGGTCCGAATGTAATTTTCTTATTCATTTATTGGTCTAAGAATATCATGGACCAGTCCATGTCAGTTACTTGGTGTTGAAAGAGTTAAGTGATAATCTTTACATGGGGATGCTTTAACCACATCCCTGTGCATGTAAAATACAGCAATATCTTCTAGTGCAACTATAAAATCTCTCAGCCACCGTTTCCCTGCATAGCTTTTCCCTGTCTTGGAATGTGTCCAGTTACCCGTCGGCAAATAAATATCCCGCTTCCTGACCCCATGGCACAGAATTGGGGCAACCATGATAGTTTCACCAATCAAAAATTGGTCAGATATTCTCAGAATCTTGTATTCCTTTGGTTCTCCCCACCATAATGGACGTAATAGTGGAATTCCCTTTTCTATTTCTGCAGCAAATTCGCAGTATGTAGGGATGACCACAGATTGCCGATACAAGCTCATGTTTTTCACTAAATTTGCAGTTCGTTCACCAAAGTTTACCGCTGCATTCGTAATCTGCAGTCCCGGAAAAAACATGGCAATTTCTAGCCACCTCATGTACAATTCCTTGTCCACTTTATCTTCTGGTGGAGCCACAGACACAATATATGGGTAACCATGGAGACCCGCAGTGAGAGCGCCAGAGATTATGTAATCCAGGCATTTTTTCCCGCTCTTATTTGCGACAAGAGTCGGAATTTCTACAAACAATGTCAAGTTTTGCATGTGGTAGGCTGTCTGTATAAGAACAGATTTATTTTCTTTGAGCAGAAATCTTGCAAAATCTGTATTCATTGCATTTATGTCCGAAGTATTCCTGTACAAGCTGTGATAAACAGCGTCATTTGTAAGTGCCGTTCTAAAGTCAAAAGCTTGTGGGTATGTTGTCTGCTCCACAGTTCCTTTTTGTTGCAGTGAATCAAGTTTCTCGTGCAAGAAAGAGTTTGTCGCAGGATTACTAGCATCCCACAATGCACAGCTCTGCTCTTTATACCAAATGGTCTTAAACCCATGTGTATGAATATCTTTTACGAACAAATTATTTTTGGCTCCTTCTTTGAAATTTTCTTCGGCCATGTAAGAGCAGGCTAGTGTTATAGGTAGCATCAGTTTCGTACTGGCGTATTTTCCCTTGTTGAACTTGAGGTAGAGTGATAATTCATTGGTAATTTTTTCTGAAATCTTGAAATCGCCGAGATTTTCCTCCCAGTCTGTATAATATTCAATCATATTAATTGGCAAACCAAACGTATTGAGCCGATGCAGGAACTCTCCAAAGTTATCATGATTACTATTGTATTTATTTTCGTATCTCCAAATAATTTTCGAAAAATCATGCTCAGCAAAATCGATTACCGCCGTTTGCGGGAAAAAAGCATTTCTGGTTGCAAGGAATGTTGATTTAATATCAGGTCCCTGGCATATGGAATAATTATACAATGGAATGGATTCTTGTTTCATATTTTCAAAATCTACGGACAAACACAGTTGTTTATCATCCGCTGAATTAAAACTTATTTTTATCGGAAAATTCTGATGTGATATAATTGCACTGCCTTCTGAGTTAAGCCAGAAGTTCTCTAACACATGTCCTAGTACGTTGTTACCATACGGCTGATATGTGAGTGTATCAATATCTAAATCATTTACTCTCAATGGCCAAAACCCCCCTTGAAAATTTGGCAATCCGTACCACAGTCCATACTGAACATCGTAACAGTCTGGCATGCTGTGTAAATTACTTTTTAAATTTGTCCATACTATATCGTTACAATGTACCTCAGTACCTGTCAGTGTATAGGGATAAAACCTGAATACAGTGCCGTCATCAAAATAAAAACAGAACACATCATCTGTTTGGTATTCGTCACATTTGTGAACTTTCCCGACATCTAACACACTCGTCTTCATAACACCCGTAAGAACAATATCGTCTTGTTCATTGTAAACATTTAGAATCCGTTGTTTGACTAAGAAGTCAAAATACTGATTTCCGATCTGTTTCCTTGAGCGACCTTCGTGTAATGACCAGATAATGATGATGCCGACAACGATAAGGATGAAGAGGAAGGTGACTGCAACACGTAGAGCTTTCCTACGACATGAAGCGATAGGGGTTTCATCCTCCTGAAAAACACAATAAACAGAGATCGTGCTATCGGCCGCCATTATCACTATATGTCAATATTTTATAAGATTGGTGATTTTTCTAAAAATGGTCATTAATTATAGTTTATAAATTATTAATTTTCAAAAATGATCCAAACACGCAGTGTCTGTTATGATTGTTGAGTGTTACTCGGTTGATTGCCTCTGATGAGAGATGCCTATGTTGATTGCCTCTGATGAGAGATGCCTATGTTGATTGCCTCTGATGAGAGACACCTATGTTGATTTCCTATACGATGAGAGACGCCTATGTTGATTGCCTCTGATGAGAGATCCCTATGTTGATTGCCTCTGATGAGAGATGCCTATGTTGATTTCCTCTACGATGAGAGATGCCTATGTTGATTGCCTCTGATGAGAGATGCCTATGTTGATTGCCTCTGATGAGAGATGCCTATGTTGATTGCCTCTGATGAGAGACACCTATGTTGATTTCCTATACGATGAGAGATGCCTATGTTGATTGCCTCTGATGAGAGATGCCTATGTTGATTGCCTCTGATGAGAGATGCCTATGTTGATTGCCTCTGATGAGAGACACCTATGTTGATTTCCTATACGATGAGAGATGCCTATGTTGATTGCCTCTGATGAGAGATGCCTATGTTGATTGCCTCTGATGAGAGATGCCTATGTTGATTGCCTCTGATGAGAGACACCTATGTTGATTTCCTATACGATGAGAGATGCCTATGTTGATTGCCTCTGATGAGAGATGCCTATGTTGATTGCCTCTGATGAGAGATGCCTATGTTGATTGCCTCTGATGAGAGACACCTATGTTGATTTCCTATACGATGAGAGATGCCTATGTTGATTGCCTCTGATGAGAGATGCCTATGTTGATTGCCTCTGATGAGAGATGCCTATGTTGATTGCCTCTGATGAGAGATGCCTATGTTGATTGCCTCTGATGAGAGATGCCTATGTTGATTGCCTCTGATGAGAGATGCCTATGTTGATTGCCTCTGATGAGAGATGCCTATGTTGATTGCCTCTGATGAGAGATGCCTATGTTGATTTCCTCTATGATGAGAGATGCCTATGTTGATTGCCTCTGATGAGAGATGCCTATGTTGATTGCCTCTGATGAGAGATGCCTATGTTGATTGCCTCTGATGAGAGACACCTATGTTGATTTCCTATACGATGAGAGATGCCTATGTTGATTGCCTCTGATGAAAGATGCCTATGTTGACTTCCTCTACGATGAGAGACGTCTATGTTGACTTCCTCTACGATGAGAGACGCCTATGTTGATTGCCTCTGATGAAAGATGCCTATGTTGACTTCCTCTACGATGAGAGACGCCTATGTTGATTGCCTCTGATGAGAGATGCCTATGTTGATTGCCTCTGATGAGAGACGCCTATGTTGATTGCCTCTGATGAGAGACGCCTATGTTGACTTCATCTACGATGAGAGACGCCTATGTTGACTTCCTCTACGATGAGAGACGCCTATGTTGATTAAAAACTTGATTTCCTCTACGATGAGATATGCCTATGTTGATTGCCTCTGATGAGAGATGCCTATGTTGATTGCCTCTGATGAGAGACGCCTATGTTGATTTCCTCTACGATGAGAGATGCCTATGTTGATTTCCTCTACGATGAGAGACGCCTATGTTGACTTCCTCTACGATGAGAGATGCCTATGTTGATTTCCTCTACGATGAGAGACGCCTATGTTGATTGCCTCTACGATGAGAGACACCTATGTTGATTTCCTCTACGATGAGAGACCCCTATTAAACATTTCAAACTGCAATGTAGGAATCATCTTCCTAGAAAATCATGGGCTGTCGAAAAAATAAATTGTAACCTATTGTTTCATGAATGGGTCAAAAATATAGTCTCTATAGTGTTCACAGGATTTGTCCTGGCTCCTGGGGGCCTCATATTTTTAGATAGTTTTCATTTTAGCTGGTTTTGTAGACAGTCTATGGACCAATGATTTGGTGTAATATACAAGAACACATTCACTCTTGTTTTTCTCAATCTCAATTTGAGTTCAAACTTTGTTTGTGAGTTTGAGACTGGCGTGGACCACGCCAAGGTTACAAATCTTTTCTCAAATCTCAAACTCAAGTGATTTGATTGTTTGATTCTGAGTTTTACTGTCAGTTGAACAAATCAGAGGCTTGAGACTGAGTTTTACTGTCAGTTGAACAAATCAGAGGCGTGAGACTGAGTTTTACTGTCAGTTGAACAAAACAGAGGCTTGAGACTGAGTTTTACTGTCAGTTGAACAAAACAGAGGCTTGAGACTGAGTTTTACTGTAAATTGAACAAATCAGAGGCTTGAGACTGAGTTTTACTGTAAGTTGAACAAATCAGAGGCTTGAGACTGAGTTTTACTGTCAGTTGAACAAATCAGAGGCTTGAGACTGAGTTTTACTGTCAGTTGAACAAATCAGAAGCTTGAGACTGAGTTTTACTGTCAGTTGAACAAATCAGAGGATTGAGACTGAGTTTTACTGTCAGTTGAACAAATCAGAGGCTTGAGACTGAGTTTTACTGTCAGTTGAACAAATCAGAGGCTTGAGACTGAGTTTTACTGTCAGTTGAACAAATCAGAGGCTTGAGACTGAGTTTTACTGTCAGTTGAACAAATCAGAGGATTGAGACTGAGTTTTACTGTCAGTTGAACAAATCAGAGGCTTGAGACTGAGTTTTACTGTCAATTGAACAAATCAGAGGCTTGAGACTGAGTTTTACTGTCAGTTGAACAAATCAGAGGCTTGAGACTGAGTTTTACTGTCAGTTGAACAAATCAGAGGCTTGATTCTGAGTTTTACTGTCAGTTGAACAAATCAGAGGCTTGAGACTGAGTTTGAGATTGGAGAAAGTTTTTATTTACATCCAGGCCACTGCAGGCCCAAAGGTTGCAAATTTGTTCTCAATCTGGTTGAATCCAAGATTTACACTGGATGAGAGCAGTGGAATTACACATTTTATTTCTCACTGCTTTGTGTGTGTGGTTCCTAGCTGGTGCATGTTGTCAATGCGAACCTTTTCACATTTAAACCGTTGTGCAAAGCAGTGAAAAATAAAATGTGTTATTCCACAGCTGTCAACTACATGTATTTCATTACATTTGGAAAGCATAAAATTAATAAAGGAGTCTATTACCGTAAGACTTTTAAGATATTTTTCTTTGCTTGTTTCCTGGGTTATATATCTGTTTCCTGGTGATGATGTTATACTGCTATGTTCTATAGGTGCGGAAGCCCTGCTTACATTGCCATAGTGAGAACCGTTTACCGGAGCAGAACAGGTTAGCAATTTCTCATTCTCCTTCTCTCTGAAAATACAAAACCCATATTAAAAACTCAAGTTAACCCTTTCAACACCACAGACCTCTAAATAGGCTTACAAAGTGTAGATCCATATGAGCCGGCTCGTGACGAGCCGTCTCATCAGGATCTGCACTTTTTGCCATTGATATGACTATTTTTAGACATAATTACCCATTTTGATAAATGAAGTTGTCCAAATGTGATTTTCTGATTCATTTATTGGTTTATGAATATCATGGACCAGTCCATGTGAGTTACTTGGTGTTGAATGGGTTAATCTTTTAAACTAAATCATGCAGCTTAGCAGAAGACATAAATACCGTCCATACTCGCCTATAAGACAAGTTTTGTACAACCAGATTAAGACATCAAAGTGGCTTCCAGTCTTATAAGTGAGTGATAAAAAACCGATGCTGAGAAAATACGTAACCTGCAGCTGATGCTGAGAATAGCCCAGTTCTGATCATGTGATAATGCTTTGGTGCTATTTTTAATCGTTAAATGTAACCCCCTGTCGATTGTTTTTCAAGGTAAAGCTTGTTTGTACATGTTATATCGAGATAATTGAACGGCATTATGTTTGCAATCAAGTATAATCAACACTTATTTTCTTTATTGTATTAAACAATTAAAAATTGACAGGTTTGACAACCAGTCTGTTGTGATATTGCGATGATTGCGGGGACATGTTTATCCGACCTTCCTGGGCAGGCTTATCCGACCTTCCTGGGCAGGCTTATCGACCTTCCTGTGCCGGCTTATCCGACCTTCCTGGGCAGGCTTATCTGACCTTCCTGGGCAGGCTTATCCGACCTCCTAGGCAGGCTTATCCGACCTTCCTGGGCAGGCTTATCCGACCTTCCTGGGCAGGCTTATCCAACCTTCCTGGGCAGGCATAGCCGACCTAACAGGTTACCAGTACTAAGCGGGCAGGCATAGCCGACCTAACAGGTTACCAGTACTAAGCAATGTGTGTGAGGTGCATTTCTCAATCACACTACATACGTAGCTTAACTGAGTATTGAACCCGGGCCAGTTCGATTCCAAATCGGACGCTCTACCACTGGCATGGGACGACAGACGGCACACTAACACCACAGCTCTGTACAAAGTTTTATTTTAAACCTGCACATGTTAACGATTCATCGTAAAGTCACAATGTACGACAATGGTAGAGATTGTGTTGTGAATAGTAAACTGCTTTGGAAGAAGTTACG
The DNA here is from genome assembly GCA_014843695.1 of Archivesica marissinica. Taxonomy (NCBI): domain Eukaryota; kingdom Metazoa; phylum Mollusca; class Bivalvia; order Venerida; family Vesicomyidae; genus Archivesica; species Archivesica marissinica. Next base: position 30,018,075 of record CM026391.1, on the reverse strand, counting down.
TTTACTCAGTTAGCAGATGATTTGCATAATTTATTCAAATTGACCATATTGAACAAACCTACAGAAACATTAAGAGCGACATTACTGTAAATCAAAGGAATAGAGGATATTTAATATTGACAATGAATATTAGAATCAATAAACTAAGATTACCCTTTTAAATTGAATTTTTGCGGGGCTCCACTTTCCATTGTTTTGATTGAATGTCTACAGCATTTTCACACATTCTCGGACCAAAGGTATCTGTGAGAGAAAAAACAAAACATATCCTCAGTGAGATATTGCTAAAGTCTGTTTCAACACGTATAAGATCCGTAGTATAGATGAACATATATACATATTTTACCAACTTCACAGGTCGGTCAAAACCTATTCTATTATATCGAAACAAACCATGTTATTTCTGAATTTGCATCAATATAGGTGCATGACTGATAACTGTGTTTGCGTCGGCAATGATATTCGTGAAATGTTTGCCAGTTCAGGGAGTTAATCAGTTTAGGCTATTTAGCTTCACTGCTTGTATAGTTATTATCATTGCAGTTGTTGATCATTGAGACTTTAAGCTGAGGTCTCTCTTAGACCGTGCATATAAAAGAAGCAGAGGAGATTCTGGAATGGGCTCTGTATGTATCATTACACTATCCCCCAAATCTAAAATGACTAATCTCTCCAGGAGGCGTCGCTCATATGGGCGATGATAAATAAACGTAAAACACACACTGAACATTGCACTGTTTCTGCTTTATATGTGAGATACATTCGCCAGTCAGATGGTTCAGTAACACTCGAGTTAAGGATGAATATAGGTCATATAAGCTTTTTATTTTGATATTCATACTCGTATATTGAACATATTGTTATCGTTCAAGGGTGCTGAAATAGAACTGAAAATAAACATAGGTTGTCTTTAGTACGATACTTTGGAACTTGTAAGGGGGAATTATTGGTGTTCTTTTGTGAGCTATTCTCAGCACCTCCCATTGCTAGGATTGAAGTCTATGACCAATCCCGTTCACATTTTTTCAAGAGCATGCATGTAGTTGTGAAGGATTTGTGCATCAGAAGGAAGAGGACTTTACTGTGATATGTCATCTGCAAACAGTCTAATGACAACATTTCATCATGGGCGAACACATGGCAAGTCGCCTTCAATCCGGCTAAATCATAATCTCTCATCATCTCTAGCAAAAAGGCTAAACCCACATCAAGCTCTTCGCATGTTTAATTCCATTATTCCTGCTGTTGATTTTCATAAACACCTAGGTATACTGATCTCTGACTTGGCACCATCAGATAGATCATATAAAATCCAAAGCATGGGCAAGAGTAAACACATTGAAACGTCTCAAATTATACTGGACAGGAAATCTCTTGAAGTAATTAATGTGACTATTTTATATGTTGATATAACAAAAAGGGTGTTATTATGGAATTGTAAATAAACCTATCAGCAATCTGGTGATTAACACACTGGACTGCGAATCCAGGGATTGCAGATTCTATTCCCCATCTGACACTAATAACATTACAGTCTTACTCAGAATTTGGTGTTCAGTAATACGTACATTTCTTTCAGATGATACTATAAATCGAGGTTTTATATATCGATGATACACACTAGACATGTAAAAGAACCAGGGTACATTGATTTTGTTCATAGTAGTATGCATCATTTTTGGTAACGTAGCTTGAGACTATTTCTCTGATATGTTTTACGTTCTAAATATATAGTTGCATAATCGTTTGGCTGCGCAGTGACGACCTAGTATCATATACTCATATACCAGGACGAATGATGTGCCCTGCTGTGATGTCATGCGCGCCAACAAATAAGCTTGGTACCAAGTAACATTGTACCATTGTCCGAGTAATGTTGCATTTGACTTAATGTTCCTATTCCAATTTTACTGTCGCTTCATACCTTCCTGGGAACAACATAGAACATTAACATTCATGCATTTACATGTAATTAATTTAGTTTGAAGCAGATAATAATATGTTTGCACCAAACACTCAATATTATATACATACATTTATAATACGTTAGTTGCAAATATAGCTGCACTTACAATCTCTTACTGTGCTAAATTATAATTTTTCAAGACACATTCACACACTTTGAACTAGGAAAAGGGCAAGTGCGGTAGGTTTAACGGAGTTCTTTGCTACGTGGGAAATTGGGAAAAATCCATTAAATATGGTTATACCGATAGTTAACAGGAACAAACCAACGTTATTGGCTACATCATTGAGCTACAAAACGCAGTAGTTGCATAGTATATCTAAATATAGAGACAAAATTAAAACCGTTACTAACGTTTTTTGGAACAATTCAAAATACACATAGCATATGTATACTATAAACATTAGCGTTAGTGAATGGTGATTATAATTATTACACTAGCTGCAATAGTTCACAAAGGGAGAAGTGGGTTCAATCCATGTCTTTTGTATGTTTATTTCAATCCAAAAATGTAATTCTGAAACCAAATATAAAAAATGCATTTTATTTTGTATTGTGATAATATGGCACATTAAGCGAGCTACTTTTAGTGTCTGCATGATACTCCATCGATAGGTGATATAACAAGCTGTCTAAATGAGTCTACGTCCACAGCTATCATAAACGGCCAAATGTGTGTTCCCTATTATGGACAACTGATAAGTAATAGGATATGAGAGAACTATCAGTCACATCTCAAATATAATGTCGACAATGGGCGGGATTCAATGTAAGAAGAAATAAGACAAAATTACACAATGAGACCTCATTCATGATGTAATCCATTGCCATACGAGAGAGAGAGAGAGAGAGAGAGAGAGAGAGAGAACGCAGTGTGTATTTAAGAGCATTACATTAGGATATCAACATCGAGATTATGGTTCGAACTAACAACAGTACGACGAGGACACCGTATCCATTTCATAGTGAGGCTCCACAAACGTAATTACATATATTAGTGGTCAATGTCCTTATCTACAGCTGTGTCACGGTGTGCGAATATCATGATATCGCCGTAAGAGAGCAACATACTCATCATACAGATACGTGTTCAAAGTTGTTTTATGTGGTGTTTCAATATCTTAAGTATTTATGTAGGATTTCATTTTTTAATAACTTCTTATCTAATCGCGCCAATACTATAATTTTTGAAACGTACTCTAAATTTAATAATATCGACCATTCTATATCTGAGTACATTTCGGATATCAACAACATTTCCGGATGTGGTGTCAACTGTTTTCGAATTAGTTCGCAAATGACGTCATCGCTATCAGTATGAGGCAGGTGGAATATATTGTAGACAATAACATTTTCAAACACTAAAATTAGCAAAATCAGATCAGTTGGCCTATTCACCTTTTATTTCGAACTTAGAGTGATGAAACTAAAGTGACCATGCAAAGAAATAGCGGAAAAGTTAGTGACCCGACGTGGGACTCAAACCCACGACCTCCCGAACACTAGTCGGACAGCTCTACCAACTGAGCTAGCCGGGCCGCTGTTCTACCCACGCCGAAATACACTACACTCTTCCCTCTTTTATTCTTTAGGAGCCGCACTCCGATTCCTGGAGCCGCACTCCTACTCCTTTGCCCGTACCATATATCCTCGTCGCCATTAAAGTGACCATGTCAAAATAATATATTCAACATTAACCGTGCATAAATGCAAAATTTCATGTATGAAAGGTGCCCTAAAGTATCTAGTTCACTGTGGAAACAGGTGCCGTTGCAATAGCTGTATTGAGGCGCATGGTCACGTAATGAAGTTAAAATTTTCAACAACAATTTATTGAAAGTTGTGTTCACGACTTAGGAAAATAATAATATATAATATGGCAAGTGCATGTAACCTTTTGTATAGGCCATGATATGTAGGATTTACGCCGAGCATGGGTTCCACCACTCTATGTAAATGTTGATTTTTTCATTAGCCCCATTCGGAGGTATACAAAATGGCCCAGAAACGACCCAACTATATTTATTTAGGTATATTCTATTTTTATTCATTTACGTGTGCTGTTTGATTGGTTTGTGGATCCTGTTTAGAGTGGTGGAACCTATGCTAGGCATATTCCTATATTCGGCACATTTACATCCGTATTTAAAATATTTATTATATATAGTTCTAGGCTAATTTCGCTGACAGAGCTGAAGCATGGTTCAATAGCATTCCGTTGTGTTGTGTGCAATTTCCGAAATAACTCCTTAACTGATTGTTGTGTTTGTTTTGAACAGATTTCATTATGTGGTGTACACCGCTGATCCAGAATGATTGAGCTGTGTTCAAGGAAGCGGATGGTGCTTGCCATCATTCTGCTCTTCAGGTATAGTTAGATCTCTCTCACAAACTATGATGCATTACTTAATACTTTCTCCTGTAAAGGGGGCAGCACATCTCTGCACATGGACAAAACAGAGAAATAAGAAAATCAGTTAGCCATTCTAAATGTCCCTATACGGGTTAGTTCTTTCCCTATTTATTTATGTACATTGTAATACTATATAATTATGATTCTTACAATTCGCTGAAGTATTTGAAAATAATTAATCACTGCTGTCCGGTAGAATGTTCATGTACTAAAAATATTTCCGCACTGTTTTCGTCCCAACACTTCCCGTTGGCAAATAAATGCTTGGAATGTGTGACCATATGACTGATATAGACACAAGCAAGAACTAAGAATGTGCATATAAACGCGACACACATGGACCGATCCAGAACCTTGGCAATAGACACACACGGACTGGTCCGGGACATTGGCAATAGACACACACGGACCGGTCCGGGACATTGGCAATAGACACACATGGACCGATCCGGAACCTTGGCAATAGACACGGACCGGTCCGGGACATTGGCAATAGACACACACGGACCGGTCCGGGACATTGGCAATAGACACACACGGACCGGTCCGGGACATTGGCAATAGACACTCATCCGGGACCTTTGTAATAGACACACATGGACCAATCTGGGACCTTGGTAATAGACACACATGGACCGATCTGGGACCTTGGCAATAGACACACATGGACCAATCCGAGACCTTGGTAATATACACACATGGACCAATCTGGAACCTTGGTAATAGACACACATGAACCAATCTGGAACCTTGGTAATAGACACACATGGACCGATCCGGGACCTTGGTAATAGACACACATGTACCAATCCGGGACCTTGGTAATAGACACACATGGACCGATCCTGGACCTTGGCAATAGACACACATGTACCAATCTGGGACCTTGGTAATAGACACACATGTACCAATCCGGGACCTTGGTAATAGACACACATGGACCGATCTGGAACCTTGGGAATAGACACACATGGACTGATCATGGGACATTGGCAATAGACACACATGGACCAATCTGGGACCTTGGTAATAGACACACATGTACCAATCCGGGACCTTGGTAATAGACATACATGGACCAATCCGGGACCTTGGTAATAGACACACATGGACCAATCCGGGACTTTGGTAATAGACACACATGGACCAATCCGGGATCTTGGTAATAGACACACATGGACCAATCCGGGACCTTGGTAATAGACACACATGGACCGATCCGGGACCTTTGCAATAGACACACATCGACCGATCATGGGACCTTGGCAATAGACACATATAGACCGATCATTGGACCTTGGCAATGGACACACCAAGTCCTAGGCAACCTACAAGTCCTAGGCAACCTACAAGTCCTATGCAACCTACAAGTCCTAGGCAACCTACAAGTCCTAGGCAACCTACAAGTCCTAGGCAACCTACAAGTCCTAGGCAACCAACAAGTCCTAGGCAACCTACAAGTCCTAGGCAACCTACAAGTCCTAGGCAACCTACAAGTCCTATGCACTTTTCCAAAATCCGCAAGACCCTGCTGATGCATCTTCCGTAGTCACAAAATTTCTGTCCACTCAATAGCGGACGGCCATCCACACCACGAACATAATGAAATAACGACCGCGGAAAAGATAATATTATTGTCGTATATCGGCCCCCAGGCTATAACACCATAAACAAAAAGAACTAGCCCCATGTTGCACCATTAAATTATAAATCATGTCCATTTGATAAAAATGATTTGGAACGCAGAATATCATCTCAAGCATTCCCTCGGAAAAAATTGTTTAATTGGCAAAATCAATGCCATCTCACGACAGACTACGTGTCATTCGCAAACAATTGTCAAAGATCACCTGTGAAGTTTTAGTTGTTTGCAATAAAATGCAATATGTAGTACCGGTAGGTGTAAATAGATCATCCTTGGAACAGCGTAAACTGTAAGAACTGCGAATACGCATGCCCGGAACTTTAAGTGCGCAGCTGCATATCATTAGTTGGGAACCCTCATAAGAAAATGTATACAATTACGGCACATATGTTCATCGAAGGAAATGCAATAGCGATGTAAATATTAGAGCATGGATGATCATTATATGTGGACGTTCTGAAGGCTTGATGTAGGTCACTATACTTATGCCTCATTACCGGTCACTATACTTATGCCTCATTACCGGTCACTATACTTATGCCTCATTACCGGTCATTATACTTATGCCTCATTACCGGTCACTATACTTATGCCTCATTACCGGTCACTATACTTATGTCTCATTACCGGTCACTATACTTATGCCTCATTACCGGTCACTATACTTATGCCTCATTACCGGTCACTATACTTATGCCTCATAACCGGTCACTATACTTATGCCTCATTACCGGTCACTATGCTTATGCCTCATTACCGGTCACTATACTTATGCCTCATTACCGGTCACTATACTTATGCCTCATTACCGGTCACTATACTTATGCCTCATAACAGGTCACTATACTTTTCCCTCATAACCGGTCACTATACTTATGTCTCATTACCGGTCACTATACTTATGCCTCATAACCTTAATTGATATACTTTTCCTCATAACAGGTCACTATCCTTTTTCTTCATAACCTTAATTAATATACTTTTGCCTCATAACCTTAATTAATATACTTATTCCTCATAACAGGTCACTATCCTTTTTCTTCATAACCTTAATTAATATACTTTTGCCTCATAACCTTAATTAATATACTTTTGCCTCATAACAGGTCACTATACTTTTTCCTCATAACCTTAATTAATATACTTATGTCTCATAGCAGGTCACTATACTTGTTCCTCATAACCTTAATTAATATACTTATGCCTCATCACCGTAATTAATATACTTTTGCCTCATAACCGGTCACTATACTTTTCCTCATAACCTTAATTAATATACTTATACCTCATAGCAGGTCACTATACTTTTTCTTCATAACCTTAATTAATATACTTTTTCCTCATAACAGGTCACTATACTTTTGCCTCATAACCTTAATTAATATACTTATTTCTCATAGCAGGTCACTATACGTTTTCCTCATAACCTTAATTGATATAGTTTTCCTCATAACAGGTCACTATCCTTTTTCTTCATAACCTTAATTAATATACTTATGCCTCATAACAGGTCACTATACTTTTGCCTCATAACCTTAATTAATATACTTATACCTCATAGCAGGGCACTATACATTTTCCTCATAACCTTAATTAATATACTTATGTCTCATAGCAGGTCACTATACTTGTTCCTCATAACCTTAATTAATATACTTATACCTCATAGCAGGTCACTATACTTTTACCTCATAACCTTAATTAATATACTTATGCCTCATAACCTTAATTAATATACTTATACTTCATAACAGGTCACTATACTTTTACCTCATAGCAGGTCACTATACTTTTACTTCATAACCTTAATTAATATACTTATGCCTCATAACAGGTCACTATACTTTTTCCTCATAACCTTAATTAATATACTTTTGCCTCATAACCTTAATTAATATACTTTTGCCTCATAACAGGTCACTATACTATTTCCTCATAACCTTAATTAATATACTTATGTCTCATAGCAGGTCACTATACTTGTTCCTCATAACCTTAATTAATATACTTATGTCTCATAGCAGGTCACTATACATTTTCCTCATAACCTTAATTAATATACTTATGTCTCATAGCAGGTCACTATACTTTTTCCTCATAACCTTAATTAATATACTTATATCTCATAACAGGTCACTATACTTTTGCCTCATAACCTTAATTAATATACTTATGCCTCATAACAGGTCACTATACTTATGCCTCATAGCAGGTCACTATACATTTTCCTCATAACCTTAATTAATATACTTATGTCTCATAGCAGGTCACTATACTTGTTCCTCATAACCTTAATTAATATACTTATGCCTCATCACCGTAATTAATATACTTTTGCCTCATAACAGGTCACTATACTTTTTCCTCATAACAGGTCACTATACTTTTCTTCATAACCGGTCACTATACTTTTTCTTCATAACCTTAATTAATATACTTATGCCTCATAACAGGTCACTATACTTTTGCCTCATAACCTTAATTAATATACTTATGCCTCATAGCCGGTCACTATACTTTTGCATCATAGCGGTTCACTTACAAGTACTGTATGATTTTGTTTCTTCAGTTTGACAGTTGTAACTCTGATTGTAGAAGGAATGTGGTCAACCAACCATAAACTAGCCGAGGTTAATTCAGGTAATATACAGCATCATACACTTCATATAGCCAATGGGCGTGAGTGAGGTGGTAGTTGTGCCTGGCTCACATCCTACATCACTAACCACGTAGTGCTCTACATCCCAAATTTGTGAGGCATGTCATTTTGTAACAAACAAACAAAAAAATGCGATTGTGCAAAATGATGCAACTATTTGCCGAACTTATATCGATAACAAACTCTTTATGTACTAGTATACCGCCTCCGTGGCCTAGTGGTTAAGGTGTCCGCCTACAGAGCGGGAAGTCGAATGTGCGAACATTGTCAGGGGTTTGTTCTCTGATATGCCCGGTTTGTGAGCCGCCAGCTAGTTATATAATGATTACCGATTGCCTACCAGCCTGGTGTCAAGCATAGGATATGGCTGGTTGGTGAGCGCCAGCTAGTTAAATAATGGTTACCGATTGCCTACCAGCCTGGTGTCAGGCATACAAGCATAGGATATGGCCGGTTGGTGAGCGCCTGCTAGATATATAATGGTTACCGATTGCCTACCAGCCTGGTGTTAGGCATACAAGCATAGGATATGCCCGGTTGGTGAGCCGCCAGCAAGTTATATAATGGTTACCGATTGCCTACCAGCCTGGTGTCAGGCATACAAGCATAGGATATGGCCGGTTGGTGAGCGCCTGCTAGTTATATAATGGTTACCGATTGCCTACCAGCCTGGTGCCAGGCATACAAGCATAGGATATGGCCGGTTGGTGAGCGCCTGCTAGATATATAATGGTTACCGATTGCCTACCAGCCTGGTGTCAGGCATACAAGCATAGGATATGGCCGGTTGGTGAGCACCTGCTAGTTATATAATGGTTACCGATTGCCTACCAGCCAGGTGTCAGGCATACAAGCATAGGATATGGCCGGTTGGTGAGCGCCTGCTAGATATATAATGGTTACCGATTGCCTACCAGCCTGGTGTCAGGCATACAAGCATAGGATATGGCCGGTTGGTGAGCGCCTGCTAGTTATATAATGGTTACCGATTGCCTACCAGCCTGGTGTCAGGCATACAAGCATAGGATATGGCCGGTTGGTGAGCGCCTGCTAGATATATAATGGTTACCGATTGCCTACCAGCCTGGTGCCAGGCATACAAGCATAGGATTCGGGAAGTTCATAAAACGAGGTGTCACATAAATCAGAAATGGCTGGCCCTTTAAATAGGGGTGACACTATAATAAACACTTTTATACCTGGTAACAGACACAGTGTACTACTATATAAGGAATGAATATGTGTATGAACTACATTGGCCTCCACACACTTTAACCACGCCCAATGTAGTTCATACCCAGATGGAAATTATTAACACGCGATTCATTACTTATATTTACATTAATTATTCTTTTCAATAACACAAAGAAAAAGATACCTCATTAGCATTTAAAATGTATTTAGGTCATATTTGCGACCGGACCTGGTAATTCGATCATCCTTGGAACAGCGTAAGCTGTAAGACATGCCTTTAATAGCAAAGGAATGCTGCCCATGTAAAATGTTGTAGCTCGTAACTTCGAGTGTTCATGTCAGCTGAGGAAATTCATACCAAAATGGATGCAAACAGGACATATATATAAATGCAATAGCGATGTAAATATTAAAGGTTAATTCCGGTAGATCTATGTTGTTTGTCTTGAATAAACTAGTTTTTGTCTGTGCAGATGATGAATCACGATGTGGAGCAGATGCTGTAAGGGTAATCGAGTCCTGTCGACAATGCACAACATTTGAAATTGTAAGTTTATTTGTTTTGTTGAATATAGCTATAACCGGCTTATTGTTGGCTCTACTGAACTATACCATGGGCAAGCTATTCGTATAAGTGGTTTATCCGATGTCTGTCAACATTTTGCTTTGACCGCCATCTTACCTAAAACCACTTTGATAATATTGATGAACATTTTGTTGTAAAGCTTTAGGACAAAATATTTCTAAATCAGTCCGATCCCATATCCAAAATGGCCACCATCTTGAAAATATATTTTTGACTTCTAATGAACCTCATGGTCAATTTTGTCTAGGTTACTGTACAGATTTTGTCCAGGTTACTGTACAGATTTTGTCCAGGTTACTGTACAGATTTTGTACAGATTTTGTCCAGGTTACTGTACAGATTTTGTCCAGGTTACTGTACAGATTTTGTCCAGGTTACTGTACAGATTTTGTCCAGGTTACTGTACAGATTTTGTCCAGGTTACTGTACAGATTTTGTCCAGGTTACTGTACAGATTTTGTTCAGGTTACTGTACAGATTTTGTCCAGGTTACTGTACAGATTTTGTCCAGGTTACTGTACAGATTTTGTCCAGGTTACTGTACAGATTTTGTCCAGGTTACTGTACAGATTTTGTCCAGGTTACTGTACAGATTTGATCCAAGTTACTGTACAGATTTAGGGTGAAGTCAGTGTTCCTTGGGCGATTATTTCGCCCAAATCACCCTCTAGAATGATCCCTGATATGTTGTTATTCAGGATACATGTGTTGTATTTTACGCATGGATTTTGATCATATTTACATTATTTCGTTATGTATTCGACATTTGTTTATATAGTTGAAATACTCAGATTCTGTGGCAAGTTTTTGGAAAAGAATTTATATCATATAATAGAAAATTACATTCCCCCTAGTTACCCTCTAGTCCCACTCATCCTCTACCCACCCCACACAATGACTAATTCCCCCTAGTTACTCTCTAGTCCCACTCATCCCCCACCCACCCCACACAATGACTAATTCCCCCTAGTTACTCTCTAGTCCCACTCATTCCCCACCCACCCCACACATCATCTACACCTGCTGAGATACTAATTTCCCAAGTTACCCTCTAGTTCCTCTCATCCCCCACCCACCCAACACATCATCTACAACCTGCTGAGAGACTAATTCCCCAAGTTACCCTCTAGTTCCTCTCATCCCCCACCCACCCCACCATCATCTACACCTGCTGAGATACTATTCCCCAAGTTACCCTCTAATTCCTCTCATCCCCCACACACCCAACACATCATCTACACCTGCTGAGATACTAATTCCCCAAGTTACCCTCTAGTTCCTCTCACCCCCCCACCCACCAACACATATCTACACCTGCTGAGATACTAATTCCCCAAGTTACCCTCTATTCCTCTCACCCCCCACCCACCCAACACATCATCTACACCTGCTGAGATACTAATTCCCCAAGTTACCCTCTAGTCCCACTCATCCTCTACCCACCCCACACAATGACTAATTCCCCCTAGTTACTCTCTAGTCCCACTCATCCCCCACCCACCCCACAATGTCCCACTCTCTATCCCCTCACCCCCCCACACAATGACTAATTCCCCTAGTTACTCTCTAGTCCCACTCCCCAACCCACCCCACACAATGACTAATTCCCCCTAGTTACTCTCTAGTCCCACTCATCCCCCACCCACCCAACACATCATCTACACCTGCTGAGATACTAATTCCCCATGTTACCCTCTAGTTCCTCTCATCCCCCACCCACCCAACACATCATCTACACCTGCTGAGATACTAATTCCCCAAGTTACCCTCTAGTTCCTCTCATCCCCACCCAACACATCATCTACACCTGCTGAGATACTAATTCCCAAGTTACCCTCTAGTTCCTCTCATAATCTACACCTGCTGAGATACTAATTCCCCAAGTTACCCTCTAGTTCCTCTCATCCCCCACCCACCCAACACATCATCTACACCTGCTGAGATACTAATTCCCCAGTTACCCTCTAGTTCCTCTCGCCCCCCACCCACCCCACATCATTACACCTGCTGAGATAATAATTCCCCAAGTTACCCTCTAGTTCTCATCCCCCACCACCCCCACATCATCTACACCTGCTGAGAGACTAATTCCCTAAGTTACCCTCTAGTTCCTCTCATCCCCCACCCACCCAACACATCATCAACCTGCTGAGAGACTAGTTCCCCTATAATCCCTCTCATGTCTACCCGCCCTCACATTACCAGCAGCTAACCCAACTTGACAATTAACAAAATAGTATGATTTCAGAAGTCTGAGCTTGGTTTCTGTACGGCGACTGGGTACCGAGAAGAGGTGGAGTGTGTGAGCACCAAGCAAGACAAGGACATTTTCAAGAGGAGGTAACTCATAATATTTTTTGCACTCTACACCAAGGCCGTCGATAAGGAGCTATCTATCCTTCTGCTTGTGAGGATGTGGAACACGGTTCTATTCCAGTAGCAGGTGCTGGTGGTAACGATATTGCAGATGATAAACTGTTACATACATGATCTGGTATCACTGACCTAGGCATGACTCGCACTACTATGGTTACCATGGCAACCAAAAGCTTGGCTGTCTTGTACTAAGATGCTGGCTCATCGACCTACTATGATATTGTAAGGGGCATAACTGCTGAATGAGAAGTGTGGTTTGTCCATTAAATAGTTCACCCCTTTACACACAAATGATTATGCTGATCTGAGATGAATTATTTAGTGATTACAGTCCAACCTTCTCAATGGACGGATCTGTACAGTGGTAATACGCTGGACTGGTAATCCAGGGATCGCAGGTTCGATCCCCCGTCTGACCCTAATAAAATTAACAGTCTTTCAGATGGGACGTTAAACCGAGGTCTCGTGTCGGTGCTTTACACCATGCACGTAAAAGAACCAGAGGACACACTGGAATGGGTCTGTCTGTATCATTGCACTATCCTCCAAAAATCTAAAATTACTAATCTCTTCAGGAGGCGTCACTCATATGGGTAACCGGTAGCGACGATAAATAAACATAAAACACACACACATCTCGATGGACCACCTACGAATAAATACCACCAATTAAAAACTGCTGTAGACATCATCTTCATAAATACCACCCATTTACTGACCAGGGGCTCCGTGGCCGCGTGGGTATGGTTGTTTACTTCTATTTCTATCACTTACCCTCTCACCACTGCAGGTTCGAATCCCACTGTCAAATTCTTTCATGTGTGAAAGTTATCCAGCTGGAATGTGGACTCACGGGTGCTCATCCATGCCCTAAATAGTGCTCGAACTGGCACCCATGGGGTTACATCAATGAGATATACATTGTACATGGGTTTACATCAACGAGATATACACTGTACATGGGTTTACATCAACGAGATATACACTGTACATGGGTTTACATCAATGAGATATACACTGTACATGGGTTTACATCAACGAGATATACACTGTACATGGGTTTACATCAACGAGATATACACTGTACATGGGTTTACATCAATGAGATATACACTGTACATGGGTTTACATCAACAAGATATACACTACATGGGTTTACATCAATGAGATATACACTGTACATGGGTTTACATCAATGAGATATACACTGTACATGGGTTTACATCAATGAGATATACACTGTACATGGGTTTACATCAATGAGATATACACTGTACATGGGTTTACATCAACAAGATATACACTGTACATGGGTTTACATCAATGAGATATACACTGTACATGGGTTTACATCAATGAGATATACACTATACATGGGTTTACATCAATGAGATATACACTGTACATGGGTTTACATCTGTGAGATATACACAGTACATGGGTTTACATCAACAAGATATACACTGTACATGGGTTTACATCAACGAGATATACACTGTACATGGGGTTACATCTGTGAGATATACACTGTACATGGGTTTACATCAATGAGATATACACTGTACATGGGTTTACATCAATGAGATATACACTGTACATGGGTTTACATCAACGAGATATACACTGTACATGGATTTACATCAACGAGATATACACTGTACATGGGGTTACATCAATGAGATATACACTGTACATGGGTTTACATCAATGAGATATACACTGTACATGGGTTTACATCAATGAGATATACACTGTACATGGGTTTACATCAACGAGATATACACTGTACATGGGTTTACATCAACGAGATATACACTGTACATGGGTTTACATCAATGAGATATACACTGTACATGGGTTTACATCAACAAGATATACACTGTACATGGGTTTACATCAACAAGATATACACTACATGGGTTTACATCAATGAGATATACACTGTACATGGGTTTACATCAATGAGATATACACTGTACATGGGTTTACATCAACGAGATATACACTGTACATGGGTTTACATCAACGAGATATACACTGTACATGGGTTTACATCAACGAGATATACACTGTACATGGGTTTACATCAACAAGATATACACTACATGGGTTTACATCAATGAGATATACACTGTACATGGGTTTACATCAATGAGATATACACTGTACATGGGTTTACATCAACGAGATATACACTGTACATGGGTTTACATCAACGAGATATACACTGTACATGGGTTTACATCAATGAGATATACACTGTACATGGGTTTACATCAATGAGATATACACTGTACATGGGTTTACATCAACAAGATATACACTGTACATGGGTTTACATCAACGAGATATACACTGTACATGGGTTTACATCTGTGAGATATACACTGTACATGGGTTTACATCAATGAGATATACACTGTACATGGGTTTACATCAATGAGATATACACTGTACATGGGTTTACATCAATGAGATATACACTGTACATGGGTTTACATCTGTGAGATATACACTGTACATGGGTTTACATCTGTGAGATATACACTGTACATGGGTTTACATCAATGAGATATACACTGTACATGGGTTTACATCAATGAGATATACACTGTACATGGGTTTACATCAATGAGATATACACTGTACATGGGTTTACATCAACGAGATATACACTGTACATGGGTTTACATCAATGAGATATACACTGTACATGGGTTTACATCAATGAGATATACACTGTACATGGGTTTACATCAATGAGATATACACTGTACATGGGTTTACATCAATGAGATATACACTGTACATGGGTTTACATCAACGAGATATACACTGTACATGGGTTTACATCAATGAGATATACACTATACATGGGTTTACATCAATGAGATATACACTGTACATGGGTTTACATCAACGAGATATACACTGTACATGGGTTTACATCAACGAGATATACACTGTACATGGGTTTACATCAATGAGATATACACTGTACATGGGTTTACATCAATGAGATATACACTGTACATGGGTTTACATCAACGAGATATACACTGTACATGGGTTTACATCAATGAGATATACACTGTACATGGGTTTACATCAACAAGATATACACTGTACATGGGTTTACATCAACAAGATATACACTGTACATGGGTTTACATCAACAAGATATACACTGTACATGGGTTTACATCAACAAGATATACACTGTACATGGGTTTACATCAACGAGATATACACTGTACATGGGTTTACATCAATGAGATATACACTGTACATGGGTTTACATCAATGAGATATACACTGTACATGGATTTACATCAACGAGATATACACTGTACATGGGTTTACATCAATGAGATATACACTGTACATGGGTTTACATCAATGAGATATACACTGTACATGGGTTTACATCAATGAGATTACACTGTACATGGGTTTACATCATGAGATATACACTGTACATGGGTTTACATCAATGAGATATACACTGTACATGGGTTTACATCAACGAGATATACACTGTACATGGGTTTACATCAATGAGATATACACTGTACATGGGTTTACATCAACGAGATATACACTGTACATGGGTTTACATCAACGAGATATACACTATACATGGGTTTACATCAATGAGATATACACTGTACATGGGTTTACATCAATGAGATATACACAGTACATGGGTTTACATCAACAAGATATACACTGTACATGGGTTTACATCAACGAGATATACACTGTACATGGGTTTACATCAACAAGATATACACTGTACATGGGTTTACATCAATGAGATATACACTGTACATGGGTTTACATCAATGAGATATACACTGTACATGGGTTTACATCTGTGAGATATACACTGTACATGGGTTTACATCTATGAGATATACACTGTACATGGGTTTACATCAACAAGATATACACTGTACATGGGTTTACATCAATGAGATATACACTGTACATGGGTTTACATCAACGAGATATACACTGTACATGGGTTTACATCAATGAGATATACACTGTACATGGGTTTACATCAATGAGATATACACTGTACATGGGTTTACATCAACAAGATATACACTGTACATGGGTTTACATCAATGAGATATACACTGTACATGGGTTTACATCAATGAGATATACACTGTACATGGGTTTACATCAATGAGATATACACTGTACATGGGTTTACATCAATGAGATATACACTGTACATGGGTTTACATCAACAAGATATACACTGTACATGGGTTTACATCAATGAGATATACACTGTACATGGGTTTACATCAATGAGATATACACTGTACATGGGTTTACATCAATGAGATATACACTGTACATGGGTTTACATCAATGAGATATATACTGTACATGGGTTTACATCTGTGAGATATACACTGTACATGGGTTTACATCAACAAGATATACACTGTACATGGGTTTACATCAATGAGATATACACTGTACATGGGTTTACATCAACGAGATATACACTGTACATGGGTTTACATCAATGAGATATACACTATACATGGGTTTACATCAATGAGATATACACTGTACATGGGTTTACATCAACGAGATATACACTGTACATGGGTTTACATCAACGAGATATACACTGTACATGGGGTTACATCAATGAGATATACACTGTACATGGGTTTACATCAATGAGATATACACTGTACATGGGTTTACATCAATGAGATATACACTGTACATGGGTTTACATCAACGAGATATACACTGTACATGGGTTTACATCAATGAGATATACACTGTACATGGGTTTACATCAACGAGATATACACTGTACATGGGTTTACATCAACGAGATATACACTATACATGGGTTTACATCAATGAGATATACACTGTACATGGGTTTACATCTGTGAGATATACACAGTACATGGGTTTACATCAACAAGATATACACTGTACATGGGTTTACATCAACGAGATATACACTGTACATGGGGTTACATCTGTGAGATATACACTGTACATGGGTTTACATCAATGAGATATACACTGTACATGGGTTTACATCAATGAGATATACACTGTACATGGGTTTACATCAATGAGATATACACTACATGGGTTTACATCAATGAGATATACACTGTACATGGGTTTACATCAATGAGATATACACTGTACATGGGTTTACATCAATGAGATATACACTGTACATGGGTTTACATCAACGAGATATACACTGTACATGGGTTTACATCAACAAGATATACACTGTACATGGGTTTACATCAATGAGATATACACTGTACATGGGTTTACATCAACAAGATATACACTACATGGGTTTACATCAATGAGATATACACTGTACATGGGTTTACATCAATGAGATATACACTGTACATGGGTTTACATCAAGATATACACTGTACATGGGTTTACATCAACGAGATATACACTATACATGGGTTTACATCAATGAGATATACACTGTACATGGGTTTACATCTGTGAGATATACACAGTACATGGGTTTACATCAACAAGATATACACTGTACATGGGTTTACATCAACGAGATATACACTATACATGGGGTTACATCTGTGAGATATACACTGTACATGGGTTTACATCAATGAGATATACACTGTACATGGGTTTACATCAATGAGATATACACTGTACATGGGTTTACATCAACGAGATATACACTGTACATGGATTTACATCAACGAGATATACACTGTACATGGGTTTACATCAATGAGATATACACTGTACATGGGTTTACATCAATGAGATATACACTGTACATGGGTTTACATCAATGAGATATACACTGTACATGGGTTTACATCAATGAGATATACACTGTACATGGGGTTACATCAATGAGATATACACTGTACATGGGTTTACATCAACAAGATATACACTGTACATGGGTTTACATCAACAAGATATACACTGTACATGGGTTTACATCAACAAGATATACACTGTACATGGGTTTACATCAACGAGATATACACTGTACATGGGTTTACATCAATGAGATATACACTGTACATGGGTTTACATCACGAGATATACACTGTACATGGGTTTACATCAACGAGATATACACTGTACATGGGTTTACATCAATGAGATATACACTGTACATGGGTTTACATCAATGAGATATACACTGTACATGGGTTTACATCAATGAGATATACACTGTACATGGGTTTACATCAATGAGATATACACTGTACATGGGTTTACATCTGTGAGATATACACTGTACATGGGTTTACATCAACAAGATATACACTGTACATGGGTTTACATCAATGAGATATACACTGTACATGGGTTTACATCAACGAGATATACACTGTACATGGGTTTACATCAATGAGATATACACTGTACATGGGTTTACATCAATGAGATATACACTGTACATGGGTTTACATCAACGAGATATACACTGTACATGGGTTTACATCAACGAGATATACACTGTACATGGGTTTACATCAATGAGATATACACTGTACATGGGTTTACATCAATGAGATATACACTGTACATGGGTTTACATCAATGAGATATACACTGTACATGGGTTTACATCAATGAGATATACACTGTACATGGGTTTACATCAATGATATACACTGTACATGGGTTTACATCAATGAGATATACACTGTACATGGGTTTACATCAACAAGATATACACTGTACATGGGTTTACATCAACAAGATATACACTGTACATGGGTTTACATCAACAAGATATACACTGTACATGGGTTTACATCAATGAGATATACACTGTACATGGGTTTACATCAATGAGATATACACTGTACATGGGTTTACATCAATGAGATATATACTGTACATGGGTTTACATCAACAAGATATACACTGTACATGGGTTTACATCAATGAGATATACACTGTACATGGGTTTACATCAATGAGATATACATTGTACATGGGTTTACATCTGTGAGATATACACTGTACATGGGTTTACATCTGTGAGATATACACTGTACATGGGTTTACATCAACAAGATATACACTGTACATGGGTTTACATCAATGAGATATACACTGTACATGGGTTTACATCAATGAGATATACACTGTACATGGGTTTACATCAATGAGATATACACTGTACATGGGTTTACATCAATGAGATATATACTGTACATGGGTTTACATCAACAAGATATACACTGTACATGGGTTTACATCAATGAGATATACACTGTACATGGGTTTACATCAATGAGATATACATTGTACATGGGTTTACATCTGTGAGATATACACTGTACATGGGTTTACATCAATGAGATATACACTGTACATGGGTTTACATCAATGAGATATACACTGTACATGGGTTTACATCTGTGAGATATACACTGTACATGGGTTTACATCTGTGAGATATACACTGTACATGGGTTTACATCTGTGAGATATACACTGTACATGGGTTTTGCACCTATCAGATGGTGCAGATACATATTCTATTTTGAGGAATTAACAAAGAGTTAGCAGTGAAATATTGTTGGCTTTCTTCCGGGAAGAAAAGTATTTCCCTTCTGTGGGAAGAAACATGGGGGAAGGGAAGAAACATGGAAGAAACATGGGGAAAGGGAAGAAACATGGGGGAAGGGAAGAAACATGGGGGAAGGGAAGAAACATGGAAGAAACATGGGGAAAGGGAAGAAACATGGGGGAAGGGAAGAAACATGGGGGAAGGGAAGAAACAGGGGGAAGGGGGAAGGAAAACATGGGGGAAGGAAGAACCATGGGGGAGGAAGGAAAGAAACATGGGGAAGGGAAGAAAATGGGGGAAGGGAAGAAACATGGGGGAAGGGAAGAAACATGGGGGAAGGGAAGGGGGAAAGGGAAACAGGGGAAAGGGAAGAAACAGGGGGAAGGGAAGAAAACATGGGGAAAGGGAAGAAACATGGGGGAGGGAAGAAACATGGGGGAAGGGAAGGGGGAAGGGAAGAAACATGGGGGAAAGGGAAGAAAAAAACATGGGGGAAGGGAAGGAAACATGGGGGAAGGGAAGAAAAACATGGGGGAAGGAGAAAGGGGAAGAAGACATGGGGGAGGGAAGAAATGGTGGGAAGGGGAAGAAACATGGGGGAAGGGAAGAAACATGGGGAAGGGAAAGAAACATGCAGGGGAAAGGGAGAAAATGGGGGAAGGGAAAGAAACATGGGGGAAGGGAAGAAACATGGGGGAAAGGGAAGAAACAGGGGAAAGGGAAAAACATGGGAAACATGGGGGGAAAGGGGGGGAAAGGGGAAGAAGGGGAAAGGGGGAAGAAAACATGGGGGGAAAGGGAAGAAAAGAAAACATGGGGGAAAGGGAAGAAACTGGAAGAAACAGGGGAAAGGGAAGAAACATGGGGGAAGGGGGAAGAAAACATGGGGAAGGAAGAAAATGGGGAAAGGGAAAAACATGGGGGGAAGGGAAAATGGGGAAGGGAGAAACATGGTGAGGGAAGAAACAGGGGGGAAGGGAAGAAACATGGGGGAAGGGAAGAAACATGGGGGAAGGGAAGAACATGGGGGAAGGAAGAAACAGGGGAAGAAGAGGGGAAGGGACATGGGGGAAGGGAAGAAACATGGGGGAAGGGAAGAAACATGGGGGAAAGAAAGGGGGAAGGGAAACAGGGGGGGAAGGGAAGAAACATGGGGGGAAGGGAAGAAACATGGGGGAAGGGAAGAAACATGGGGAAGGGAAGAGAAACATGGGGAAAGGAAGGGGGAAGGGAAGAAACATGGGGAAGGGAAGAAACTGGGGGAAGGCATGGGGGAAGAAACATGGGGGAAGGAAGACATGGGGGGAAGGGGGAAGGGAAAGAAACATGGGGGAAGGGAAGAACATGGGAAGGGAAGAAACATGGGGGAAAGGGAAGAAAAAAGGGCGGAAAGGGGAAAGAAGAACATGGGGGAAAGGGGGAAAGAAACATGGGAAAGGGGAAGAAACATGGGGGGAAAGGGGAAGAACATGGGGGGAAAGGGGAAGAAACATGGGGGAAACGGGAAGAAACATGGGGGAATTGGGAAGAAGACACATGGGGGAAGGGGAGGGAAAGAAAACCATGGGGAAAGGGAAGAAAACATGGGGGGGAAGGGAAGACACATGGGGGGAAAGGGAAAGAAACATGGGGGGGAAAGGGAAGAAACATGGGGGAATGGGAAGAAACATGGGGAAGGACACTGGGGGGAAAGGGGAAGAAACATGGGGGAAAAGGGAAGAAACATGGGGGAAAGGCAAGAAACATGGGGGGGGAAAGGCAAGAAACATGGGGGAAAAGGGAAGAAACATGGGGGAAAGGCAAGAAACATGGGGGGGGAAAGGCAAGAAACATGGGGGAAAAGGGAAGAAACATGGGGGGAAAGGCAAGAAACATGGGGGAAAAGGGAAGAAATGGAAGAATCTGGGAATAAAGGTGTGTTATTCTTTATTGCATCATTGTCAGCAATTATACTTCACAGTATAACATTTACAGACGAGAATAATATTTACATTAAAATCAACACAATGTTCACATCAGGTATATAGCACAATGTTCACATCAGGTATATAGCACACTGTTCATGTCAAGCAACAGTTAATAATCAATCTGAAGATCACCTTTAATAAGGTAAATGCCATTGTCATGTATTTTAATAGGAAGCCACTACAAGCAATGAAGCCATTTCACCTTTGTAAAAACCCTTTATTGTTTCTGGGGAAAGGAAGTCACTTTTAGAATTCCATAATCTATCAATTGAAATCTAATCTAATAATAGCCAGTAATTATAACAGGTTGGTTATACTGCTGTAACCTATCATCACTGATGGTCACGGGTTCGAGCCCCACTCAGACCGTGTCTCTTTATATGAACAAATTGGCAGTTTCTTATGGAGGTTGGTGCACCAAGTACTGGTTAACCTCTGGAGCCTGCCCAGGAAGGTGTCCATCACTCAAATGGGCAACCGGTAGCGACGTTAAATAAACTTAAATTTAAAAAAACAGCTTGGTTTTTGTGCCCCTGCTGATGGGGCTTATACAATGTAGGTGACACCTGGTACTTGGGCTTGATCACAAGATGTTTATTGTTGAAGCATTATTAATCATTATATATGTATATTTGGACATATCTTACTAAAATATTTGACAAAAAGCGGGTTTCTTCCACTTCTTCCCAGTAGTAGGGAAGAAAGGTATTTCTTCTGTATCGGAAATAACCGGGAAAACCCAGTTTTTCCCTCTAAGATTAGAACATGTAACAAACAAACATTTAATCCAGTGACCTAATCAAACATACCGATAACCCGGGGGACACACGAATCGGCTAATTGTCTACAAGTCGATGCACTAGCGGCCACTTATTTGTCACGATGATGACACGTGGTCGTTGTTCGGGGTTAATTTTGGCTTGTCGGGAATGATGTTGACTGTTCGCTGTCTGCAGGTGGTCGTTATTTACGGTCTCTTAAAGAAAGATTATGGATGGGGGGAATTGAACTGGCCGTTGTTGACAGGTGGTCGCTATTAACAGGTGGTGATTAGCACAAGTTTGACTTGTTTCACAATCGAGCTAAGATAAATTTGTATAAACTAAACTAAATAAGTTTTTTCCCTTTAATCAAAGTTTATTGACATAATTATTAAACAAACATATTAACAATTTACTATGAAAAGTTTAGCTACGACCTTTAATCTCACATCATAATTATTTGTTTTTTCTAAATCATAAGCGACACAATTTATAAGCAGCACAAACACACCTGCCAATAATGTCAACCTGTTGACTTGTTTATTGAAAGAATACCTGTAAGCATGGATTATTTTCACACTTATGGTTCAGCACATGGATTATCACCCCCCCCCCCCCCCCCGATATGGTCCCGGACTAAGATAATTACAGTGTAACTGTTTATTGAAGATTGAAAGGAAGAATTGGCGTTTGTTTATGTCTGATGAGACATAGTTTGTTAATTAGTTGTTATTTATCATTTTGCTAGCAAGTTCTCGAATACTCATTGCCATCCTTAGATTAAACTCATATTATTACCGTATATCTTTATTTGATACGGGATTTTATCTCGGCACAACTTTTCTCTGCTGGGGAATTTTGTCTACTTGTGACAAATATAGCAGATATTATATGGGCTCACTGCTGTAAGTTAGGGCTGTCCAATTGTTTCAAATGAGCAACCTATCTAGTTGGCTTGCAGAAGGTCGGTGTTTCTACTCAGTTACCCGTCCATGCCTGAAATACAGCATTATGGGCAGCTGGGGTCAACCATAACGCTCAAAGAGTCGCCATATGACCTAAGCAGTTTGCGTGGTCTTAAACCCCAAAAGCAAACTGTCCAAAATAAGGTGTGTCAACCGTGATACTTGTAATGCTTCATCTTCCCATTGCAGCTGTAAGGTTGATCCTTGGATTGAAGAGAGGAAGTTCTGGATTCTGGAACTAATCACGTGCATTGTGGGATTCGGAACTTACGGTCTCGTTCGATACAGGCAGGATATATTGGACAGTCAGCTGACGGAGAGAGTTAACAGACAAATAGCAGCATAAGTGCACTTGTGATATAATATGTATGCAGGCAATCTGGTGATGCACAATGTTATACTATATCAATTCTCTTCATTGTGTTAAATTGCCCGTAAAGGGAGCGAAAACAAGTGCCTGCTTAGGAGAGGTGGTCGGTTTACAAAGGTTAAAACTGGAACGAATGAACAGTGCAGGAATCTAGAAGAAACTGCTCAATACTAATTGGTTGCTTAATAGAGGTTAAAATGTGAATTGATGACCAATGCAGGACTTAATAACTTGTTGAATAACCCTTTACTCCTCCACAGAAGACAAATTACTCATTGTATCTCCATACTGCTGACAAGCAATAAACATACTCTATGTAGTACATACTCCATACAGGGATCATTCTAGAGGGCGATGTGGGCGAAATAGTCACCCTAGGAGGGCCGACTTCGCGCCACTTATTCCTAAAAATAATAATTAAGATACACTGGCTCATTCAGGGTTCATTCTAGGTCAGAATTTTTGGGAGAAGTGAGAAAGCGCGTGATCGCTTCCTTAAATGATGTTCTTTAATATACTTCTGCAAAATAGGGTTAAAATGCACAGTACAACCATTTAATACAACATTTGAATAGAAGGAGTGCTTTATAATGAGCCAGACTAGTCTTACTAGACAAAATTTTGTTTGAAAATCGTAAACACCAAAAAAATAATTTTGTTAAAATATTTTTTAGGGAGAAATGGGCCCCCCAGAGGGCGAAGTCAAGGTCCCTAGGGCGACAATTACGCCCACATCGCCCTCTAGAATGATCCCTGCTCATTATAAAGCATTCTATTTATATGTTGTATTTAATGGTCATACTGTGCATTTTAAACATATTTTATTGAAATTGATTAAATAACACCATTTAAGGATGCGATCGTGCGCTTTCTCTCTTCTCCCAAAAATTCTGACCTAGAATGAACCCTGCTCCATAATCAATATCTTTGGGAATTGTCAAGGAACCATTGTTATATGTGGGAAGCAATAAGTCACGGAAAGTAAAGGGTTTATACAAGATGGCTGCTTAATAGTGGTGTCCTCTTACACATATTTCAATATATTTATCTGTGTATGAAGTAAATGCGAAAAGACAAATGTTGTTTTATTAAGCTTTGAAGGGAGCTGGCTCCCGGTAAGCTTTGTGTTATAGGTGATGTTGTATATGTCACGTTAGGGAGACAATCTTGGGAGGTGTAATGCAAGGGATTTCAGTGTTTGGACATGCCCTGTAGTACTATGAATGGATGATATCTATGGACACATACTGTACTGAGATTGATTTACTGTTTGGACATGCCCTGTAGTACTATGAATGGATGTAATCTATGGGCATGTACTATATTGAATGGTAGAAGTTTTGGGCAGGAACTGTACTGTGAATGGTAGAAGTTTTGGACAGAAACTGTACTGTGAATGGTATATTTTTTGTGCAGGAACTGTACTGTGAATGGTATAGGTTTTGTGCAGGAACTGTACTGTGAATGGTATAGGTTTTGTGCAGGAACTGTACTGTGAATGGTAGAAGTTTTGGGCAAGAACTGTACTGTGAATGGTATAGGTTTTGGACAGGAACTGTACTGTGAATGCTATAGGTTTTGGACAGGAACTGTACTGTGAATGGTATAGGTTTTGGCTGAGTGTGTTGTTTGACTACAAGTCAAGTGTCGTGCTGCATTCGTCGAGGGTGTTGGGTGCTGCATAATCTCCTCCATTCGTCGAGGGTGTTGGGTGCTGCATAACC
>CM026391.1:29975895-29980688 GCA_014843695.1 Archivesica marissinica | reverse complement strand
CTTATAGGTGAGATCGTCTTATAGGTGAGATTGTCTTATAGGTGAGATTGTCTTATAGGTGAGATCGTCTTATATAGGTGAGATTGTCTTATAGGTGAGATTGTCTTATAGGTGAGATTGTCTTATAGGTGAGATCGTCTTATAGGTGAGATCGTCTATATAGGTGAGATTGTCTTATAGGTGAGATCGTCTTATAGGTGAGATTGTCTTATAGGTGAGATCGTCTTATAGGTGAGATCATCTTATAGGTGAGATTGTCTTATAGGTGAGATCGTCTTATAGGTGAGATTGTCTTTATAGGTGAGATTGTCTTATAGGTGAGATCGTCTTATAGGTGAGATCGTCTTATAGGTGAGATTGTCTTATAGGTGAGATCGTCTTATAGGTGAGATCGTCTTATAGGTGAGATTGTCTTATAGGTGAGATCGTCTTATAGGTGAGATCGTCTTATATAGGTGAGATTGTCTTATAGGTGAGATTGTCTTATAGGTGAGATCGTCTTATATAGGTGAGATTGTCTTATAGGTGAGATTGTCTTATAGGTGAGATTGTCTTATAGGTGAGATCGTCTTATAGGTGAGATCGTCTTATATAGGTGAGATTGTCTTATAGGTGAGATCGTCTTATAGGTGAGATCGTCTTATATAGGTGAGATTGTCTTATAGGTGAGATTGTCTTATAGGTGAGATGTCTTATAGGTGAGATTGTCTTATAGGTGAGATCGTCTTATAGGTGAGATTGTCTTATAGGTGAGATTCTTATAGGTGAGATTGTTTATAGGTGAGATTGTCTTATAGGTGAGATTGTCTTATAGGTGAGATCGTCTTATATAGGTGAGATTGTCTTATAGGTGAGATTGTCTTATAGGTGAGATTGTCTTATAGGTGAGATTGTCTTATAGGTGAGATTGTCTTATAGGTGAGATCGTCTTATAGGTGAGATCGTCTTATAGGTGAGATCGTCTTATAGGTGAGATCGTCTTATAGGTGAGATTGTCTTATAGGTGAGATGTCTTATAGGTGAGATTGTCTTATAGGTGAGATTGTCTTATAGGTGAGATCGTCTTATAGGTGAGATTGTCTTATAGGTGATTTATAGGTGAGATCGTCTTATAGGTGAGATTGTCTTATAGGTGAGATCGTCTTATAGGTGAGATTGTCTTATAGGTGAGATTGTCTTATAGGTGAGATTGTCTTATAGGTGAGATTGTCTTATAGGTGAGATTGTCTTATAGGTGAGATTGTCTTATAGGTGAGATCGTCTTATAGGTGAGATTGTCTTATAGGTGAGATTGTCTTATAGGTGAGATCGTCTTATAGGTGAGATCGTCTTATATAGGTGAGATTGTCTTATAGGTGAGATTGTCTTATAGGTGAGATTGTCTTATAGGTGAGATTGTCTTATAGGTGAGATTGTCTTATAGGTGAGATCGTCTTATAGGTGAGATCGTCTTATAGGTGAGATCGTCTTATAGGTGAGATTGTCTTATATAGGTGAGATTGTCTTATAGGTGAGATTGTCTTATAGGTGAGATCGTCTTATAGGTGAGATCGTCTTATATAGGTGAGATTGTCTTATAGGTGAGATTGTCTTATAGGTGAGATCGTCTTATAGGTGAGATTGTCTTATAGGTGAGATTGTCTTATATGAGTCTTATAGGTGAGATTGTCTTATAGGTGAGATTGTCTTATAGGTGAGATTGTCTTATAGGTGAGATCGTCTTATAGGTGAGATTGTCTTATAGGTGAGATCGTCTTATAGGTGAGATTGTCTTATAGGTGAGATTGTCTTATAGGTGAGATTGTCTATATAGGTGAGATTGTCTTATAGGTGAGATTGTCTTATAGGTGAGATCGTCTTATAGGTGAGATCGTCTTATAGGTGAGATTGTCTTATAGGTGAGATTGTCTTATAGGTGAGATCGTCTTATAGGTGAGATTGTCTTATAGGTGAGATCGTCTTATAGGTGAGATCGTCTTATAGGTGAGATTGTCTTATAGGTGAGATTGTCTTATAGGTGAGATTGTCTTATAGGTGAGATCGTCTTATAGGTGAGATTGTCTTATAGGTGAGATTGTCTTATAGGTGAGATTGTCTTATAGGTGAGATCGTCTTATATAGGTGAGATTGTCTTATAGGTGAGATTGTCTTATAGGTGAGATCGTCTTATAGGTGAGATTGTCTTATAGGTGAGATCGTCTTATAGGTGAGATCGTCTTATATAGGTGAGATTGTCTTATAGGTGAGATCGTCTTATAGGTGAGATTGTCTTATAGGTGAGATCGTCTTATAGGTGAGATCGTCTTATATAGGTGAGATTGTCTTATAGGTGAGATCGTCTTATAGGTGAGATCGTCTTATATAGGTGAGATTGTCTTATAGGTGAGATTGTCTTATAGGTGAGATCGTCTTATAGGTGAGATTGTCTTATAGGTGAGATCGTCTTATAGGTGAGATCGTCTTATAGGTGAGATCGTCTTATAGGTGAGATTATCTTATAGGTGAGATCGTCTTATAGGTGAGATCGTCTTATATAGGTGAGATTGTCTTATAGGTGAGATTGTCTTATAGGTGAGATTGTCTTATAGGTGAGATTGTCTTATAGGTGAGATCGTCTTATAGGTGAGATCGTCTTATAGGTGAGATCGTCTTATAGGTGAGATTGTCTTATAGGTGAGATCGTCTTATAGGTGAGATCGTCTTATATAGGTGAGATTGTCTTATAGGTGAGATTGTCTTATAGGTGAGATTGTCTTATAGGTGAGATTGTCTTATAGGTGAGATTGTCTTATAGGTGAGATCGTCTTATAGGTGAGATCGTCTTATAGGTGAGATTGTCTTATAGGTGAGATCGTCTTATAGGTGAGATCGTCTTATATAGGTGAGATTGTCTTATAGGTGAGATTGTCTTATAGGTGAGATTGTCTTATAGGTGAGATTGTCTTATAGGTGAGATCGTCTTATATAGGTGAGATTGTCTTATAGGTGAGATTGTCTTATAGGTGAGATCGTCTTATAGGTGAGATCGTCTTATATAGGTGAGATTTTCTTATAGGTGAGATTGTCTTATAGGTGATATTGTCTTATAGGTGAGATTGTCTTATAGGTGAGATCGTCTTATAGGTGAGATCGTCTTATAGGTGAGATCGTCTTATAGGTGAGATTGTCTTATAGGTGAGATTGTCTTATAGGTGAGATTGTCTTATAGGTGAGATCGTCTTATAGGTGAGATTGTCTTATAGGTGAGATTGTCTTATATAGGTGAGATTGTCTTATAGGTGAGATTGTCTTATAGGTGAGATTGTCTTATAGGTGAGATTGTCTTATAGGTGAGATCGTCTTATATAGGTGAGATTGTCTTATAGGTGAGATCGTCTTATAGGTGAGATTGTCTTATATAGGTGAGATTGTCTTATAGGTGAGATTGTCTTATAGGTGAGATTGTCTTATAGGTGAGATTGTCTTATAGGTGAGATCGTCTTATAGGTGAGATTGTCTTATAGGTGAGATTGTCTTATAGGTGAGATCGTCTTATAGGTGAGATTGTCTTATAGGTGAGATCGTCTTATAGGTGAGATTGTCTTATAGGTGAGATTGTCTTATAGGTGAGATTGTCTTATAGGTGAGATTGTCTTATAGGTGAGATCGTCTTATAGGTGAGATTGTCTTATAGGTGAGATTGTCTTATAGGTGAGATTGTCTTATAGGTGAGATCGTCTTATAGGTGAGATTGTCTTATAGGTGAGATCGTCTTATAGGTGAGATCGTCTTATAGGTGAGATTGTCTTATAGGTGAGATCGTCTTATAGGTGAGATTGTCTTATAGGTGAGATTGTCTTATAGGTGAATCGTCTTATAGGTGAGATCGTCTTATATAGGTGAGATTGTCTTATAGGTGAGATTGTCTTATAGGTGAGATTGTCTTATAGGTGAGATTGTCTTTATAGGTGAGATTGTCTTATAGGTGAGATTGTCTTATAGGTGAGATCGTCTTATATAGGTGAGATTGTCTTATAGGTGAGATCGTCTTATAGGTGAGATCGTCTTATATAGGTGAGATTGTCTTATAGGTGAGATCGTCTTATAGGTGAGATTGTCTTATAGCTGAGATCGTCTTATAGGTGAGATCGTCTTATATAGGTGAGATTGTCTTATAGGTGAGATCGTCTTATAGGTGAGATCGTCTTATATAGGTGAGATTGTCTTATAGGTGAGATTGTCTTATAGGTGAGATTGTCTTATAGGTGAGATCGTCTTATATAGGTGAGATTGTCTTATAGGTGAGATTGTCTTATAGGTGAGATTGTCTTATAGGTGAGATCGTCTATATAGGTGAGATTGTCTTATAGGTGAGATCGTCTTATAGGTGAGATCGTCTTATATAGGTGAGATTGTCTTATAGGTGAGATTGTCTTATAGGTGAGATTGTCTTATAGGTGAGATTGTCTTATAGGTGAGATTATCTTATAGGTGAGATCGTCTTATAGGTGAGATCATCTTATATAGGTGAGATTGTCTTATAGGTGAGATTGTCTTATAGGTGAGATTGTCTTATAGGTGAGATCGTCTTATAGGTGAGATCATCTTATATAGGTGAGATTGTCTTATAGGTGAGATTGTCTTATAGGTGAGATCGTCTTATAGGTGAGATCGTCTTATATAGGTGAGATTTTCTTATAGGTGAGATTGTCTTATAGGTGAGATTGTCTTATAGGTGAGATTGTCTTATAGGTGAGATCGTCTTATAGGTGAGATTGTCTTATAGGTGAGATTGTCTTATAGGTGAGATCGTC
>CM026391.1:29895895-29970895 GCA_014843695.1 Archivesica marissinica | reverse complement strand
CACCTACTGTAATTATCCGATTACATTGCAGAGTGTCAATTAACATGGTTTATTCACACATCCTGGGGTGCTTTGTATTGGACTGTTTTATGATGGTTTCAAAAGAAAACAACGTATCTGACAGTTTATTTCATATTTACAAATTATATAATATTTTTTTCGAATATTCAAATACTGAAATAATATTCGGATATTCGGACGTCCGAGCGAATATTCATTGCCATCCCTAATATTAACACAAGTTATATACCGGGTAATACTGCTTGTTACATTGGAAGTGTGGTCGATAGAAACGATACCGATTCATGACGATGTTACGATTTCAAATACCGATGTTAGCATATATTTGCCATCACTTTTACATGTACCTATGTATTAACTCTTTGCTCGCTAGCGGTGAAAATAACAGTCAAATATCTCATGGAGTTTCATTAGAATTATGTCATGACTCTGGAAATAGCCCATGGAATTCCATTAGAATTGTGTCATGCCTCTGGAAATATGTCATGGAATTCCATTAGAATTGTGTCATGTGTCATGACTCTGGAAATATGTCATGGAGTTTCATTAGAATTATGTCATGACTATGGAAATATCTCATGGAGTTTCATTAGAATTATGTCATGACTCTGGAAATATCTCATGGAGTTTCATTAGAATTATGTCATGACTCTGGAAATATCTCATGGAGTTTCATTAGAATTATGTCATGACTCTGGAAATATCTCATGGAGTTTCATTAGAATTATGTCATGACTCTGGAAATATCTCATGGAGTTTCATTAGAATTATGTCATGACTCTGGAAATATCTCATGGAGTTTCATTAGAATTATGTCATGACTCTGGAAATATCTCATGGAGTTTCATTAGAATTATGTCATGACTCTGGAAATATCTCATGGAGTTTCATTAGAATTATGTCATGTGTCATGACTCTGGACACAATCCTAATGAAATTCCATGACAGTTTCCAGAGTTTTCAGTTACAAATTAATGAATTGTCGTCTGCTACCATTATTTGAACTATTTATAGCCTTTATTTTACCCAGCATGCAAAGAGTTAAACAGCAAAGTCTACCTCCAATCAGTGAGAATGCAGTATTATCTGGACATCCGACAAAATAACCCTTAACCTGCCAATCACAAATAAAGTCGCATTTGCAAATAGCATAGAGCCCAGATCAGATAGCACTATACTGCGGTTGATCTGGATCTATGTTGTTTGCACATTCCGTCCAAAATAGTCGGCAGGTTATGGGTTAAATCATGAAACTTTCTCTGTAGCTAACTTTCTAAAGGTTAAAATCTTGCCAATCTTAATCAAGCACAGCACTTGAAAATAAATAAAAATGCACTAGTTTCATGATAATCTGTTTGTTATTCACAATGCACAAGAAACGCCCACAAGCAATGTTCTCTCATTTTTCAGCTGCCGATGGTAATTTAATATATTATCAAACTCTAGTGCAGTTATCTCACCCTGTTTCCTACAGAGGTCAGTCACACTTCCACCATGCCACCCCCCCCCCCCCCAAGGACAGCGAAATCCAATTATTTCTTTTTTTGTGCACATTTCTATTAACTTGATTGCGAAACATGGTCTTACAACATCATTTTCATCGCTCTTGAGACCTCATTTCTGATGGAATCCATCGATCACCATATGCATGAGGGAGAGAGAAAAGGCAATTAACCTTCGTGCATCTGGTGAGGCTCAAACTCAATATCATGAAGGCTCTTATTTGTAATTATTCATTTATGGACTTAAATGGTTAGAAATGAAACAACTGGCAGCATTATTCATATATTTATGGACTAATGGTTAGAAATGAAACAACTGGCAGCATTATTCATATATTTTTGGACTAATGGCTAAGAAATGAAATAACTGGCAGCATTATTCATATATTTATGGACTAATGTCTGTATCATCGTCGCAAAGGTTTGACATTATATAGATAAATGGCTAAGAAATAAAACAATAACCTTCTAATTTTGAGCTTTGCCATGTAAAATATGTACTATTTTTAGAATTAAATCCATGATCACATTTATGACATGTGTGCCTCTGTATTGTTGCAGTTGTCATATGAGATAACTGCCTGGAGTTTGATTATTTGTATCTTCCCCCTCCCCACCCCACTCCCAACATATAGTCAGCTTCATTTTCTCTTTGGACAAGGGAATTAACTCTTAATGAATTGTACTCAGCTGCTGATTGTAGTGTCATATGCTTTACAGGATTGCTCCCCTTGTTTACAGGCAATAACTAATGTATATGCTAACATACTATATTACAAGCTTGAATTTACTTGAGACATCTGCATATTCAGTAAACCTTAGGTCACAGTAAAGTCACAATAGGTATTATATAGCCTTGTAAGTATAGGTAGAAACCAGCCTCGTTGATGATGTGGTAATATAAAATGCATGTGGCGTCGAAGGTACATGGTTCAATCCTCAATGAAGGTATATTTTTTTTATATCTTTTTTAATATTTAAAATTTATATCAATATGCAACACACTTCATGATATTCTTACTTTTCACGATTTTGTTAACATTCCCGTTATACATCGTCAGAAAAATAAAAAATATCAAACATTATATATATATATATTATATAGCCTTGAAATTAGAGGTAATGAAATACACCAGCCTCGTTGGTGTAGTGGTAATATAGAATGCTTGTGGTGTCTAAACTACAGGGTTCGAGCCTCAATGAAGGTATTTTTTTGTGTCTTTTTTAATATTTAAAATTTATATAAATATGTAAACTTCATGAAATTCTTACGACTGATGAGTGCGGCAGATCAACGGATACTGCCAGTGGAGACGGAATGGAGATTTAAATTGTTAAACATTGAAATGAAATGTATAGACTGCATACAATAAAATAAAACGCATGAAATAAACAATAAAGTAAATAAAAATGAATAAATATAAAACTTTTTAACAACCCCAAATTTGGAAAATATCTTTTATTCATTAATAACTCGAATAAAAATATAATTTTAGATGACAAAAATGTTTTGTACCTAATAAAATGAACATTATAGTTAGCTAAATGTAGACTCATGATCTTTTTCATTGTACAATGTTTCGAACTCACATGGAACTGTGGTATTGTAACTCAGTGCGTAGTACTAGCACCTTGGACCGCTCGGCTATTGCCACCTTGAATTGTGAAATCAATATTATTCAATTAAACTGCAAAAATCCATTGCAAATGAAGCGTGTAATTATGATAATGTCTCAAGTAAATTTACGCTTGTAATATGTACATGATACAGCAACAATATAAAGGTGAGTATTAGAAAACACATGCTGTATAGAACATACTTATACTGGTTGTGTAAATGCATAAATGACTATACACAGTTGCCCATTTTGGCTACTGGGTAGAGCTTCCACGTTTACACATGTAAACAGAGCTGTGTCGTGTAATGGCAATACACGTTTACTAATTTAGTAACCATGTACAACCTTGATTCATGTTATTTCTGAACCTGAAAGATTCAAAATCTCCCCAAGATCGCAAATTCGCAATCTTACAATTACAAACATGTCCGATGCACAGCTGTGATTCAGAATTATTTCTAAACCTGAATGATTCGAAATTGCCCCAAGATCGCAAATTCGCAATCTTACAATTACAAACTTGTCCGATGCATGGCTGTGATTATTTCTGAACCTGAATGATGTAAACGATCGCACATGCTATGATGTAAGCAGAATATCAGGTGATTGCCGTTGTATAAGTACAGTCAAACTTGTATTAAGAGACCACCAAGGGGAAGGGCAAAATGCAGTCTGTTCACAGGAACGGTCTGTCAATACAGGCTAATTTGTTCCTTAACCCTTTCCCTCATAGAAGCACCTCTTGATGCCATTACCAATACGACATGTATTAACCCTTTCCCTCATAGAAGCACCTCTTCATGCCATTACCAATACGACATGTATTAACCCTTTCCCTCATAGAAGCACCTCTTCATGCCATTACCAATACGACATGTATTAACCCTTTCCCTCATACAAGCACCTCTTGATGCCATTACCAATACGACATACATTAACCTTTCCCTCATAGAAGCACCTCTTGATGCCATTACCAATACGACATACATTAACCCTTTCCCTCATAGAAGCACCTCTTGATGCCATTACCAATATGACATACATTAACCCTTTCCCTCATAGAAGCACCT
The DNA here is from genome assembly GCA_014843695.1 of Archivesica marissinica. Classification (NCBI taxonomy): domain Eukaryota; kingdom Metazoa; phylum Mollusca; class Bivalvia; order Venerida; family Vesicomyidae; genus Archivesica; species Archivesica marissinica. The sequence goes on along the minus strand of CM026391.1, from coordinate 29,966,683 downwards.
CTTGATGCCATTACCAATACGACATACATTAACCCTTTCCCTCATAGAAGCACCTCTTGATGTCATTACCAATATACGACATACATTAACCTTTTCCCTCATAGAAGCACCTCTTGATGCCATTACTAATACGACATACATTAACCCTTTCCCTCATAGAAGCACCTCTTGATGCCATTACTAATACGACATACATTAACCGTTTCCCTCATAGAAGCACCTCTTGATGCCATTACCAATACGACATGTATTAACCCTTTCCCTCATAGAAGCACCTCTTGATGCCATTACCAATACGACATACATTAACCCTTTCCCTCATAGAAGCACCTCTTGATGCCATTACCAATACGACATACATTAACCCTTTCCCTCATAGAAGCACCTCTTGACGCCATTACCAATACGACATACATTAACCCTTTCCCTCATAGAAGCACCTCTTGACGCCATTACCAATACGACATACATTAACCCTTTCCCTCATAGAAGCACCTCTTGATGCCATTACCAATACGACATACATTAACCTTTTCCCTCATAGAAGCACCTCTTGATGCCATTACCAATACGACATACATTAACCCTTTCCCTCATAGAAGCACCTCTTGATGCCATTACCAATACGACATACATTAACCCTTTCCCTCATAGAAGCACCTCTTGATGCCATTACCAATACGACATACATTAACCCTTTCCCTCATAGAAGCACCTCTTGATGCCATTACCAATACGACATACATTAACCCTTTCCCTCATAGAAGCACCTCTTGATGACATTACCAATACGACATACATTAACCCTTTCCCTCATAGAAGCACCTCTTGACGCCATTACCAATATGACATACATTAATCCTTTCCCTCATAGAAGCACCTCTTGATGCCATTACCAATACGACATACATTAACCCTTTCCCTCATAGAAGCACCTCTTGATGCCATTACCAATATGACATACATTAACCCTTTCCCTCATAGAAGCACCTCTTGATGACATTGCCAATACGACATGTATTAACCCTTTCCCTCATAGAAGCACCTCTTGATGACATTACCAATACGACATACATTAACACTTTCCCTCATAGAAGCACCTCTTGATGCCATTACCAATACGACATACATTAACCCTTTCCCTCATAGAAGCACCTCTTGATGCCATTACCAATATGACGTACATTAACCCTTTCCCTCATAGAAGCACCTCTTGATGCCATAACCAATACGACGTACATTAACCCTTTCCCTCATAGAAGCACCTCTTGATGTCATTACCAACACGACATACATTAACCCTTTCCCTCATAGAAGCACCTCTTAACGCCATTACCAATATGACATACATTAACCCTTTCCCTCATAGAAGCACCTCTTGATGCCATTACCAATACGACATACATTAACCCTTTCCCTCATAGAAGCACCTCTTGATGCCATTACCAATACGACGTACATTAACCCTTTCCCTCATACCATACCATACGACATACATTGACAATGTAGTAGCCAAATCAATGTTCATAATAAAGGCCAGAATCTCATGTAGTCCCAGTAATATCTATGGAGGTGGGATAGCTATGGCGACTACTTATCCACTGCATGATAGCTAAATGGCTGTCGTTTGTATGGAGATATAATAGTATATTAACCTAAATCTCTATGAAGGGAAGTGTTAACAAAAAAAAGGGAACTGAAAAAATGGTCTTAGTTTATATCAATTTATTTAAGCGTGACAATTTATTACAACTTAATCCCTCTCCAGACCTCATTCCTAATGGAATCCATTGCCACGAGCGAGAGAGAAGAGGCAATGTGGAATTTAATTGCCTTGCCTAAGAGCACAATCTTAATGGCTGCAGCAGGGCGCGAATTCCGGGCCATTTCGCACCTGAAGCGAATGCACTACCACAGTGATACAAGTGGTCTCTTAATAAACATGGTCTCTTAATAGTGATCTCTTAATAAACGTGGTCTCTTAATAAACCTGGTCTCTTAATAAACTTGGCCTCTTAAAACACGTGGTCTCTTAATAAACGTGGTCTTTCGAGCAAGTTTGACTATAGCTTCATATACCAACCGATACTTGGCTGTCCGATTAGCACAGTGGTTAGCACGCTCGCTTCTCACCAATGCAACCTGGGTTCGAGCCTCGGACCGGGAAGTATGTGAGATGGTACGGTGGTCGCCAAATCGGACAGGTGGGTTTTCTCCGCACCACATTTATGCTTTCATCCGCGCCAGAGAGAGTGATTAATATAAGTTGTTAAAACTTGCTTCGCAATCGTTATAAAATAAATAAAGGATAAAAAAAAAAATTGCTTCGCAATCGTTAAATATATAAAGTTTAAAATTTAAACTGATACTGATTCATAAGCAAGACTACTTTCACTGCGAAATGCACACTTTGAACAATGTGTATATATATGGAGCTGTGTAGTGTATTAGGCATTGTGCATTTACACGTTTACAAACTGTCTATTGGTTAACAGGTTAACAGTTACCCTTTATTAGCATATTACAAGTGCTACTTCTGTGGAAATGGGTTAAGAAACACACGTGACGTTACATGAAGGGGCCTCCGTGGTCGAGTGGCTACGGTCGTTAACTTCAAATCATTTTCCCCTCACTACGCTGCTGGTTCAAAACCCACTTGGGTTGTCCAATTCTTTCATGTGCGGAAGCGATCCAGCTGACTTGCAGATGGTCATAGGTTCTACCCGGGTGCCAATCCGTGCCTGAAATACCTCTCGAAGGGGTACCCAGGGTCTTCCTCCACCATAATAGCTGGAGAATCACCCATCATATGACCAGTAATCAAACAAAACCCGTAAACAAACATGACAAAATGCATGTCAATTCTCGGTCTAGTAGTTAAAACAGGTTAAGATGGGTTTTTTTTCAGCATTTAGCAGCCTGTATATATCCTTCTTTATTCTTTACCTATGCTGCACTGTAGCGGTAGATAGCTCTAGTAGTGGTGAAGGTGGCGTGTGGCGAGGCCGTGCCAAAATCGTCAAACCTGTCGTGCGGCAGCAGTCCATGCCCTCTCCCCTAACCATCTCTTCCTCGACTAAACGTTCTCTGTTTACTAACCAAGCTTCCACGGAGAAGACCGACACACGGCGGTCTCGCTGTAAGTATTTAATATCATATAGTCGTATCCCGCACTGATATTTGTGTCACCGATATCTGATTTGAGGAAATCTGCACATATCTATTATATTGGTCTGGGCTATTTACTTTATCCTTCATATTCCTATAATTACTGACAGACGGATTTGTAGTCCATGGTTAGCACGTTGGACTGGTAATCCAGGAATGGCAGGTTCGATCCCCCGCCTGACCCTAATAAAATGAACAGTTTTTCACTTTAAACCGAGGTCTCGTGTCGGTGCTTTACACCGTGCATGTAAAAGAACAAGAGGAGACTCTGGAAAGTGTCTCTCTCTGTATCATTACACTATCCTCCAATAATCTAAAATGACTAATCTCTTCAGGAGGCGTCGCTCATATGGGCAACCGGTAGCGACGATAAATAAACATAAAACACACACATCTTGTTTTCACAAGATTTAATTGCTTTGAATTAAATTTATAATTTCAGCATTTGCTTTTATTATTGATGAGCTATGTAATTTTATCAACAAATTTGATTTTTATGATGAATTCACCCCCCCCCCCCTCTGCGCGCACACCCCCCCAAAAAAATAACATCCAGTATCCAAAACTGGGCCTGATTTCCTCAGAAATGATTAAATACATGTACATTGTCCATATCACCCATGTTGAAATTCATGTTGTCATTTTCACTCATGTCTTCATTCTCTGTCTTAATTATACATGCAGATTATATGTACTATGTTATAGACGTGTTTATTAACCCCCACCATTAGGAATGGAGGTTATTGTTTTAGGCTGTGTGTGTCTGTTTGTCTGTCTGTCTGTTAGCAGGATAACTCATAACGATGTGGATGTGTTTCGTCACCAATTGTAAATACTCAAGAAGGAATGAATCGTGGGCTAATAATTTCCATTGGGGTATGAACTACATTAAACACGCTAACATTAAACCTGTCCAATGTAGTTCATACCCTGATGGAAACTATTAACCCGTGATTCATTACTTATATTTACATTAATTATTCTCTTCAATAATATAAACACATCACACTTTGCATTTAAAATGTATTTAGTCCAGATTTGCTACTTACCGTGTGCCGGACCTTGTAAATAGATCATCCTTGGAATAGCATAACCGAGGAATGCTGCCTAACACTGTGAATGTGTATGCCCGTAGCTTCGAGCTGCATATCATTAGTGAGGAAATTCATTTGAAAATGGATACAATCAGGGAATATACATTCATCTAAGGAAATGCAATAGACATGTAAATATGTTGGTTTGAAATGCAGTAGATAGTTATATGGACTTTTTTATTCAGGTCCTTTCTGGGCAATCCCTTTTATTTTCATCCCGTTTATTTCCCCTGTCATAGTTCGGTTTTATTTCCCCTGTCATAGTTCGGTTTTATTTCCCCTGTCATTATTTCCCCTGTCATAGTTCGGTTTTATTTCCCCTGTCATAGGTCGGGTAGGGATGCACCCCACCACTACTCATCTTATAGAATTACCAATTGATAATTAACCCTTTGTATGCTAGCGGCAGATAAAATCACTTACAAACAGCATAGAGCCAGATCAGACTGAACAGTACATGCCATCTGATCAGGCTCTATGCTGTTTACTTTTCGGATAGTGGAGTTAAAGCATTTGGCTGAATGGCAAACAATATAGATCCTGATCAGACACAACGTTATGCTGCGGCTGATCTGGATCTACATTGTTTGCAAATATGATTTTATTTACTCAGCAAGCAAAGGGTTAAGGGATTTTTTTCAAGCTAACAAAGTCTAAAAATAACAATATTTAATATAGTAATATTAATTTCAATAATTTTAAAGTATTTAGTAATGTATTTGTCTAATGTTGCATATAATGCCACCTGTACAGCTAAACCAGCTAGGCTTACATATTACGTTACCCTAATTGTTTTCCTTTTGTTTAACAATTATCTTTCTGTGTTTGATACTACTGTTTGATGATCGACTCCTGATATTGTATATATACAATGATAATACAGTGAACCCTGTGTTAGTGGTCAGGCCCATCGCTGGGCATACGCAAGTGCACACGTGCGTATCATTGGTCTCAGAAAATTAAAACTCAAAAATGCATTAAAACCCGGGGGTAGTAGGGATACATAGGCGCAGTGATGTGTGAAGTGGTGACATAATTGAGCCCATTGCAAATATGGTGCATCTCGAAATTTAGTTTGTGCTATTTTACGTGTTTAACCCATTCAACACCAAGTAACTGACATGGACTGGTCCATGATATTTTTAGACCAATAAATTAATAACAAAATTACATTTGGATCAGTTCATTTATCAAAATGGGTAATTTTTTTTCTAAAAATAGTTATATTACTTGAAAAAATTGCAGATCCTGATGAGACGGCTCGTCACGAGCCGGCTCATCTGGATCTACACTTTTTTGTAAGCCAATTTAGAGGTCTGTGGTGTTGAAAGCGTTAATTGATAAGGGCGATAGTAAGAGAAGGGTGTTGCGATGAGATTTTGGTATTAAGCCATGCATTCGATTTTGTAGCTTTGGAATATGACTTGGTTGGTCATGCACGACGACTTTTATAATTTAAGCCTTACAACTTATGTCAGTCTGGTCATATATTTGGTGAAGCGTTTGATAGGTAAATAAATATACATCATTTTATACTGCCCAGAAAAAAGATATGTTCTGGACATTAAATTTTGAGTTTTGATTCAAAGCAAACAATTATGAGATATTACACAACCTCTATTAAGCAGTCAACCTATATTTAAGCAGTCAACCTCTATTTAAGCAGTCAACCTGTATTTAAGCAGCCCACCTCTATTAAGCAGTCAACCTGTATTTAAGCAGTCAACCTCTATTTAAGCAGTCAACCTGTATTTAAGCAGCCCACCTCTATTAAGCAGTCAACCTGTATTTAAGCAGTCAACCTGTATTTAAGTAGTCAATCTGTATTTAAGCAGTCAACCTGTATTTAAGCTGTCAACCTATATTTGTATTTAAGCAGTCAACCTGTATTAAGCAGTCAACCTGTATTTCAGCAGTCAACCTGTATTTAAGCAGTCAACCTGTATTTAAGCAGTCAACCTGTATTTAAGCAGCCCACCTCTACTTAAGCGGTCAACCTGTATTTAAGCAGTCAACCTGTATTTAAGCAGCCCACCTCTACTTAAGCAGTCAACCTGTATTTAAGCAGTCAACCTGTATTTAAGCGGTCAACCTGTATTTAAACAGTCAACCTGTATTTAAGCAGTCAACCTGTATTTAAGCCACCTATATTTAAGCAGTCAAATCAGATTTATACATCATACTTGTCATGTTCTATCAGATCTATACATCATACTTATATATGTGTCATGTTCTATCAGATCTATACATCATACTTATATATGTGTCATGTTCTATCAGATCTATACATCATACTTATATATGTGTCATGTTCTATCAGATCTATACATCATACATATATATGTGTCATGTTCTATCAGATCTATACATCATACTTATATATGTGTCATGTTCTATCAGATCTATACATCATACTTATATATGTGTCATGTTCTATCAGATATATACATCATACTTATATCTGTGTCATGTTCTATCAGATCTATACATCATACTTATATATGTGTCATGTTCTACAGATCTATACATCATACTTATATATGTGTCATGTTCTATCAGATCTATACATCATACTTATATATGTGTCATGTTCTATCAGATCTATACATCATACTTATATATGTGTCATGTTCTATCAGATCTATACATCATACTTATATATGTGTCATGTTCTATCAGATCTATACATCATACTTATATATGTGTCATGTTCTATCAGATCTATACATCATACTTATATATGTGTCATGTTTTATCAGATCTATACATCATACTTATATATGTGTCATGTTCTATCAGATCTATACATCATACTTATATATGTGTCATGTTCTATCAGATCTATACATCATACTTATATATGTGTCATGTTCTATCAGATCTATACATCATACTTATATATGTGTCATGTTCTATCAGATCTATACATCATACTTATATATGTGTCATGTTCTATCAGATCTATACATCATACATATATATGTGTCATGTTCTATCAGATCTATACATCATACTATATCTGTGTCATGTTCTATCAGATCTATACATCATACATATATATGTTCATGTTCTATCAGATCTATACATCATACTTATATCTGTGTCATGTTCTATCAGATCTATACATCATACTTATATATGTGTCATGTTCTATCAGATCTATACATCATACTTATATATGTGTCATGTTCTATCAGATCTATACATCATACTTATATATGTGTCATGTTCTATCAGATATATACATCATACTTATATATGTGTCATGTTCTATCAGATCTATACATCATACTTATATATATGTCATGTTCTATCAGATCTATACATCATACTTATATATGTGTCATGTTCTATCAGATCTATACATCATACTTATATATGTATCATGTTCTAACAGATCTATACATCATACTTATATATGTATCATGTTCTATCATATCTATACATCATACTTATATATGTATCATGTTCTAACAGATTTATACATCATACTTATATATGTGTCATGTTCTATCAGATCTATACATCATACTTATATATGTGTCATGTTCTATCAGATCTATACATCAAACATATATGCATCACGTTATGCAAGATTTACATATTGACGTTTATATATGGCGCTATATAAGATTACTATACATCCATCAAATGTATATGTATCGCATTATATGAGATTTATACATCAAACAGTTTTGTATCATAGTATACAAGATTTAAACATCAAATATATATGCATCACATTATATGAGATGTATACATACATCAAACATATATATATATATATATATATCTGTATTGTGTTATTTGAGATTTTCACATCAAACATTTATGAATAACCATTTTACACATACATTTTTACATCAAACGTTTATGAATAACCATTCTACACATACATTTTTACATCAAATGTTTATGAATAACCATTCTACACATACATTTTTACATCAAACGTTTATGGATAACCATTCTACACATACATTTTTACATCAAACGTTTATGGATAACCATTCTACACATACATTTTTACATCAAACGTTTATAAATAACCATTTTACACATACATTTTTACATCAAACGTTTATGAATAACCATTCTACACATACATTTTTTAATCTGATAAATTGCAGAAAAGGGAAAATCCACCAGATCTTTTGTGGAAAGTGTATCGTATTTGTATTTGGTCATATCTCTTTCAGTTAGGCTTAAATACTAAGTGCCGTAACGTAGATATTCTTGTATTAGTTCGCCACACTAAATTAGGCTTTTGTCGTGAAAATGGGTACCTATATTGATACGCTATAATCACAGATTTAAACCAGATTATTGCTGTAAATAGACAGACATTTACTACGATCAAGTACGATTTTGGAGGACAATTGACATTAAATTTGTATGATTATTCAAAAATGAAGCTTCCAGCGAGATAATGACCCTTTGTTGATGATTAACATTTTGTTGTAATGCGTTGTCATTTTACGTGTAGAGATTGTCAGATTTGAGGAATTAAATTAATTGTGTTTATAGATACGTGCTTTGATGGATTTGTATAAAGTGTTCTTGTTTTAGATGGTTCCTCCAAGAGCATGGTTTGGGATATAATTGTGAATAACGATAGTTTTCTGAAATTGAATAAATGTCCGTATAGGTTATAAATTTATATCGCATAACTTTGCTTGTATTTAGTGTAATACAGCCATCACATATGTTGTTGTATGTACACACGTGTAATACAACCTGGAAGAATTCTGATTGGTAGCCACATAACAGCTTGCATTACACATTCGACATATAGTTTGTGTTCATGCTTTATTTGTTGAAAATCAACTGTTTAACCCTTTCAACACCACAGACCTCTAAATAGGCTTACAAAAAGTGTAGATCCAGATGAGCCGGCTCGTGACGAGCCGTCTCATCAGGATCTGCACTTTTTGCCAGTGATATGACTATTTTTAGACATAATTACCCATTTTGATAAATGAACTTGTCCAAATGTGATTTTCTGATTCATTTATTGGTTTATGAATATCATGGACCAGTCCATCTGAGTTACTTGGTGTTGAATGGGTTAAATCGATAAAAAATTCTAAATATGCACTAGATGTATATAGTGTAATTACTTTCGTGGAATTGTTTGATAATCAGGGACTATTTACTACTATACTGGCAAACAGAATTATTTTTTCAAATTTGTGTTGTTGTTACTGCGGTAATGTGCTCAACTTGCACTCATATCATACCATATTTTACCTCATTTTGAAATTTTGACAGCTAAAATGCGTTCATATTCCAAAACTTGTTTCATAAAATAAAAAAATTATTGCTGTATAATCATAATATTATATGAAATTTGATTTGGAATTTTGCTATTAAGCTTACGAAAAGGTTCGTTTAAAAGCATATTCCAAAACTCGTTTCATAAAATATGCTATGAAATCATATATGAAATTCGATTTGGAAGCTTACGAAAAGGTTCGTTTAAAAGCATATTCCAAAACTCGTTTCATAAAATATGCTATGAAATCATATATGAAATTCGATTTGGAAGCTTACGAAGAGGTTCGTTTAAAAGCATAATTTATTCCAAAACTCGTTTCATAAAATATGCTATGAAATCATATATGAAATTCGATTTGGAAGCTTACGAAAAGGTTCGTTTAAAAGCATATTCCAAAACTCGTTTCATAAAATATGCTATGAAATCATATATGAAATTCGATTTGGAAGCTTACGAAGAGGTTCGTTTAAAAGCATAATTTATTCCAAAACTCGTTTCATAAAATATGCTATGAAATCATATATGAAATTCGATTTGGAAGCTTACGAAAAGGTTCGTTTAAAAGCATATTCCAAAACTCGTTTCATAAAATATGCTATGAAATCATATATGAAATTCGATTTGGAAGCTTACGAAGAGGTTCGTTTAAAAGCATAATTTATTCCAAAACTCGTTTCATAAAATATGCTATGAAATCATATATGAAATTCGATTTGGAAGCTTACGAAAAGGTTCGTTTAAAAGCATATTCCAAAACTCGTTTCATAAAATATGCTATGAAATCATATATGAAATTCGATTTGAAAGCTTACGAAAAGGTTCGTTTAAAAGCATATTCCAAAACTCGTTTCATAAAATATGCTATGAAATCATATATGAAATTCGATTTGGAAGCTTACGAAGAGGTTCGTTTAAAAGCATAATTTATTCCAAAACTCGTTTCATAAAATATGCTATGAAATCATATATGAAATTCGATTTGGAAGCTTACGAAAAGGTTCGTTTAAAAGCATATTCCAAAACTCGTTTCATAAAATATGCTATGAAATCATATATGAAATTCGATTTGAAAGCTTACGAAAAGGTTCGTTTAAAAGCATATTCCAAAACTCGTTTCATAAAATATGCTATGAAATCATATATGAAATTCGATTTGGAAGCTTACGAAAAGGTTCGTTTAAAAGCATATTCCAAAACTCGTTTCATAAAATATGCTATGAAATCATATATGAAATTCGATTTGGAAGCTTACGAAAAGGTTCGTTTAAAAGCATATTCCAAAACTCGTTTCATAAAATATGCTATGAAATCATATATGAAATTCGATTTGAAAGCTTACGAAAAGGTTTGTTTAAAAGCATATTCCAAAACTCGTTTCATAAAATATGCTATGAAATCATATATGAAATTCGATTTGGAAGCTTACTATTGAGCTAATCACAAGGTTCGTCTAACCCTTTGCATGCTGAGTAAATAAGAATCACATTTGCAAACAACATAGATCCAGATCAGCCGCGTATGATCAGGATATTTGTTGTTTGCGATTCAACCAAATGTATTAGCGAGAGTCGTGATAGCGCAGTGGATGCGCATTTGCTTCAGGTGCGAAAGGTCCGGAGTTCGAGCCCAGCTGGAGCTGTTACGAATGTGCCTATAGGCAAGGTATTTAAATTCCACGTTGCCTCTTCTCTCTCCCTCGTGGCAATGGATTCCATCAGGAATGAGGTCTCGAGAGTGATTAATATAAGTTGTAAGAACTTGTTTCGTAATCGAGCTAAAATAAATTTGTATAAACTAAATGTATTAGTTCCACTATCTGAATGGCAAACAGCATAGAACATGCCGCGGCTGATCTGGATCTATGTTGTTTGCAAAGGTGATTTTATTTACTCAGCAGGCTGTGGTTAAGTGGTTAACCCATTTGATTCTGGATACCATTCCGTGCCGTCTGATCAGGCTCTATGTTGTTTGCTATTCAGATGATCTTGCTAAGACACTTGGCTACGTTACGCTGCAGCTGATCTGGATCTATGTTGTTTGCAAAAGCCTTTAAATGTATCCAGAATGAAATGGGTTAAGTAAGATATAAGCCTCAAAAGGATCCAATAATTTACATATTGGATCGTTTTCGGCTTATATCCTATACATATAGTAATGCAATGCATAATACATGTTTCATGGAGAGCCCTGATCATGGGTTCTGCTTGTTGAGTGTGGAGCAATAAGTTACGGTGAAATTGGGAGAGAAGAACACAGTCGTTTTGTTATTAACCTCATTCAACACTCTAATGTCAGATAGTATCTCTACCTATCAAATTGTCACACCTTGTTGCTTTTTAATATATATACTGGTAAACTTGTATTTAACACTGTTTTCTGCGCATCAATTCAAACATTGCCATATTTTCGGTTGATTTATTTAATTTTGCATACCGGTACACTATTCTTACCTGATCGAAATTTAGCGTACATTTTATCTTTAGATCGAAGTTGCCTTGTTGTTGTTTTGGAATACTGATCAAATATCTACTAATTTGGAGAAATCAAAACTTAAACAATTAATGTTACACAACTGCTGGCTTGGATATCAAGCAAGATTGGTGAGACATAGTCAATGTAAACCCTGCTCATCTATGTTGATAGAATGTCAGGTGTAAGTTTCGTGAAGTGATTGGAGTATGTTTAATGGTTAATTCTCTAGTGACTGTGGTTGAAGAATGGACCATGTTTTGGAAGATATAATAGTGTAACGTTAGAGACATCGCTTGAAAAACTGTCAAGGTTTTGGAAGACATATTAGTGTAACGTTAGAGACAACGCTTGAAAGACTGTCAAGGTTTTGGAAGATATAATAGTGTAACGTTAGAGACAACGCTTGAAAAACTGTCAAGGTTTTGGAAGACATATTAGTGTAACGTTAGAGACAACGCTTGAAAGACTGTCAAGGTTTTGGAAGATATAATAGTGTAACATTAGAGACATAGCTTGAAAGACTGTCAAGGTTTTGGAAGACAAACTAGTGTAACGTTAGAGACATTGCTTGAAAGATTAGTTGTCATGGTTTTGGAAGACATACTAGAGTTGTAAGGGACATTTGTTTAAAGACCGTCATGGTGTTGGAAACTGGCAGTCAAAATTATGGTTTTGCTGATCTCGATTTTGTCCATAGTAGTCTCCTGGCTATACCATAACTTCTATGAATATTTCACGTTCCTATGCGGGATGTATGTTACCGTTAATATAGTAGAAAAGGCATGCGACCTTGCTGATGGTATAGTTGATCATGGTTCCGACACGGAGGAAGTGTTTGAGGAATGTTGGGAAGAGTTGTACCCAACGGCCCCATTGGCTGTGACAGAAGTGTTTGGTAAGTTCTATTTTTGTGATTTGTGTGTGTGTGTGTGTGTGTGTGTGTGTCTTGTTTTTGCTACTGTAAAGATATCAAACTGTTACAGACATACTGGGTATTCCTTAGTGACTTCTTTTTCAGCTGCAGTTGGTAAAAATGCACTTACATGCTTGCAGAAAGAGCTGTTTTTAAGTTAGATTAGCTATATTATGTAACCTGAAAAAAGCAATAGGGAGATGATCAGTGGGTATGTCCAGGCTGTCTATATTCAGCAGTGGATCAGGGCTGTCTATATCCAGCAGTGGATCAGGGCTGTCTATATCCAGCAGTGGATCCGGGCTGTCTATATCCAGCAGTGGATCAGGGCTGTCTATATCCAGCAGTGGATCAGGGCTGTCTATATTCAGCAGTGGATCAGGGCTGTCTATATCCAGTAGTGAATCAGGGCTGTCTATATCCAGCAGTGGATCAGGGCTGTCTATATCCAGCAGTGGATCAGGGCTGTCTATATCCAGCAGTGGATCAGGGCTGTCTATATTCAGCAGTGGGTCAGGGCTGTCTATATTCAGCAGTGGATCAGGGCTGTCTATATTCAGCAGTGGATCAGGGCTGTCTATATCCAGCAGTGGATCAGGGCTGTCTATATCCAGCAGTGGATCAGGGCTGTCTATATCCAGCAGTGGATCAGAGCTGTCTATATCTAGCAGTGGATCAGGGCTATCTATATTCAGCAGTGGATCAGGGCTGTCTATATCCAGCAGTGGATCAGGGCTGTCTATATTCAGCAGTGGATCAGGGCTGTCTATATCCAGCAGTGGATCAGGGCTGTCTATATCCAGCAGTGGATCAGGGCTGTCTATATCCAGCAGTGGATCAGGGCTGTCTATATCCAGCAGTGGATCAGGGCTGTCTATATCCAGCAGTGGATCAGAGCTGTCTATATCTAGCAGTGGATCAGGGCTATCTATATTCAGCAGTGGATCAGGGCTGTCTATATTCAGCAGTGGATCAGGGCTGTCTATATCCAGCAGTGGATCAGGGCTGTCTATATCTAGCAGTGGATCAGGGCTATCTATATTCAGCAGTGGATCAGGGCTGTCTATATCCAGCAGTGGATCAGGGCTGTCTATATCTAGCAGTGGATCAGGGCTATCTATATTCAGCAGTGGATCAGGGCTGTCTATATCCAGCAGTGGATCAGGGCTGTCTATATTCAGCAGTGGATCGGGGCTGTACTGATGATATTCAGCAGTAGATTTGGGACTGTTTTATTTGTGGGTATATTCTACTTTATGAAAAATCAATGGCGGCGAAGCGTTTGATAAATCCAAATACAGCTAAGCAGCTTCTTTTCCATCTGAAAAAAGGAGAAATAGGTCAGCAGACTACTAGCGTACTATCATGACGTGATCCGTTAATGAAATTGTGTCCAAATTCCCAGCATAAGCAATATAAGATATTTTTAAAGTGAAACCGATAGAGACCATGTGAATGACGTTATTGACTAGACATACCACATATTTAAATGAGTCTGTAACAGAAGGCCGCATAGCACAATCGGTTCAGCATAGAACTTGCAGGGTTCGAGTTGAGCTATTAGGAACCTTGTTTAACCCATTCAACACCAAGTAACTGACATGGACTGGTCCATGACATTTTTAGACCAATTAAATTAATAAGAAAATTACATTTGGATCAGTTCATTTATCAAAATGGGTAAATTATTTTCTAAAGATTGTAATATTACTTGCAAAAAGTGCAGATCCTGATGAGACGGCTCGTCACGAGCCGGCTCATCTGGATCTACACTTTTTTGTAAGCCTATTTAGAGGTCTATGGTGTTGAAAGGGTTAAATTATCTGGATCACCCCTCACATATGGATTAGATGTTATGGGAAAATTACCTTTCAATATTCTATATTTAGGACTTCAAAGTTAAGTCACGTGCAGAATAGATCATTTGATGTCTAGGTTTCCAAATATGATGTCCCCAGACCCCCCCCCTACAAGACTCGCGTCTTCGATTTCACCCCCTCCTACCCACTGCCTCCCCCTCTAACCGGAAATCCTGGAACCACGTCTGAAGCCCATTTATTAGCTGCTGATGTCAATCCGTTAAAACAGTAATTTACAAGGTGAAAACCGTAACATTGTTGACAGATTAAGATATTTTCTTTTTACTTCTCACACAATTAATGATCTGTTTAGGACTTCCCATCCATCACATTCATGTAATAATGATGGGCAGCTGTGTTGCATGTGACAGACAAAACTGAGAAAATACTTCCTCGATAAGTTTGACACATTCATAAATACATTTCATAAATTAATTCTACATTTTCAGTTGACTGCCATCATAACTAAGTTATATTATTATTGACATTTTTGTGTGTCAAGCATTCACTATTAATTTTCCATTTGGCTGCTTCAGGTGTAGCTTGGTGCATTGTATTTATTACATACTGTGATTAATGCAAAGTTTAAAGGGAATCAACTCATGTTTGTTGTTGTTCAATACAAATAAGTTAGTTTCCCTTGCCTGATTACTGGGGGAATGGGTGGGGTTGTGGGAGGGATGAACCTGTAGTCAGTGAGCAGAAGATTAACATTATTCAATTCTTTCATACTAATGCATGCTGCACACTAGCGGATCCAGTAGGGGGGTGCAAATGGGTGCATCCCCCTAAATTAACTGTCAAGCATAAGTTAACTCTTTCAACACCAAGTAACTGACATGGACTGGTCCATGATATTCATAAACCAATAAATGAATCAGAAAATTACATTCGGACCAGTTCATTTATCAAGATGGGTAATTTTGTCTAAAATTAGTAATACTACTTGCAAAAAGTGCAGATCCTGATGAGACGGCTCGTCATGAGCCGGCTCATCTGGATCTACACTTTTTGTAAGCCTATAAATAGAGGTCTGTGGTGTTGAAAGGGTTAAATATGATATGATACGCTCTAATAGAGTGAGAGCTTATATTATGTTACAATTTGGCAACATTTTCGTTAGTCAACAATTTTCATCTGTACAATATACCTGTATTATTAGAATCTATATCATTGTGCAATATTTTGTGCTTTCAATCGTGACATGATAATATTATATATATATATATTGTTTTTTCACACAAACAAAACACACACCAAAAGTGCACCAGAATGAACCAAACACAATGCTCACCCAAAATGGAAACCCCTAGCCAACTCATGCCCCACAAACGCCAATTCCTAGATCTGGCCCAGCTGCAGATCGTTTATTTGGATCAGTAGTTGGAGCCGTAAAATGGTCAACACAGCAAAGACTTACAACCCTGTGCAACCCAATACCTTCCAATCACAACTATTGTCATTATTGCAAACAACATAGATCCTGATCAGACGCGGCATTACACCGTGGTAGATCTGGATCTATGTTGTTTGTACATTCCATCCAATTTTTTCGGCAGGTTACGGGGTTAACATTTACTCAAATTTGCTTTAAAGTTCCAGTCAGTTTTTGTGTTGTGAACACAGGAAGAATATTTTCTGTAAATATTGTTGACAAATCTACCGGTCCACAAGACAGCTATGGCTATCCTCCAACTGGCTTGCAGAAGGTCAGTGGTTCTACTTGGCTGCCCGTCCTCCATGCTAAAATACTGCTTGAAGTGGTGCCCAGGATCTTCTTCACCATAACAACTGGAGAGTCACCAAATGACCGAAGCTTTTTATGTGACTTTAAACTCTAAAAACAAACAAACTATTAACCCTTTCCTTCATAGAGATTTAGGTTAATATACTATAATATCTCCATACAAATGACAGCCATTTAGCTATCATGCAGTGGATAAGTAGTCGCCATATCTATCCTACCTCCATAGATATTACTGGGACTACATGAGATCTAGGTTAATATACTATAATATCTCCATACAAATGACAGCCATTTAGCTATCATGCAGTGGATAAGTAGTTGCCATATCTATCCCACCTCCATAGATATTACTGGAACTACACGAGATTCTGGCCTTTATTATGAACATTGGTTTAACATTGTCAATGTATGTCGTATTGTAATGGCGTCAAAAGGCGCTTCTATGAGGGAATGGGTTAAATGATGCTTCTTGTCTGTCTGTCTGTCTGTCTGTCTGTCTGTCTGTCTGTCTGTCTGTCTGTCTGTCTGTCTGTCTGTCTGTCTGTCTGTCTGTCTGTCTGTCTGTCTGTCTGTCTGTCTGTCTGTCTGTCTGTCTGTCTGTCTGTCTGTCTGTCTGTCTGTCTGTCTGTCTGTCTGTCTGTCTGTCTGTCTGTCCCCTGTCTGTCTGTCTGTCTGTCTGTCTGTCTGTCTGTCTGTCTGTCTGTCTGTCTGTCCTGTCTGTCTGTCTGTCTGTCTGTCTGTCTGTCTGTCGTCGTCTGTCTGTCTGTCTGTCTGTCTGTCTGTCTGTCTGTCTGTCTGTCTGTCTGTCTGTCTGTCTGTCTGTCTGTCTGTCGTCTGTCTGTCTGTCTGTCTGTCTGTCTGTCTGTCTGTCTGTCTGTCTGTCTGTCTGTCTGTCTGTCTGTCTGTCTGTCTGTCTGTCTGTCTGTCTGTATTCGGATGTACAGAATGCATGCGTACACTCACATATACATCCGGGACCCCATTTTACACTTCTTAGCCTTGTACATCTCCTGGGTACATTTGTGGTCTGTATAGCATGATGTGTTTATGGGTGACAAGCGTAAGCCAATGAATCAATGCAGACTAAAATGAAATTTTATCAATCAACCAAAGAATATCTCGTATGTTTCAGCTTTATGTCATGCTGTATATATAGATTTATATAAAACGTTTATATACAGGGGAGGACACTCTAACATATATAATAAATACACAAAAAATAGAAATATAAAGATAGAAAATATATAATAAATACACAGAATAGAAATATAGAGGTAGAAAATATATAATAAATACACAGAATAGAAATATAAAGGTAGAAAATATATAATAAATACACAGAATAGAAATATAAAGGTAGAAAATATATAATAAATACACAGAATGGAAATATAAAGATAGAAAATATATAATAAATCTGAAAGACTGTTAATTTTATTAGGGTCAGACGGTGGATCAAACCTGCAATCCCTGGATTACCAGTCCAGCCTGTTACCACTGGACTTCAGATCCGTCTGTGACTTCGGCTATATAAATATGGCTATTATTTCAAGCTCCACTGGGAGCTCACAGTTGTTCAGATTGTCCTCGGAAATGTCATTTCTAGGTTGAAGAAAAATGGATGAATTCCAGAACAATTTGCGATAATTAACTGCTATGGTAAACTCATCAAGATTCCTACGGACAGAATGTTTTCACGGTTCATTGGATAGTTTTTCTTTGATTATCTTTGTTTTACACAGACTTGATATTTAAAACAGTTGCTAGACTTGGTTACTATTGTGTGATGTTGAGAATATGTTCCTGTAGTTTGACATTTCTTGATTACCAACTTCTAGGCATTATGCGCCTACATACTAAGTGTTGGCCGAGTGCTAAACCATGTTTGAACATATATTTTTGTACTTACTGTGTATCCGTCCATCTGTCGCAAACTTTATACGGACTAGATCTTGAACCATTGGGCAGATTTTCACGAAACTCCACATGAATGAAATTCTTGTTGTGCTTCATCTAACACGTGTTCGAATGATTTTTGTCTCGCCGGGCACTTTAATGGAAAGCAAGACTAAAATATTAAAGCTATCACGCATTAACAATTTCGTACAAAGTCAGTTATTAACCCATTTCATTCTGGATACATTTAAAGGCAATTGCAAACAACATAGATCCAGATCAGCCGCAGCGTGATGCCAAGTGTCTTAGCAAGATCAGCTGAATAGCAAAGAGCATAGAGCCTGATCAGACTGCACTTTCCGTGGCGGCTGATCTGGCTCTATGCTCTTTGCAAATACTGTTTGAACAGTATCCAGAATCAAATGGGTTAATGCTTTGTTAAGTTACATAATATTTATTTTCGTTGCGGCCCCTCTGTGTATATAGTTTGTAGATTGGGCATTATGGGTATTCAGTAGTATATAATATATTCATTTAACTCTTTACAAGCTAGCGGCAAAATGTGTTTCGTTCTCAATTTCAGAAATGTATACATAACAAACATTTGGTTCTGAACTTCTGATGCAGGTGCAAATGCACTAACTTTAGAGATTGTAAAATATTCATTAAAAAGTGTGTCAAATATTTAACCCTCTGCATGTTAGCAGCAGGTAAAATCACTTTAGCAAACAGCATAGAGCCAGATCAGACAGCACAGAACATGCCGTCTGATCAGGCTCTATGCTATTTGCTATTCGGATAATGGAGCTAAAACACTTGGCTGAATAGCAAACAACATAGATCCTGATCAGACACGGCGTTATGCCGTGGCTGATCTGGATCTATGTTGTTTGCAAATGTGATTTTATTTACTCAGCATTCAAAGGGTTAAGAAAACAAACATATATCTTGCGAATGTCTTTGTTTAGTTTCTTTGTTGCTGTAGTTGGTCTGGAGAATATATTTCAATCTTTTATCACCGGTAACCCTGAAGGTAAAAGCAGGAAGTAATCACAGATGAGCCCATCTGTATATATTACAGTTATAATTACTTACAGGCATCCATCAATCTCATGGAGAAAAAAGTTTTCTAAATATAATCTGGGCCGTTTTTCAATTGTTTCCATGTGTGAAAAGTTAAGGCAATTAATGGAAGCGGTAAGAACACAGTAGTTAATTCTCCTCAGATTAAAGAATTTGCAGATTTGTTTAGGGTTTTAATTGTTGTAATATATTCCATGTTTATGCTTTATTTATTTTATGTTCATGACAGTCTAAAGAATGTTTCAATTTTCAGAATGCATTATATTATAAGAGGAAACAGATCTGCAATTCTTTAACTTTGCATGCTGGGTAAAATAAAGGCTATAAATAGTTCAAATAATTATATATTTCCACAGTTTTCAGCTACAAATAAGAAAAACACATGGAAGAAGTGTCGGCTGCTACAATTCTTTGAATTATTTATAAACAGTCAAACCTGTGTTAAGCAGCCACCCAAGGGAGTAACAGAAAGTGGCTGCTTAGCACATGTGGCTGCTTAATAGAGGTCAAATGTATAATA
Organism: Archivesica marissinica; assembly: GCA_014843695.1. Lineage (NCBI taxonomy): Eukaryota > Metazoa > Mollusca > Bivalvia > Venerida > Vesicomyidae > Archivesica > Archivesica marissinica. Next base: position 29,946,653 of record CM026391.1, on the reverse strand, counting down.
AAACAGCATATTTGGAATCTGGAAACTGGCTGCTTAATACAGGTTGGCTGACCACTAACACAGGTTGGACTGTACAGTCACCTCTATTAAGCAGCCAACCTATATTAAGCAGCCACTTTCCAGATTCTGAATATGTTGTTTTATTATATATTTGACCTCTATTAAGCAGCCACCTGTACTAAGCAGCCACTTTCTGTGATTCCATTGGCTGCCTGCTTAAGACAGGTAGGTTGGACTGTATGTTGTTTTACTACACATTTGACCTGTATTAAGCAGCCACCTGTACTAAGCAACCACTTTTTGTGATTCCATTGGCTGCCTGCTTAAGACAGGTAGGTTGGACTGTATGTTGTTTTACTACACATTTGACCTGTATTAAGCAGCCACCTGTACAAAGCAACCACTTTCTGTGATTCCATTGGCTGCCTGCTTAAGACAGGTAGGTTGGACTGTATGTTGTTTTACTACACATTTGACCTGTATTAAGCAGCCACCTGTACTAAGCAACCACTTTCTGTGATTCCATTGGCTGCCTGCTTAAGACAGGTAGGTTGGACTGTATGTTGTTTTACTACACATTTGACCTGTATTAAGCAGCCACCTGTACTAAGCACCCACTTTCTGTGATTCCATTGGCTGCCTGCTTAAGACAGGTAGGTTTAACTGTATGTTGTTTTACTACACAATTGACCTGTATTAAGCAGCCACCTGTACTAAGCAGCCACTTTCTGTGATTCCATTGGCTGCCTGCTTAAGACAGGTAGGTTTGACTGTATGTTGTTTTACTACACATTTGACCTGTATTAAGCAGCCACCTGTACTAAGCAGCCACTTTCTGTGATTCCATTGGCTGCCTGCTTAAGACAGGTAGGTTGGACTGTATGTTGTTTTACTACACATTTGACCTGTATTAAGCAGCCACCTGTACTAAGCAGCCACTTTCTGTGATTCCATTGGCTGCCTGCTTAAGACAGGTAGGTTGGACTGTATGTTGTTTTACTACACATTTGACCTGTATTAAGCAGCCACCTGTACTAAGCAGCCACTTTCTGTGATTCCATTGGCTGCCTGCTTAAGACAGGTAGGTTTGACTGTATGTTGTTTTACTACACATTTGACCTGTATTAAGCAGCCACCTGTACTAAGCAGCCACTTTCTGTGATTCCATTGGCTGCCTGCTTAAGACAGGTAGGTTGGACTGTATGTTGTTTTACTACACATTTGACCTGTATTAAGCAGCCACCTGTACTAAGCAACCACTTTCTGTGATTCCATTGGCTGCCTGCTTAAGACAGGTAGGTTGGACTGTATGTTGTTTTACTACACATTTGACCTGTATTAAGCAGCCACCTGTACTAAGCAACCACTTTCTGTGATTCCATTGGCTGCCTGCTTAAGACAGGTAGGTTGGACTGTATGTTGTTTTACTACACATTTGACCTGTATTAAGCAGCCACCTGTACTAAGCAGCCACTTTCTGTGATTCCATTGGCTGCCTGCTTAAGACAGGTTTGACTGTATAGCCTTTATTTTGCCCAGCATGCAAAGAGTTATCATAAAAACACTGCTTAGCCTAAAATAAAATGAAAATTGGGTTGTTTCATTGTATCATTGAGTTAGTATTTCACCAATTTATGAAGTAAAACAATTAATTGTATCATGATTCACTTACCAAGAAAACTTCATTTTATGTATAGGATATAAGCCGAAAACAATCCAATATGTGAAATATCGGACACTGTGAGTCATGTAGCGCCGAAGACAGTACCAATATCTTACATGTTGGATCTGTTTAAAATGGTGACCCTGGTGTAAAGAATGAGTCAGGTGAGCGATACAGGGCCATCATCTTTAAAATATTTATGATATAATTATATTTCATTGAATGAACGAGTGGCGTGTCAGGTTTTATGGGACTTTAACGGTAACGTAAGGTTGAATGGGAGTGATAGTTTATACAAATTTATTTTAGCTCGATTGCGAAACAAGTTCTTTCAACTTATATTAATCACTCTCGAGACCTCATTCCTGATGGAATCCATCGCCATGAAGGAGAGAGAAGAGGCAATGTGGAATTTAAATGCCTTGCCTAAGGGCACAATTGTAACGGCTCCAGCGGGGCTCAAATTCCGGACCTTTCACACCTGAAGCGAACGCACATCCACTGCGCTATCACGACTTCCACGAATGGAATGATTACTGGGAGTGATAACTAATCCCTTTCTATATTCTGTTCATGATTGAAATTCGATCATTCACTTAACATTAAAAATTGGTGATAACATGTAAGCTAAATGGGACTTTATCGGTAACATGCAAGTTGGATTGGGACTTTAACGGTAACATTCAAGTTGGATTAGGACTTTAATGATAACACGCAACTTAACTGGGACTTTAACGATAACATGCAAGTTAATTGGGACTTTAACGGTAAAATGTAAGTTGGATTAGGACTTTAATGATAACACGCAACTTAAATGGGACTTTAACAATAACATGCAAGTTAATTGGGACTTTAACGGTAAAATGTAAGTTGGATTAGGACTTTAATAATAACACGCAACTTAACTGGGACTTTAACAATAACATGCAAGTTCAATGGGACTTTAACGATAAAATATAGGTTTTTGGGACTTTAACAGTAGCATGCAAGTTAATTGGGATTTAACGGTAACATGCAAGTTAATTGGGACTTTAACGGTAACATGCAAGTTGATAGCGACTTTAACGGTAACATGCAAGTTGATTCAACCTGGGACTTTTAACGGTAACATGCAAGTTGATTGCGACTGTAACGGTAACATACAGGTTGAATCTTGTCAGCCGGTTCATTATTAGGTGTGGTAGCAAAATACCTTCCAAAGACGTACCAATTATCTGTGTGCTTCTTCACTATGTGTTCCAGTTAGACAGTAGTTTTATCTTCCAAGTTTTCCCTATCATGTTCTTTCCTGGCATATCTGCCTTGGAATTTATTACAAAACACTTAGAAATAAATCAGTTTTTATTGTGAGATAGGAAATATATTGAAACAAAGAAACAATAATTTTGAAGAATACATCTGTTTGATCTATTATGTTGTTGTGAAGATTTTGTCAGGTTATTTACATTTTCTATAAGACTTACACATGTACTATTATATCCTACATGTTTGAGTATATCCTACATTATATCCTACATGTGCCAGTATGTCCTACAGTATATCCTACATTATATCCTACATGTGCCAGTATGTCCTACAGTATGTCCTACATTATATCCTACATGTGCCAGTATGTCCTACAGTATGTCCTACAGTATAACCTACAGTATATCCTACATGTGCCAGTATGTCCTACAGTATATCCTACATTATATCCTACATGTGCCAGTATGTCCTACAGTATGTCCTACAGTATAACCTACAGTATATCCTACATGTGCCAGTATGTCCTACAGTATATCCTACATTATATCATACATGTGCCAGAGTACTACAGTTGTCCTACAGTATAACCTACAGTATATCCTACATGTGCCAGTATGTCCTACAGTATATCCTACATTATATCAACATGTGCCAGTATGTCCTACAGTATATCCTACAGTTTATCCTACATGTACCAGTATGTCCTACAGTATAACCTACAGTTTATCCTACATGTACCAGTATGTCCTACAGTATAACCTACATTATATCCTACATGTACCAGTATGTCCTACAGTATAACATACAGTATATCCTACATGTACCAGTATGTCCTACAGTATAACATACAGTATATCCTACATGTACCAGTATGTCCTACAGTATAACCTACAGTATATCCTACATGTACCAGTATGTCCTACAGTATAACCTACATTATATCCTACATGTACCAGTATGTCCTACAGTATAACATACAGTATATCCTACATGTACCAGTATGTCCTACAGTATAACCTACAGTGTATCCTACATGTACCAGTATGTCCTAGAGTATAACCTACATTATATCCTACATGTACCAGTATGTCCTACATTATATCCTACATGATATCCTACATGTACCAGTATGTCCTAAAGTATAACCTACAGTTTATCCTATATGTACCAGTATGCCCTACAGTATATCCTACATGTACCAGTATGTCCTACAGTATAACCCACAGTATATCCTACATGTACTAATATGTCCTACAGTATAACACACATTATATCCTACATATACCAGTATGTCCTACATTATAACATACAGTTTATCCTACATGTACCAGTATGTCCTACATTATAACCTACAGTTTATCCTACATGTACCAGTATGTCCTACAGTATAACATACAGTTTATCCTACATGTACCAGTATGTCCTACAGTATAACCTACAGTTTATCCTACATGTACCAGTATGTCCTACAGTATAACCTACAGTGTATCCTACATGTACCAGTATGTCCTACAGTATAACCTACTGTTCATCCTACATGTACCAGTATGTCCTACAGTATAACCAACATGTACCAGTAGTCATACAGTATGACCTACAGTATATCCTACATGAACCAGTATGACCTACAGTATATCCTACATGTACCAGTATGTCCTACAGTATAACCTACAGTATATCCTACATGTACCAGTATGTCCTACATTATATCCTACATTATATCCTACATTATATCATACATGTGCTGTCCTACAGTATAACCTACAGTTCATCCTACATGTGCCAGTATGTCCTACAGTATAACCTACAGTTCATCCTACATGTACCAGTATGTCCTACAGTATAACCTACAGTTCATCCTACATGTACCAGTATATCCTACAGTATAACCTACAGTTCATCCTACATGTGCCAGTATGTCCTACAGTATAACCTACAGTTCATCCTACATGTGCCAGTATGTCCTACAGTATAACCTACAGTTCATCCTACATGTACCAGTATGTCCTACAGTTTAACCTACAGTTTATCCTACATGTACCAGTATGTCCTACAGTATAACCTACAGTATATCCTACATGTGCCATTATGTCCTACAATTTATCCTACATGTACCAGTATATGTGTTTATTTATAAGGAATGGATGATTAAATATAGTGATTCTTGGCTTATATATATATATATTCCATTTTTCAATAATAACTGACTCTGACTAGTTTTTATTTTATGTGTCCATGAATGAGTTCATTGTTATGAAATTAATATTTGGAGATTATCTCCCTTTAACGGTAGCATGCAGTTTAAGATCCAGATCAGGATCTATGTTGTTTGCTATTCAGACGTATACTTCACATGCACTGTCTGAAGAGCAATCAGCATACAGCCGGATCAGACGGAACATCTGATAAGGTTCTCTTCTTTTTGCAAAGTCGCTTTTATGCGACAATGGCAATGAAAGAGTTAAGTGTATTTATGTACAAAATCAGCTATAGCTTTGTAATTGTACATGGTGGTTTTGTTCAGTTAGCAATTGAAATCAAATTAATCCTACATGTACCAGTATGTCCTACTGGAAGTCGTAATAGCGCAGTGGATGCGCGTTCGCTTCAGGTGCGAAAAGGCCCGGAGTTCGAGCCCCGCTGGAGTCGTTACGATTGTACCCTTAGATAAGGCATTTAAATTCCATGTTGCCTCTTCTCTCTCCCTCGTGGTGATGGACTCCATCAGGAATGAGGTCTCGAGAGTGATTAGTATAAGTTGAAATAACTTGTTTCGCAATCGAACTAATATAAATGTGTATAAACTAAATCAAATTAAATAAAAACTGCCAACTTTTTCATAGAAAGAGACACGGTCTGAGCGGGACTCTATCCCATGACCATCAGTGATGATGGATATGTTACAAGTACAGTGGTATACAAGTTAGCGATCTTAACCACTCGACCAAGTCATATGGGGTTATCCTCAAATACACAACTAAATAAAGTTTAAAAATATAAAACACAACTGTTGTTTTTTATTAGTACATGTACAACATTAATTTTCTTGTTCTTTATAAAAAATATTCGATCCCCCGTCTGACCCTAACCCTAACAGTCTTTCAGATGGGATGTTAAATCGAGATCTCGTGTCGGTGCTTTACACCGTAAAAAAAATAAAAATATAATAATTATACATTTAATCCTATATAATTTGCTCCGAGAAAGCGTTTAATATTCTTCATTAGTGTAGTTATTTAGCTAATGCAGTTAATTTTAATATTCAGAATTTTAAATTAATGTTCAACAGGGACAAATATTTTCAAATGAAACTGCATGGAGTGAAAACCAGATTCACATTACAGCACACTGTGTTTTGTATAATTCCAAGAAAACTGCAGACAAATAACAGGAAGGTGAACTGTATGCAATATTGATGAGAAACTTGAGCCAGAAACTGTGGAGAAATAATACTACAGGCAGTTAGTTAGTAGGCTGTCAGTGTTCTGTGGGGGCTTATCAGTCAGAGCTGGATGGTGTTTTCCATGGAGGAAATCATGTTTTATAATGGGCAGCATCTCTTGGAAAACAAAAAAGGGTGCAAAAAGGGATTCCAAAGGGGATAATACTGTGACAATGAAGTAGTTCGGAAATTTGAGAACAGCTTTGCTTTTTAGTTTCTGCTTTATGTTTTCGATTTAGAAGAAGTGTTCTTTTAAAAAGCAGAAAGATTTAGTTTTCGTTCTGTGGTTTTATCGGCAGATTGAATTCAATAAGCTGTCACTGTGGATATAAAGGAATTTTATTCAAGATTTTCAGCTTTTTTCTGGAGACAGACATGTGTGTGGAACCATGTAGAATTTCAAAATTCTACTTTGACCATATTTATTTTTCGAAAAAAAAACAACAATTTTTCGTATAGTGTTGACTTTATGGCTGCATTTGATATATAACTGCATGGTTAAATTGCAAACAATTAAATGAATTAAGGTGAAAGTTTGCAAATAGTGTATTATATTCAGTGATCTTATAAAAGAATATATAGAAGGCTGCATGATAATTTTCAGTGCGAACTATTCAGGAATATTGACAATGGATTTGGTCCAAAGGAGACTTAGCATTAAAATAGCATTAAGAATAGCCATGATGTCAAATGATATCTAAAAGCTAGGTGCATTATCCCACAGTCAGTCTACAATATTATTAGTTATCAAATCATTAATAACAATAGAAAGGTGATGTTACACTGCTCAGGTACATCTATCGGTTGAATGCTAATTGAGCATAATTAAATTGACGACTGGAACGTCCCCAGGCTCACAGCAGGGAGGAACACCGTTTGTATCTAATCTGGTGTGACAATGATAAATTCCTTGTCAAATATTCATGTCTAGGTTATGTAGACAATATCATAGATATATGGAAATAATTAATCATAACACTCTGAGAAGAAATAATTATTTTACGCTGTTCCATATAAGTACATCAGTTGTGACGTTTAGCGTATTTTTCTTGGAGATAACATCGGTTGGTTCCTAGTCTTGCATTGTTTACTTGACAAATATATATACAGGAGTAGACCTGCAGAAGTGTCAGAGCTAGCATTTTTACACTTCATTAGTGATTTATTTCTTTCAACAATGGAAATATAATGAAAGTTGTGATTGTAAAATCTATTTCGAGTTGCAGGTTGTAGCTAACTCTATGGAACACACCATTTATAATCTTCAGCTAGAAACTGTGAAACAATTTTATCTGCATTATGTTCAAGTGTGTGAATTCAAACACTCTCTTCTAACCGGATGGAATATTTGTGCTAGCTGTATGCAGTATAATCAGAAATAGATACAAGCTATAGATACAATGTTTTTGCTGATTTCTGAGTCTACTTTATCTAATGCCAGAAACTGCCAAGAGAGAATTATTAAACCTTTCAGAGAGTTTGAGCCTGTCGTTTTTAGAGACCTGTGCAAATATTTATTAGGGATTGAAGTATGAAAGGACAAGGTATTCTTTGGACATTTTCTTCACAGGTTATCCATTATGTGTACCGACACAGCTGTGACATGGCATAGAACATGTATACTTAATTAATATACATTGCCATAATATTAGCCAATATTGCATGGTGTGAATGCCAGGAGAATAAACTGTGACAGATATTGAGAGACCCAGAGGAGATCTATATAATATTACAGTGGATCTGTATAATATAACAAGGGATTAGACAAGAACACTTGGACATAATGGTTGCTTGAATGCAGAAGCAAATGTTTTAATGTCACTGATATGGATTGTAATGGAATCAAATGAATGCAAGATCAGTGTGTAAGAAATATACGCTTGACATAGTCTCTAATCGTTTTATCTTTATTGGATCGATCATACGCTTTATGGAAGTGCTTTTTAAGTTTATTAAATTGTCATCGAGGCATTGCTACAATGCAGTTTAAAATCAATGGAAGTCAATAGCTCTTTAAAATATTTAAACAAATTATAACCCCTCCCTGAACTAGTTCTGAATTGTTTAATTAATTGATGTACCGATTATTGATTACATACCCAGGAATGCACATAAATATCCTATAAATAGCATTACGTCGGATATAAACAATACAGTGGTATGTCGGACATAAACAATACAGTAGTACGTCAGACATAAACAACACAGTAGTACGTCGGACATAAACAACACAGCATTACGTCGGATATAAACAATACAGTGGTATGTCGGACATAAACAATACAGTAGTACGTCAGACAAACAACACAGTAGTACGTCAGACATAAACAACACAGCATTACGTCGGACATATGAACAATATAACAGAAATTACTATAGCTGGGATAGCAAACAGATTAAATGGAGCAAACAATTAGATCATTTGTTTAATTGCTTTTAAAAAAATATATTGGCAAACGTCAACTGAATAATTATTGCGGAAATTAAATGTTATAATAAATTACTTTGTATTTCCCGAAGGAATAGAATATATGTATTTGTGAGCTGCTGTTTTCTATGAAGGATGGTGTTCATTGAAATGTGAATTTATAGTCGGCGTTTAAATCAGCATAAACAATGATGTTTTATTCGCAAGTAGAAACTACATGTATTGGACAACATACTGAAAGTAACTTCGCTTTGAGCATTTGTGCAACTTGAACAGAAAGTTAAGAGCTGAAAGAAAGCTAATTGTAATTAAGAAGTTTGTTGATATAGAGCTTGTCTGTAGTAGCTTAAATTTTCGAATTGGGAACATATATAAGCTTGAGTTACATCGAATTTTCAAACTGGGAATGTAGATAAACTTGAGTTATATATCACTACATCAATTATGGATAGATTTAGAACTCCTCGACAAGGAGTCCACAGAGAGGTGCGCTTTGATCGAATCAGGGATGTTCGAATAGACCGGTATAATGGTGGAATAGATAAGTATGGAGATAACAGGGAAATGAGTGGAGATCTCCAATGGCCGGATTATAGCGACGGAGATTTGAAAGGAAATAGAAATGGAGATTTCCAAATACCGGAGCGAAATGGAAATGTAAACAATAATAGAAATGGAGATATTGGCAGAAATGATGTTGATGTTCAGAGAATTGATAGAAAAAGAGTGGTGACAAGAGATATAAATAGAGATATTCAAGTAATAGATAGAAATGGTGATCCCAGAATAGAGGATTTGGGTGAGATAAGAGTAGATAGAAATAGTGATATCAGAGCCTGCACAATGCCTGCCTTCACACAGGAAGCACCCCCTGTTATCAGGAGGGAGAAAAATAAGAAAGATAACTCTGCTAATAGAAGAAGCCGCCCAGCATCCTGGTTTGTGTCGCACTTCAGTTTCGATAAATTATTTCACAGAGGTAAATATTATACTGGAAACGCATTATATGTATAATTATTATTTGTGTGTTTTACTTTTATTTATCGTCGCTATCAGTTGCCCATATGAGCGATGCCTCCTGAAGAGATTATTCATTTTAGATTTTGGAGGACAGTGCATGATACAGACAGAGACCCATTCCAGAGTCTCCTCTGGTTCTTTTACGTGCACGGTGTAAAGCACCGACACGAGACCTCGGTTTAACGTCCCATTAATATAATTATTACCGTATATAAAATCATGATATATTTCTAGGCCATTTTCTGGATTTTTGTTACAGTCAAACCATATATTTAACCCTTTTCTTGCTGAGTAAATAAAATCACATTTGCAAACAACATAGATCCAGATCAGCTGCGGCATAATGGCAAGTCTGATCAGGATCTATGTTGTTTGCTATTCAGGCAAGTGTTATAGCTCCACTATTCGAATAGTTATTTGCTTTGCCTTATGCTGTTTTTTTGGGGTTTTTTTATTTAAGTTTATTTAACGTCGCTACCAGTTTCCCATTTGAGCGACGGGCAGTTTACCTAACAACACCTTTCCTGGGCAGGTTTCAGCAGTTAACCAGTACTTGGTGCACCAACCTCCGTAAGAAACTGCCAACTTTTTCATATAAATGTGACACGGTCTGAGCGGGGCTCGAACCCGTGACCATCAGAGATGATAGGTTACAGTGGTATACAAGTCAGCGACCTTAACCACTCGACCACGGAGGCGGACTATGCTGTTTGCAAAGGGTTCAAGCTCATGTAACATTTTCTAAATGCAATCCTATGTGTTAAATGCAGTTTCTTGTATCATGTGCATAAAATTATAGGCCAGCCTGAACATATTTAATGTAATTGGCAAGATGTCAATCAAAATAAACATAATCAAATTAGCATTCATGATCAACAAATAAACAAGGTACACACCTGTTCATCATTGAAAATATATTGTCTATGTCATGTCATGTCTGACAGAAACAAGGACACAATGTCATCTATGCACAGCTGGTAAATTGACTCCTCGCACATTAGCTGGGGGAAATTCATTATTATTATGTCATAACAACACATTCTTAATGAAATTATGTGTCATATTTCCATAACGACACATTCCTATAATGAAATTCTGTGACATATTTCCATAACGACATATTTCTATAATCAAATTCAGTGACATATTTCCATAACGACACATTCCTATAATGAAAGTCTATGACATATTTCCATAACGACACATTCCTATAATGAAAGTCTGTGACATATTGCCATAACGACACATTTCTATAATAAAATTCTGTGACATATTTCCATAATGACAGATCGGACAGGTGGGAATTCTCCGGGTACTCCGGTTTCCTCCCACAGGAATTACTACATTTACGCTTTCATCCGCGCCAACGAGAGTGATTAATATAAGTTGTTAGAACATGCTTCGCAATCTTTGTAAAAATAAATAAAGTTTAAACGAAGTTAAATTTAAGTGTGTATGATTACAAAAGGGGTTAGCCCATAAAGGGGCCCCTGGCAAACAGAAAACAACAGCTGTGTATTTGAGGATAACCTTTTGCCTATACCCCATATGACCGCCTCCTTGGTCGAGTGGTTAAGATCGCTAACTTGTTATACCACTGTACTTGTAACATATCCATCATCACTGATGGTCATGGGATAGAGTCCCGCTCAGACTGTGACTCTTTCTATGAAAGAGTTGGCAGTTTCTTACGGAGGTTGGTGCATCAAGTTTATTTAACATCGCTACCGGTTTCCCATTTGAGGGACGGGCAGTTTACCTAACAACACCTTTCCTGGGCAGGCTCCAGCGGTTAACCAGTACTTGGGTGCTCCAACCTCCGTAAGAAACTGCCAACTTTTTCATATAAATGAGACACGGTCTGAGCGGGGCTCGAACCTATGACCATCAGTGATGATAGGTTACAGTGGTATGCAAGTCAGCGACCTTAACCACTCGACCACGGAGGTGGACGATCACTGTATGTGTCCTGACAATGTATATATACCTATTTCAGGGAGGTAAAATGCATTTAGGTGTATATGAAACATATATTTTTCTAGTCTATTTAACCCTTTGCACGCTAGCGGCAGATAAAATCACTTTTGCAAACAGCATAGAGCCAGATCAGACGGCATAGAACTTGCCGTCTGATCAGGCTCTATGCTGTTTGCGATTCAGAGAGTGGAGCTAAAACACTTGGCTGAATTGCAACAACATAGATCCTGATCAGACGCGCCATTATGCAGAAGCTTATCTGGATCTATGTTGTTTGCAAATGCGATTTTATTTACTCAGCAAGCAAAGGGTTATTTTAGCTCGATTGCGAAACAAGTTCTTTGAACTTATATTAATCACTCTCGAGACCTCATTCCTGATGGAATCCATCGCCATGAAGGAGAGAGAAGAGGCAATGTGAAATTCAAATGCTTTGCCTAAGGGCACAATTGTAATGGCTCCAGCGGGGCTCAAACTCCGGACCGTTTGCATCTGAAGCGAATGCGCATTGCATCCACTGCACTACCGCGACTTCCACAAAACAAAGGGTTAAATATATAGGATGAAAGAATGTGCATAGAACGTGCTCAGACTCTATGCTGATCTGATAGTGGAGTTAAAATACTTGGCTGAATAGCAAACAACATAGATCCGGATCACATGCGACGTTAAACCATGGCTGATCTGGATCTATGTTGTTTGCAAATGTGATTTTATTTAGTTTAAACAATATTTTATTCAAGAATGGTACATACCAAAGGAATAGTTGCAATAGCACAGTTAGGATGGGGGGGAAAGTTACATAGTAAATTCGAATCCCTTTCCTGATTCTATTTACTCAGCAGGCAAAGGGTTAAACACCCAAAACAAACATAAACCTATCAATATGCATGGTACCATTTATCTTCTCAGTTTGACATGGCAATATTAGTGCAAAACGATATAAAACATATTGCTAATAAGTGAACTATTTCCCTGGGTACCATCTACTGAACTGTATGCATATTTTCTATCTTAATTAGACAATTAACTAGACCAGTCTGTATCCAAGGCACCTTTCTTTCATTTGATTCTCTGTATTCTTTGTAGAGTTTCTGATCCACAGTTTGTCAGTTATTCTGCTAATCTCAGGATTTTGGGATCAGAGACTATAATATACTTATAAAGTTACAGTAATTTGTTGCTTAAAGTGCCTCTAGCTTAATTGCCGTGCCGTAACCGGAAGCTGAAAATATGATTGCACATTTTCCATAATTGTTTTAACATTTGGTTGAGTTTATAGAAGACATTATTACCATTCAACCTTCTTGCCGAAAGCCATGGTTGCCACTGTTTCTCTTGCCGAAAGCCATGGTTGCCACTGTTTTTCTTGCCAAAATCCATGGTTGCCACTGTTTCTCTTGCCGAAAGCCATGGTTGCCACTGTTTTTCTTGCCGAAAGCCATGGTTGCCACTGTTTCTCTTGCCAAAAGCCATTGTTGCCACTGTTTTTCTTGCCGAAAGCCATGGTTGCCACTGTTTCTCTTGCCGAAAGCCATGGTTGCCACTGTTTTTCTTGCCAAAAGCCATGGTTGCCACGTTTCTCTTGCCGAAAGCCATGGTTGCCACTGTTTTTCTTGCCGAAAGCCATGGTTGCCACTGTTTCTCTTGCCAAAAGCCATTGTTGCCACTGTTTTTCTTGCCGAAAGCCATGGTTGCCACTGTTTCTCTTGCCGAAAGCCATTGTTGCCACTGTTTTTCTTGCCGAAAGCCATGGTTGCCACTGTTTTTCTTGCCGAAAGCCATGGTTGCCACTGTTTCTCTTGCCGAAAGCCATTGTTGCCACTGTTTTTCTTGCCGAAAGCCATGGTTGCCACTGTTTTTCTTGCTGAAAGCTATGATTGCCACTATTGTTCTTGCTGAAGTCCATGGTTGCCACTATTGTTCTTGCTGAAAGCCATGGTTGCCACTATTGTTCTTGCTGAAAGCCATGGTTGCCACTATTGTTCTTGCTGAAAGCCATGGTTGCCAATATTGTTCTTGCTGAAGTCCATGGTTGCCACCATTGTTCTTGCTGAAGTCCATGATTGCCACTATTGTTCTTGCTGAAGTCCATGGTTGCCACTATTGTTCTTGCTGAAGTCCATGGTTGCCAATATTGTTCTTGCTGAAGGCCATGGTTGCCACTATTGTTCTTGCTGAAAGCCATGGTTGCCACTATTGTTCTTGCTGAAAGCCATGGTTGCCAATATTGTTCTTTCTGAAAGCCATGGTTGCCACTATTGTTCTTGCTGAAGTCCATGGTTGCCACCATTGTTCTTGCTGAAGTCCATGGTTGCCACCATTGTTCTTGTTGAAGTCCATGATTGCCACTATTGTTCTTGCTGAAGTCCATGGTTGCCACTATTGTTCTTGCTGAATTCCATGGTTGCCACTATTGTTCTTGCTGAAAGACTGTTTTCAACTTGATTATATTTCTGTATGTTCCGTCGTGCTGAAACCCATGATTGCCTTAATTATTGCTATATTCCATACCGATAGTTGCCGATATTCCTTGCAATTGAATGCCATGGTTGTCAGTGTTTCTTAATTATTGCTATATTCCATACCGATAGTTGCCGATATTCCATGGTTGCCAGTGTTTGTCATTGTTGATATCGATGATTGCTAATGTTTATTGTTATTGAAATTCATGATTGCCAATGTGCCTTGCTGTTGAAATTCATGATTGTCAAATTTCCTAGCTGCTGAAATTCATGATTGCCAATGTTCCTAGCTGTTGAAATTCATGATTGCCAATGTTACTTGCTGTTGAAATTCATGATTGTCAATGTTCCTAGCTGTTGAAATTCATGATTGCCAATGTTACTTGCTGTTGAAATTCATGATTGTCAAATTTCCTAGCTGTTGAAATTCATGATTGCCAATGTTCCTTGCTGTTGAAATTCATGATTGCCAATGTTACTTGCTGTTGAAATTCATGATTGCCAATGTTACTTGCTGTTGAAATTCATGATTGCCAATGTTACTTGCTGTTGAAATTCATGATTGCCAATGTTACTTGCTGTTGAAATTCATGATTGCCAATGTACCTTGCTGTTGAAATTCATGATTGCCAATGTACCTTGCTGTTGAAATTCATGATTGCCAATGTTTGTCGTTGTTTAAAGCCATGATTGCCAATGTTATCATTGTTAAACTCCATGATTGCCAATGTTTGTCGTTGTTTAAAGCCATGATTGCCAATGTTATCATTGTTAAACTCCATGATTGCCAATGTTTGTCATTGTTTAAAGCCATGATTGCCAATGTTATCATTGTTAAACTCCATGATTGCCAATGTTCCATGCTGTTGAAAGCCATAATTGTCTGTGTTGAACACTGTGTTATTGAAATCTGTAAGAGCCCTTGTCCAAAAAGCCAATGAGTTCTAAGAACGTGTACTTGATTATATTTCTGTATGTTCAAATGTTTTAGTGGAAGCAGATGTTAATCAATTGGGAGTGTATTTACTCCTCAATGCCTTTATCACAAGATTGACATAAAAAAATCCATGTCCAATCATAAAATTTGTAATTTTACTTGCAGTATGACCATATTATTGACGAAACTGTTTCATTTTTATTAAACACTGTCTCAGTTCCTGTAGTTATTTATTGTCAATTAGCTGTTCACTCAGATGGTGTTAGGTCAGATGCTGTTATTAAATTGAGGGCCTTGGAATGGTTGAAAAAGTGTAGTGAAGTCCTTAAGATGATATATAAATGCTTGGTAAAAAAGAGAATCCGCCTCCATGGTCGAGTGGTTAAGGTCACTGACTTGTATACCACTGTAACCTATCATCACTGATGGTCACGGGTTCGAGCTCCGCTCAGACCGTGTCTCATTTATATGAAAAAGGTGGCAGTTTCTTACGGAGGTTGGTGCACCCAAGTACTGGTTAACCGTTGGAGCCTGCCCAGGAAAGGTGTTGTTAGGTAAACTGCTCGCCGGCGATATAGCCCAAAATGGTGCTGATGCAGGCGTAAAACCAGAAATATAACATAATAATTGGTAAAAAGAACAAAATTGAATGCACAATCCTAGACAGTATATACCAATAAACTTCTTGTGGAGACTGGACAATAAATAAACGCTTACGTTAAGTTTCATGTTCGAAGTTGTATATGAAAATCTGGAAGTCGTGATATCGCAGTGTCGTTTCAGGTGTGAAAGGCCCGGAGTTTGCGCCCCGCTGGAGCTGTTATGCTTGTGCTCTTAGGCAAGGCATTTAAATTCCACATGCCTCCTCTCTCTCCCTCATGGCGATGGATTCCATCAGGAATGGGGTCTCGAGAGCGATTAATATAAGTTTTAAGAATTTGTTTTGCAATCGAGCTAAAATAAATTTGTATAAACTAAAATCTGCAAGGAGATTCCAAATATTCTTCATGGTTACAATAGAAGTCTAACATAAAGGCAGAATCAATAGTTTTTGTTACATAATTGAAACTTCTGTATTAGTAAATCAAAAAAGCTTCTTTTATTCTAATGTAAAAATGACACTAGCCATATCTGCCAGGAAGCACACACAATCACATTAAAGATCAGCAGATCTTGTAACAGCAATGAAAGGAAGCCCCAAGATACATTAGATGGAGCATTTAGTGTTCACAAACTGTTCATCATGGTTTCCTGTACGGCAGTTGGTCTGATTGCATAAACAGGTGATGGTTGCTTTGAGTGGTTGGCTCATAACATGCAGGTTTTTCCTACCATTATACCTGTATTTATTTTTAGTATTTGAGTATTTTTGCAGTGGCATTTGTTTTGAAGGTTGAATCTCCTTGATGTCCTTGATAATATTGTATCACAGATGTTGGCAGTCAATGCTGATGGAATAGATGAAGATGATAAAAGAAATGTTAACAAATTTCATGTAAAGCAAGGATTTGGAATTTACATCATTGTGCTATGAAAGTATAGCAATCAATGCTTCAGATTTAACACCCAGCGAATCAACTTAAGCATCAGGGACAGGCTTCACATGAAACAACTTAAATTTCGACTCGAAGTATAAAATGTAGCATTTGGATTGGATACCTAATTTTACTATCCAATAAACGAAATCTGACCATTCGATCTTGCACGAATCTGTGTGTGTTTTACGTTATTTAACGTCGCTACCGGTTGCCCATATGAGCGCCGCCTCCTGAAGAGATTAGTCATTTTAGATTTTTGGAGGATAGTGCAATTATACAGACACAGACCCATTCCAGAGTCTCATCTGGTTCTTTAACGTGCACAGTGTAAAGCACTAACATGAGACCTTGGTTTAAAGTCCCATCTGTTAACTTTATTAGGGTAAGGTGGGGATCAAACCTGAATCTGGCCCTTGGTCCTGTTTTATGTACAACCATGCAGTAGATCACATCACAGTTGTGCTGAGGTATAAATGAACACTTGATTAGCAAATTATGCTGGAAAAGCTGGTTCAAATCTTGCTGGCTTGTGGAAGATCGATTATTCTACATGGGTGTCTGCCCGTGCCTGAATTGCTTTCTTGAGGGGTATCTGGCCAGGGAGGGTCTTCCTTCAAACAAAAACAAACACAGAGAAATAGAAGACAAACTCAGAACAATCTAACTGGTTCCCTTAAACAAGCATTATAAATTGAAATCAAATTCACCAAATTTAGACATGGTAATAATTAGTACTTTCGGGTTGTCCGATTAGAGCAGTGGTTGGCACGCTCACTTCTCACCAATGCAATACAGGTTCGATCCTCAGACCGGGATGTATGCGAGATGGTACTGTGGTCGCCAGATCAGACAGGTGGGTTTTCTCCGGGTTCTCCGGTTTCCTCCCACACGATAGCCCACAAATAAGATTTCTTCCTCACCAACGAGAGTGATTGATATAAGATGCTAAAGATTGTTGTAAAATAAATAGAGTTTATGCTAATCCAAATTTACCTCATTCAAATATTAATACAATCTTTACGACAGTAAGTGTACACATCAAGGTCAAGCCTCAACATCTAAACAACCATTGGACCCTCACTTACAGGAACGGGATGTCGAAGATTCGAATCTCGTCAGTGGTTCATTCTGATATTGCCGGTTGGTGAGCCGCCAGCTAGTTAAATAATGATTACCGATTGCCTACCAGCCTGGCGTCTGGCATACAAGCATAGTATTCGGGAAGTACTAATGTTCATAAAAAGAGGTGTCTCGTAAGTCAGAAATGGGTGGTCCTTTAAATAGGGCTGACATTATAATAAACAAACACTTTACAGGTAGAACCAGACCTATATAAATTCGAAACACACAGCTTATCTAGACAAACCAGTAGCATGTTAGATGCCTGTATTGCTTTCACCAAAACACTGATACATAAATACACACACGTTCAGCACATGTAGTATAGTTTCCTATGTATTATAATGTTTTGCTACATTTCCTCTCATGTGATCCATTCTTACATTTCTGGCAGTTATATATGATGGGTTTATATTTTGGTATACGTTCAAAGTGCTTCGACAATTCCTCTTTGTACTTTATGCTCAACACTTATCCTCTCAAACAATCACTATGAGAACACAGAAACAACAGAACAACAGTTCACAAACTGCTAATGTCTTGGCATTAAGAGAACACAAAATGTGTTTCATTCTCAATTTCAGAAATGTATACATACCACGCATTTGGTTCTGATGCAGGTGCAAATGCACTAACTTTAGAGATTGTAAAATATTCATTAAATAGTTTGTCAAATATTTAACCCTCTGCACGTTAGCAGCAGATAAAATCACTTTTGCAAACATCATAGAGACAGATCAGATGGCACAGAACGTGCCGTCTGATCAGGCTCTATGCTGTTTGCTATGCGAATAGTGGAGCTAAAACACTTGGCTGAATAACAAACAACATAGATTCTGATCAGATGCAGCATTACACCACTGCTGATCTGGATCTATGCTGTTTGCAAATGTGATTGTATTTACTCAGCAGGCAAAGGGTTTAAAATCATACAGTCATTTTAGATTTTAGAGGATAGTGCAATGATACAGACAAAGACCCATTCCAGAGTCTCCTCTGGTTCTTTTACGTGCATAGTATACAGCACCGACACGAGACCGGTTTAAAGTCCATTCTGAAATACTGCTAATTTTATTATGGTCAGACAGGGGATCGAACCTGCGATCCCTGGATTACAAGTCCAACGTGTTAACCACTGGACTACAGATCCATCTGTAAATGTAAATAACTTCTAATCTCTCTATTTTATAGCAGATGAAATAATATTACTATGTAAAGTGATCATTTTTGCTTTTAATACGCTTGACTAAACTCAGATTGCATAACATCTTTTAAAATAAAGCCACAATTTCACTCACATATGAATTCAACATGGCTTAAAAAACAGGACCTACGTTTCGGACACCAATCAAATTTCATGTAGCAGAAATGTGTATTCTGGTATTGTCACATGCTTGACATGTGACCTTGTAAATCCAAGCATTTGACTAAATTCCCCGTTACAAAAATAAACAAATATTTCTTTGCATATATTGTATGACCAGATTGAACTGATAAAAATTAATCTTCGGCAAGTTTCTTCGAGCGTTTCCGTATATTTTTTCAACAAAATAATCTTATAAATAATTAAATATCGATACCAGATTATCAAATGGCCCGTGGTATAGTGGAAAGTGATATGAACTTGTAAATCTGACATCGCTGGTTCGAATCTAGCATACGGCATAATAATTTTTATTCGTATTTCATAATTGTTCACATTTGTTTTTTATTTGTTTTTATTTCGTTTGTCGTGACCTGTATTTCTTTTAATTTAATTGCTTTATATTTTCTACTGACTATGTTCAATGTACATGTAATTTAGAAAGAATGTTACTGAAACTACACATCGTGCTGCACGTGATTTTTGTGCGCATATTTAATTACATATTTTATTGAAGAAAAAAAAAAGTGGCATTCACCGGGCTCGAACCCGTAATCTTTAACTTCCAAGATCACGGACGTATCCACTACACTACTAGTCGAGACGGTAAGGACTGTGTTTCTAAAGTGTTATATTCACATTCAATGAGATCGGTTTGATTCGGAAATCGACGGAAATAATACGGATACAAACGGCATATGCAAATACATCAGTTCAATCTGGTCATATAATACAACCCTGTATCCTGAATAACACGAGGTATGGTACATCAGTTCAATCTGGTCATACAATACAACCTCCTGAATAACACGAGGTATGGTACATCAGTTCAATCTGGTCATACAATACAACCCTGTATCTGAATAACACGAGTAGGTACATCAGTTCAATTGGTCATAAAACAACCTGTATCGAATAAGAGGTATTATCAGCACTCATACATACAACTGTATCCTGAATAACAGAGTATGTACACAGTTCAATCTGGTCATACAAACAACCCCTGAATAACACGAGGTATGGTACATCAGTCAATCTGGTCATACAATACAACCCTGTATGAAAACACGAGGTATGGTACATCAGTTCAATCTGGTCATACATACACCTGTTCCTGAATAACACGAGGTATGGTACATCAGTTCAATCTGGTCATACAATACAACGTGTATCTGAATAACACGAGGTATGGTACATCAGTTCAATCTGGTCATACAATACAACCTCCTGAATAACACGAGGTATGGTACATCAGTTCAATCTGGTCATACAATACAACCTCCTGAATAACACGAGGTATGGTACATCAGTTCAATCTGGTCATACAATACAACCTCCTGAATAACACGAGGTATGGTACATCAGTTCAATCTGGTCATACAATACAACCCGTGTATCCTGAATAACACGAGGTATGGTACATCAGTTCAATCTGGTCATACAATACAACCCTGTATCCTGAATAACACGAGGTATGGTACATCAGTTCAATCTGGTCATACAATACAACCTCCTGAATAACACGAGGTATGGTACATCAGTTCAATCTGGTCATATAATATAACCTGTGTATCCTGAATAACACGAGGTATGGTACATCAGTTCAATCTGGTCATACAATATAACCTGTGTATCCTGAATAACACGAGGTATGGTACATCAGTTCAATCTGGTCATATAATATCTCTGTGTAAGGGATTTTTAGTGTACACATTAATGAGACAAAATTTAATGAAAACATCAACATTTACATATTTTCGATAAAACGGTGAATATTGATCTGTTTTTGCTCATTTTCGTGTTTGGCAGTTTTAACGTCTACCATATACTCCCAGTACCTGCTACTGACAGCGATGACGTCATTTGCAAATTTGCAAACAAGTTCGAAAACAGGTGGTGTCCTGAAATAGGGCAATTGACAAGAAAAAGATCTGGGAATGCAACGTTGCGAACATAAAAAAAATGTTGCTAACATAAAAAATATAATTTATGATTGATGGTCTCGGAGAGTTTGTTGGATTTGTGATAATTTTCTCACAATGGAAATCTGATAAATTTCAGCAGTAGGTTAGGATCTGAGATTATTTCATTATAGAGGTGATAAAATGATTCTCAAGACATAGCAAATATAATAACAGGAGCAATAGCAAGAACAGTCGGTTCTGTAGTCCAGTGGTAACATGCTGGAATGGTAATCCAGGGATCGCAGGTTCGATCCCCAGTCTGACCCTAATAAAAACAGTCTTTCAGATGAGACGTTAAACCGAGGTCTTGTGTGGGTGCTTTACACCGTGCACGTAAAAGAACTAGAGGAGACTCTGGAATGGGTCTCTGTCTGTATCATTGCATTATCCTCCAAAAATCTAAAATGACTAATCTCTTCAGGGGGCGTCGCTCATATGGGCAACCGGTAGCGACGATAAATAAACGTAAAACACACACACAAAAAACAGTGGCTCTGACGGAGGAAATGTGTGTTCAGTGAAACTGAGATATAAAACCAGATATATCACAAGATATTAATGTTTGCAAACTAATTAATCCTTTCAACACTACATTACCTTTATGTTTGCCAAAAAAAGTAGATCCAGATGAGCTGGCTCATTCACAGCCATCTCATCACGATTTGTACTCTTTGCCAATAATATTACTACTCACCCATTTTTATATTTATAAATGAACTTGTCCAAATGTAGATTTCTGATCAATCTATTGGTCGAAAATATTGACCAGGTCATATCAGTTGATACGGTTAATGGATGAATTTATGGTTGCTATATTAAAGTTTCTTCGTGTGGAAGTCGTGATAGCGCAGTGGATGCGCGTTCGCTTCAGGTGCGAGTTTGAGCCCCACTGGAGCCGTTACGATTGCGCCCTTAGGCAAGGCATTTAAATTCCATGTTGCCTCTTCTCTCTCCCTCGTGGCGATGGTTTCCATCAGGAATGAGGTCTCAAGAGTGATTTATATAAGTTGAAATAACTTGTTTCGCAATCGAGCTAAAATAAATTTGTATAAACTAAAGTTTCTTTATTTATTTTTTTCGTCCTCAAAACGAAAACAAATTTCTAATTCTTTTGGGTATTTATCCTGGTTAGATTGTTGATAAGCATTCTGTAATTGGTGCTTATATACAATTTAACCCTTTCCTTCATAGAGATTTAGGTTAATATATTATTGTATATTATTATCCATACAAACTATAGCCATTTAGCTATCATGCAGTGGATAAATAGTCATAAATAGTGGAAGTCGTGATAGCGCAGTGGATGCGCGTTCGCTTCAGGTGCGAAAGGTCCGGAGTTCGAGCCCCGCTGGAGCCGTTACGATTGTGCCCTTAGGCAATGCCTTTGAATTCCACGTTGCCTCTTCTCTCTCCCTCGTGGCGATGGATTACATCAGGAATGAGGTCTCGAGAGTGATCAATATAAGTTGAATGTTGTTTGCACATTCCTTTCAAATTATTTTGCATTTTAAGGGTTAAGAGTCGTGTCCCCTATCCAGTCGTTCACACATTGGTCTGCGAATCTAGGAGTCGTGAGTTTGGTCCACAGTCACACAATAATAACATTAACCCTTTCAACACCACAGACCTCTAAATAGGCTGATAAAAAGTGTAGATCCAGATGAGCCGGCTCGTGACGAGCCATCTCATCAGGATCTGCACTTTTTGCTAGTGATATGACTATTTTTAGACATATTTACCCATTTTGATAAATGAACTTGTCCAAATGTGATTTTCTGATTCATTTATTGGTTTATGAATATCATGGACCAGTCCATGTGAATTACTTGGTGTTGAATGGGTTAACTGTGTTTCGATCAGTTGCGACTACAAAACATGCTCCCATAAATTTGGGCTCATATAACACCGGGCATGTAAAAGAACTGGGACTCCTGGAATATAGAGCTTCTGTATCTTTCATTGGCCTCCAAATTTTGAAATAACTCTTATATATAACATACTTTATGGAGGTACAGCCCCCAGCCGCAGGGGTGGGAGGCGCAGACACGTTCGGGCGATGATAATTAAAGCAGTATCTAGGACTGTGATTATCTGTGTCCCTTAGAAATTGAAAGAGACCCTCATGAATTAGTTTATACAAATTTATTTTAGCTCGATTGCGAAACAAGTTCTTACAACTTATATTAATCACTCTCGAGACCTCATTCCTGATGGAATCCCTGCCAAGAGTGAGACAGAAGAGGCAACATGGAATTTAAATGCCTTTCCCAAGGGTACAATTTAAACAGCTCCAGTGGTGCTTGAACCATTACGATTGTGTCCTCATGAATTACAAACTGGTATCAGCACAGTCATGTACTACTTACTTATAATACACATTTCTCCTGCTTTTCATATGTTATTGAATTCTAGCCCAGACTATTCCCAGGTGTTTATGGTGTGTGTGGTGTTTCTAGTGGGGAGTAAATGCAGGAAAATACAGACAGTTCCAAGTTAATTTATATTTGATCATAGATTAATTAAATAAACAGCTAATGCTTGTTGCTAATTACAGCATCAGTTCATTCCTCCCTGTTGGAGAATATACCATTAGAAAGTTAATTAATATCTGTTGAAAGTGCAATGGATTAATTGAAGCATCATGCATTGACACAATGCTAGGTGGTTAATTACGCTGATTGTCTGTATGTCTTTCTGTCCGTCTGTTTGTCCAGGGCAGTCGTCCCGAAATCTGTAGGACCGCCTGACATGTCAGACAAAAAATCCCTCGGTCAGACAAAACATATTGAAAGTTTAACCCTTTCAACACCACAGACCTCTAAATAGGCTTACAAAAAGTGTAGATCCAGATGAGCCGGCTCGTGACGAGCCGTCTCATCATCTCATCAGGATCTGCACTTTTTGCCAGTGATATGACTATTTTTAGACATAATTACCCATTTTGATAAATGAACTTGTCCAAATGTGATTTTCTGATTCATTTATTGGTTTATGAATATCATGGACCAGTCCATGTGAGTTACTTGGTGTTGAATGGGTTAAGTGCATTTTAATCATTTGCAACTCTGGCAAAGTTTCGTGAAGACTGCCAGGCAGGGGCAAACTCTCAGTTGAATACTGTTAAAAAGCGTAAACGTTATTTATTATACAATGATTGCGAAACAAGCATTAACAACAAAAATATATTAATCACACTCATTGGCGCAGATGAAAGCGTAAATATTGTCATTCATGTGGGAGGTAACTGGAGTACCCGGAGAAAACCCATCTGTCCGATCTGGCGACCACCGTAACATCTCACATACCGTACTTCCCGGTCCGAGGATCAAACATGGGTTACATTGGTGAGAGGATCGAACCCTGAATACTGTTGATAAACCCTAAGTAAGTCATTAGGGTTATGGGGCTAATTTGTAGTTATTTTAGCCCTTAAAGCCCCTTCTTGACCCATAAACCAAATGTTGGTATGTTCGTACACACTAATGGGTATATACATGGCTATATATTGTCTAATGGATGTAGGGTTAACTGGTTTGCTGCTGTTAATTACATGTTGTTGCTTTTTAGTAAGGTTGTTAACCCATTTCAATCTGGATACATTTAAAGGCTTTTGCAAACAACATAGATCCAGATCAGCCGCAGCGTGACGCTG
The DNA here is from genome assembly GCA_014843695.1 of Archivesica marissinica. Taxonomy (NCBI): domain Eukaryota; kingdom Metazoa; phylum Mollusca; class Bivalvia; order Venerida; family Vesicomyidae; genus Archivesica; species Archivesica marissinica. Next base: position 29,921,840 of record CM026391.1, on the reverse strand, counting down.
CGTGCTGATCAGGATCTATGTTGTTTGCTACATAGCCAAGTGTCTTAGCATGGTCATCTGAATAGCAAACTGCATAGAGCCTGATCAGACGGCATGTTACGTGGCGGCTGATCTGGCTCTATGTTCTTTCTAAATACCATTTGAATGGTATCCAGAATCAAATGGGTTAACAGAAAAAAAGAGATAAGAATAGAGTACCCACCTAACTCATTACCAACTGGCGGCGAAAATAACAGTCAAATATGTCATGGAATTTCATTCATATTGTGTCATTTGCAACAACACAATTGTAATGAAATTCCATGACATATATCTAGATATTTCAGTACAAATAATACACAATTGTAATGAAAGTCCATTATATATATCTAGATATTTCAGTACAAATAATACACAATTGTAATGAAAGTCCATTATATATATCTAGATATTTCAGTACAAATAATAGAAACATATTAATGAATTGTCGGCTACTACAAATATTTGTAGTATCGGAACTCAATATAGCATGTCCGGTAGATGAATGTTTTACTGTACTATATTCATACCAATGACAAGCACAATCTATACCTGACTGACCTGAATCTCTTAGTATCGGAAATAAATATAGCATGTCAGGTAGATGAATGTTTTACTGTACTATGTGCACACCAATGACAAGCACAATCTACACCTGACTGACCTGAATCTCTTAGTATCGGAACTCTATATAGCATGTTAGGTAGATGAATGTTTTACTGTACTATGTGCACACCAATGACAAGCACAATCTACACCTGACTGACCTGAATCTCTTAGTATCGGAACTCTATATAGCATGTTAGGTAGATGAATGTTTTACTGTACTATGTGCACACCAATGACAAGCACAATCTACACCTGACTGACCTGAATCTCTTAGTATCGGAACTCTATATAGCATGTTAGGTAGATGAATGTTTTACTGTACTATGTGCACACCAATGACAAGCACAATCTACACCTGACTGACCTGAATCTCTTAGTATCGGAACTCTATATAGCATGTTAGGTAGATGAATGTTTTACTGTACTATGTGCACACCAATGACAAGCACAATCTACACCTGACTGACCTGAATCTCTTAGTATCGGAACTCAATATAGCATGTCAGGTAGATGAATGTTTTACTGTACTATGTGCACACCAATGACAAGCACAATCTACACCTAACTTACCATGATAGATTGTTTATGTACACATGATAATCGTAAAGAAAACGAATTTCATCTACACAACACATCTCTTATACAGGTGGTGTAGATATGCTGACAGTGTATCCATTATTATATGACTGCATATCGATATATATAGCATAGATATATATAATTACAGACTTGCATATGTGTCTCTATGTAGGAAAGTGTTATTAATGTGTCTGTTAACCCGTTGCATGCTAGCGGCATATAAAATCACTTTTTCAATCAGAATAGAGCAAGATCAGATGGCACAGAACATGCCGTCGGATCAGGCTCTATACTGTTTGCTATTCGGATAGTGGAGCTAATACATTTGGCTGAATAGTAAACAACATAGATCCTGATCAGATGCGGTGTTATGCCGCGGCTGATTGATCAGATGCAGCGTTATGCCGGATCTAGATCTATGTTGTTTGCAAATGTGATTTTATTTACTCAACGGACAAAGGGTTAAATACTTTAGTTTGAACTGCTAAGTAACAACTCTATTTGTTTCTAATTATATTGAGATGATTGTCTACTCCTTACTACTGGGTACAATGTTTACCTGATATAGTGTGATATTATATCCAAACATTTTCAAAAACATGTAAACAAAAGGTCTTTGTTTTGGCCCTATACATAATCAATGAAATAAACAAATACACAAATAACAACTTTATTACAAGTGTCAGTTCATTAGGGGTATTATAATAGCATTCAAACGTGGGTCAAATTTCAATGTTTTTGAATTCTACAGGGTGTGTTAGAAATTGTAGACATGATATTTTTAGATAAACAAAAAATATTTAATGGAACCTGGAAAGACACGGATACTTGTTGTTCCATATCTATCAATTCATAATCCCCCACAAGATATAAAGCTCTGTATTATACCAGAATTTGGGTTATCATCTTAATGACAGACCTCGATGGTTTTTCTATTACCTCCCTTGGCAGATAAAGTCTGGTTTATCCTGAAATGTATAACAGTCCTTTCAGTTGGAATCTTTTGTTTTTACTGTTGTTCCCAAACCAGATGTTGCATTATGATAAATGTGATTTCATCCAAATCATGTTAATTAATTGTAAAACACAAATTTACAGATAAGTACCCAGTGAATATATATATACTGTAGGATATCTGTCGAGATATAGTAACATAATAATTTTAAGATGAGAAGGTGGATGAAAATTGATAGTTGTGCAAAGGAAACAACGATAAAAACAGAGGAAACTACTTAAGCGACCCTATATACGTTTAGCGAGTATTCAGGGGCAGTAACTGACCGATATCTCTCATTGTCTGACAGATTCTGATTGTTCATTAGTATGATGGAGCAATCTTTAATCTTTAATTAAAATAAAATTAATTAAATTAAATTAATATCAATGCTATGTATTTGTATTTGTATTTAATATTAGAGGTGAAAATTGAAGAACATATTTTTTATGCCAAATAAAAAATAACTTTGGATGCAGAAACCATCAAAAGCATTGTAACATGATGCAAAATGGTATAATTTGTACAGTAATTATATAATTAATCATGTATTAACGCCTTGCATGCTGGGTAAATTAAAGGCTATAAATAGTTCAGAATTAATAATTGTAGCAGAGGACAATAATTTATTTGTGACTAGAAAACTTTCGGAAATATACCATTGAATTACTTTAGTAATGTCATTACAACGTTAGGTCACAATTCTAATGAAATTGCATGACATATTTGACTGTTATTTTCACTGCTAGTGAACAAAGAGTTACCGTATACCGTATTCCCTCTAGTGAACATAGAGTTACTGTATACCGTATTCCCTCTAGTTAACAAAGAGTTACCGTATACCGTATTCCCTGTAGTGAACAAAGAGTTACCGTATACCCTCTAGTGAACAAAGAGTTACCGTATACCTTATTCCCTCTAGTGAACAAAGAGTTACTGTATACCGTATTCCCTCTAGTGAACATAGAGTTACCATATACCGTATTCTCTCTAGTGAACATAGAGTTACTGTATTCCCTCTAGTGAACATAGAGTTACCGTATACCGTATTCCCTCTAGTGAACAAAGAGTTACCATATACCCTCTAGTAAACATAGAGTTACTGTATACCGTATTCCCTCTAGTGAACAAAGAGTTACCGTATACCGTATTCCCTCTAGTGAACAAAGAGTTACTGTATACCATATTCCCTCTAGTGAACAAAGATTACAAAAATCTATGCCCAAAATAGTTTGGTTTCCTACCAATTTTACTGACCTGTAGATAATCAGATTTGGACATAATAACATGTTGATGTCATCTTAGGTAAAAAAATCAAAGTGTTTGTATTGACTTCTGTGATCTGTTGGATTAATTTTTGAGTGTGTTGTGGAAGGATAATTTTAGATAAAATCTAGTACTGAATTCTTATTAATTCTACTTGATGTACTTGCAGCAAAAATATATTAATTAATATTTGGACATTGTGTAAGCTTATAATGTGCATGTGTGCCAATTAAAACAAATTTATTTAGTTTATAGAATGTTGTGGACATTTGAACAACAAAATATGGATTATAATATCGTATAAAACTTCTTTGTGTTGATGAAAACAAATGAAAAGAAATTGAACAAAAGACGTCATATGTTATTATCAACAAAATATGGATTATAATATCGTATAAAACTTCTTTGTGTTGATGAAAACAAATGAAAAGAAATTGAACAAAAGACGTCATATGTTATTATCAACAAAATGTGGATTATAATATCGTATAAAACTTCTTTGTGTTGATGAAAACAAATGAAAAGAAATTGAACAAAAGACGTCATATGTTATTATCAACAAAATGTGGATTATAATATATTGAATATGTGTTGTTGAAAACAAAATTCAGAAAAATAGATCACTTGTAGTGATTATGAACAAAATATGTATTCATATGATATTGAGTGTCCGTGGAGAAATTAAATGTGACGGCTAAATATCTAAAATACAAACACAAATACAAATTTTATTGCACTCAATGCATGTATACCAGAGGCATAGCTGGCTGAAAATGATGTGCAAGCCCATTAAGCACAGTTGGTGCTAATTTGAGCACCAAAGGTAGAAACCCGGTAAGGGGTTTGGGGGCATCCTCCCCACTAATTCTTTGAAACTTAGACATTAAATGGTGCACTCTAGCACATATTAAAGCAGCATTGCATCGTAATAAAGGATGTCTTAAAGCAGCATTGCATTGTAATAAAGGATGTCTTAAAGCAGCATTGCATCGTAATAAAGGATGTCTTAAAGCAGCATTGCATTGTAATAAAGGATGTCTTAAAGCAGCATTGCATCGTAATAAAGGATGTCTTAAAGCAGCATTGCATCGTAATAAAGGATGTCTTAAAGCAGCATTGCATCGTAATAAAGGATGTCTTAAAGCAGCATTACATTGTAATAAAGGATGTCTTAAAGCAGCATTGCATTGTAATAAAGGATGTCTTAAAGCAGCATTGCATCGTAATAAAGGATGTCTTAAAGCAGCATTGCATCGTAATAAAGGATATCTTAAAGCAGCATTGCATTGTAATAAAGGATGTCTTAAAGCAGCATTGCATCGTAATAAAGGATGTCTTAAAGCAGCATTGCATCGTAATAAAGGATGTCTTAAAGCAGCATTGCATCATAATAAAGGATGTCTTAAAGCAGCATTACATCGTAATAAAGGATGTCTTAAAGCAGCATTACATCGTAATAAAGGATGTCTTAAAGCAGCATTGCATCGTAATAAAGGATGTCTTAAAGCAGCATTGCATCGTAATAAAGGATGTCTTAAAGCAGCATTGCATTGTAATAAAGGATGTCTTAAAGCAGCATTACATTGTAATAAAGGATGTCTTAAAGCAGCATTGCATTGTAATAAAGGATGTATTAAAGCAGCATTGCATCGTAATAAAGGATGTCTTAAAGCAGCATTGCATTGTAATAAAGGATGTCTTAAAGCAGCATTACATTGTAATAAAGGATGTCTTAAAGCAGCATTACATTGTAATAAAGGATGTCTTAAAGCAGCATTGCATTGTAATAAAGGATGTCTTAAAGCAGCATTGCATCGTAATAAAGGATGTCTTAAAGCAGCATTGCATCGTAATAAAGGATGTCTTAAAGCAGCATTACATTGTAATAAAGGATGTCTTAAAGCAGCATTGCATTGTAATAAAGGATGTCTTAAAGCAGCATTGCATCGTAATAAAGGATGTCTTAAAGCAGCATTGCATCGTAATAAAGGATGTCTTAAAGCAGCATTGCATCGTAATAAAGGATGTCTTAAAGCAGCATTGCATCGTAATAAAGGATGTCTTAAAGCAGCATTGCATCGTAATAAAGGATGTCTTAAAGCAGCATTGCATCGTAATAAAGGATGTCTTAAAGCAGCATTACATCGTAATAAAGGATGTCTTAAAGCAGCATTACATCGTAATAAAGGATGTCTTAAAGCAGCATTGCATCGTAATAAAGGATGTCTTAAAGCAGCATTGCATCGTAATAAAGGATGTCTTAAAGCAGCATTGCATTGTAATAAAGGATGTCTTAAAGCAGCATTACATTGTAATAAAGGATGTCTTAAAGCAGCATTGCATTGTAATAAAGGATGTCTTAAAGCAGCATTGCATCGTAATAAAGGATGTCTTAAAGCAGCATTGCATTGTAATAAAGGATGTCTTAAAGCAGCATTACATTGTAATAAAGGATGTCTTAAAGCAGCATTACATTGTAATAAAGGATGTCTTAAAGCAGCATTGCATTGTAATAAAGGATGTCTTAAAGCAGCATTGCATTGTAATAAAGGATGTCTTAAAGCAGCATTACATTGTAATAAAGGATGTCTTAAAGCAGCATTGCATTGTAATAAAGGATGTCTTAAAGCAGAATTACATCGTAATAAAGGATGTCTTAAAGCAGCATTGCATTGTAATAAAGGATGTCTTAAAGCAGCATTGCATCGTAATAAAGGATGTCTTAAAGCAGCATTACATTGTAATAAAGGATGTCTTAAAGCAGCATTGCATTGTAATAAAGGATGTCTTAAAGCAGCATTGCATCGTAATAAAGGATGTCTTAAAGCAGCATTGCATTGTAATAAAGGATGTCTTAAAGCAGCATTGCATTGTAATAAAGGATGTCTTAAAGCAGCATTGCATTGTAATAAAGGATGTCTTAAAGCAGCATTGCATTGTAATAAAGGATGTCTTAAAGCAGCATTGCATCGTAATAAAGGATGTCTTAAAGCAGCATTGCATTGTAATAAAGGATGTCTTAAAGCAGCATTGCATTGTAATAAAGGATGTCTTAAAGCAGCATTGCATCGTAATAAAGGATGTCTTAAAGCAGCATTGCATCGTAATAAAGGATGTCTTAAAGCAGCATTGCATCGTAATAAAGGATGTCTTAAAGCAGCATTGCATCGTAATAAAGGATGTCTTAAAGCAGCATTGCATCGTAATAAAGGATATCTTAAAGCAGCATTACATCGTAATAAAGGATGTCTTAAAGCAGCATTGCATCGTAATAAAGGATGTCTTAAAGCAGCATTGCATCGTAATAAAGGATGTCTTAAAGCAGCATTGCATTGTAATAAAGGATGTCTTAAAGCAGCATTGCATTGTAATAAAGGATGTCTTAAAGCAGCATTGCATCGTAATGAAGGATGTCTTAAAGCAGCATTGCATCGTAATAAAGGATGTCTTAAAGCAGCATTGCATCGTAATAAAGGATGTCTTAAAGCAGCATTGCATTGTAATAAAGGATGTCTTAAAGCAGCATTGCATCGTAATAAAGGATGTCTTAAAGCAGCATTACATCGTAATAAAGGATGTCTTAAAGCAGCATTGCATTGTAATAAAGGATGTCTTAAAGCAGCATTGCATTGTAATAAAGGATGTCTTAAAGCAGCATTGCATTGTAATAAAGGATGTCTTAAAGCAGCATTGCATCGTAATAAAGGATGTCTTAAAGCAGCATTGCATCGTAATAAAGGATGTCTTAAAGCAGCATTGCATTGTAATAAAGGATGTCTTAAAGCAGCATTGCATCGTAATAAAGGATGTCTTAAAACAGCATTGCATTGTAATAAAGGATGTCTTAAAGCAGCATTACATCGTAATAAAGGATGTCTTAAAGCAGCATTGCATCGTAATAAAGGATGTCTTAAAGCAGCATTGCATCGTAATAAAGGATGTCTTAAAGCAGCATTGCATTGTAATAAAGGATGTCTTAAAGCAGCATTGCATTGTAATAAAGGATGTCTTAAAGCAGCATTGCATCGTAATGAAGGATGTCTTAAAGCAGCATTGCATCGTAATAAAGGATGTCTTAAAGCAGCATTGCATTGTAATAAAGGATGTCTTAAAGCAGCATTGCATTGTAATAAAGGATGTCTTAAAGCAGCATTGCATTGTAATAAAGGATGTTTTGTGTAAAATATAAATACTAATGTTTAGTGATGGCCCCCAGACCCCTTACCAGTCTTTAAGGGAAGTGTATACACTAACAAACACATATAAAAAGTTCAGTTTTTCATCTACTACTGTATATCCAGGAAATAAAACCGCTTGAATATAATGTGTAAGCCCGGGCATTGTGGCATAATGGCAACTACGCACCTGTATACATAGCAATATATCTACTATTTACGATTATGCCCTTTGGCAAGGCATTTAAATTCCACGTTGCCTCTTCTCTCTCCCTCGTGGCGATGGATTCCATCAGGAATGAGGTCTCGAGAGTGATTTATATAAGTTGAAATAACTTGTTTCGCAATCGAGCTAAAATAAATTTGTATAAACTAACATAGAGGTAATAAAGTGTTTGAACAGTAAAATGTGAGAGTAATAGCATGTAACGAAGCTTTTGAGCATGTACTGTAGTTTTCATAATATCTCAATAAAAACTTGAAATTTGATATTTGCTACAGGATTACAAAAATCTATGCCCAAAATAGTTTGGTTTCCTACCAATTTTACTGACCTGTAGATAATCAGATTTGGACATAATAACATGTTGATGTCATCTTAGGTAAAAAAATCAAAGTTTTTGTATTGACTTCTGTGATCTGTTGGATTAATTTTTGAGTGTGATTAATATAAGTTTAAGAACTTGTTTCGCAATCGAGCTGAAATAAATTTCTATAAACTCAACATATCTAAGCATATTCCATGTAATTGAAATCCGGACCAAGTCGCAATTTTAAGAAGTGACAAATTTATCGTTGAAATTAGAAATTCTGAAAGTCATGAACTGTGTCCACAACTTTTAAGCCGTATATGTCCTGGGGATTGACCTTGATTTGAATAAGAACGTGAAGTGGTATACTAATAAATTCGATAACTTCAGACAAATTTTACTTGTCAATGATAAAATATTCAAAAATATAAAGCATTATCGAGGTAATTGAGTTCTTTTGGAGATATTAGTTGTACATTAAGATTGACATTTAGCGGAGAGGCAGATTGTATTGTATTGTAGATATTGATAAGAGAATACCGGTAACAGGAAGAAATATTTTTATATTGATCAGAAGATGGAATATTCCTGAAGATCAATCGTTTTCACTCGAAACCCAGGATTAATTCATTATTACGTACTTCTGTTATCTTCAAGCGTACGATAAAGGGAGATAATTGCTTGCACATTTTGCTAAGTAATTGTACGATATTCAAAAGATGAAAACTGAATTATGTGAAATAATTATTTGTAAAAATAATATTGTTTTAATTTGATCAATGTTTCGGTGGTAATTTATCAATTTAATGCAAGTCAAAGGGATCATGAGTCAGTATTTTGAAATAAAGGGAGATAAGTTGTCCAAGTTAATGCATTTACAAAGGTGACAGTTTGTCAAGATTTTGACATAAAGGGAGATAATTTGTCCAAGTTAATGCATTTACAAAGGTGACAGTTTGTCAGGATTTTGACATAAAGGGAGGCAATTTATCAATGTGGTGCTAATAAGAGAGATGGGAAATTCGTGGATAGGTAGCCCTTATATGGATCGGATCAGAGGGAAAGTCTCTCGAGTTGATGTCATTTTGCGATCGTGTAAACCAGGAATTCCAATTCAAGGAAGAAAAGAATATACCATTACAAAATACGGTAAGTTTGTGCCCCACTGGAGCCGTTACGATTGTGCCCTTAGGCAAGGCATTTAAATTCCATGTTGCCACTTCTCTCTCCCTCGTGGCGATGGATTCCATCAGGAATGAGGTCTCGAGAGTGATTAATATAAGGTGTAAGAGCTTGTTTCGCAATCGAGCTAATCTAAATTTGTATAAGCTAAGGTTAGATAGAAGTTATTGTTGCTATTATTTATGGAACCTGCCACATGTAACTAAATTAATAATTGATTTTGAATATGTATCTCGGAATAATTTGGAAATTTGAAAATTTGGGGAAAAAATGAAAATTTGGAAAAAATTCAAAAATTTGGAAATTTAATTCCATTAAATCTCCTTTTGTTATTGTGGATAATAAACATGCATGATTCTATTTGTTTAGATTTCTAAACACTCGTACAGGGGGAATGATATTTACATAAGTTATATTAGGCTTTGAACGGCAAGTGAATCATAATATTGACTTTACTCTAGTCGGTTTGAAAAATTTAATGAAGGTTGAAGTTAGTTATTATTTGAATACTTTTTTTCCCCAAATGGAAACCCAAAACAACTACCGTATAATGAGAAACATTAGTCAGTTACTCCCCCTGAATACTCCTAATAGTATATTCAGGTCCTCTTAATTGATTTCCTCTGTTTTTATCGCAGTTTCCTTTGCACCACATGTTTTCCATTCTCATCCGTATTCTTGTCTTATAAGTTATAATTAGGAAATTATTTAGCCTGTCCAATGGATACCTTACTGTAAATATTGGTTTCATTAATTAACACAATTTTGATAAAATTACATTTATCTGTTTAGACGACAACAGTAAAAACAAAGGATTCCAACTAAAAGGACCAATATACATTTAGGGATAAATCTGACTTTATCCATCAAGGGAGGTAATAGAAAAACCAGTAATGTCTCTCATTCATGTTCAAATTTATCGTAGAATAAGAAGATATTTGTTTTGTTTCATTTTTTATCTTCTGCTAGCCTGGGTTCCAGTCTGTCGATTTTTCACTTTTTAACTTCTGGCAAAATGACAGCCTGGGGAAACTGGATTTCCGATCGTAGCGCCATCTACTAAATGAGGGTGTAGATTTGAAGAACGACAACTCTTCTCTACAAGATAATATCGCTAAATATTGAACCGGAATTCTATCGGAAATCGCCGAACAGGCACGATTATACATAATCATTTCCAAATATACACGAATGCTCCCGTAGACTCATTTACATTGCAAACATATAATTTCCGTTACTGTGTTATATCGATGAGATGACGGATTTTAAATATTACGTTTAGATGGTAATGGGTCGATTCGGCGTAATTGAACTAAGGACAACTTAAATAAATAATAATAAAGTAAATATGTCAAATCATAAGCACATTTTACTTTTTAAAACTATTTATCGTTCCGTTGACCCGTAAACAATGGCAGCCAATTATAAAGTTGTTTGATCAACATTGCAGTGCCTCGCTTTCGATTCAAGTACATCATTATTAAGTCACATGCTAATAGGCCTATTAATAGGATTAATGCTAGTCAATAATTACATGGACAATCCCCCAAGTTTCCCCAGGCCAGTATAAGAAACTCAATACGGCCCAATTAATAGTCTTTGTGTTAAAATATATTTATTTGACTGACCAGGCAAACTATATCAAAGCCTGTTCCCAGGCTGATCTTCTGCAACAGGCATTCTTGTCTGAAACAGGGCTGCATTGTTACCAACTGTTTGCATTTACCTTCACCAGTTGTCAGCCGATGATGGTAAAATTCTCATTTCTTGCATTTTTTGTTTTCAATAGTTATCATATGGTTAATTGTGAGCATTTCTTTTGTTATTCTCTCTTGGGCAAATTGAAAAAGCAGGTGCCTGACTGGTGCCATATTCCTCTATGTAAATAAACTGAAGAGATGAGCTGATGGACTGGTTACTTTTTAATAGCTCATAGGGCTTTGCAAGCTAATTAATGTGTTTTAAAGAAATGAAACTGCTGAAAGTGTAAATACTGTTGACAAGCTAGTTATTGAGAACGAAGAACATTCCAGGAAATAGTTACTAAATCCAGTATGAAAGTATTATGTCTCCTTTGAGAGACGTGGAGGTGGGGGTGGGGGTGGGTGGTGGGGGGTGGGGGTTGGAGACAGCTCAATATGGATCTTGAACCCAGTTCAGTGTGCATCTTGAGCCCAGCTTAGTAATGAGCCCAGCTCATTATGGAACTTGAGCCCAGCTCAGTATGATTCCGGCCTGTTCCCAGCTCAGTAAGGATCTTGAGCACAACTTAGTAAAGAACTTGAGCTCAGCTAAGTATGATTCTGGCCTGTTCCCAGCTCAGTAAGGATCTTGAGCACAACTTAGTAAAGAACTTGAGCTCAGCTAAGTATGATTCCGGCTTGTTCCCAGCTCAGTAAGGATCTTGAGCACAACTTAGTAAAGAACTTGAGCTCAGCTAAGTATGATTCCAGCCTGTTCCCAGCTAAGTATGAATCCGGCCTGTTCCCAGCTCAGTAAGGATCTTGAGCACAACTTAGTAAAGAACTTGAGCTCAGCTAAGTATGGAACTTGAGCCAAATTTCAATAACGATATTGAGCCCTTTCAGTAAGGATCTTGAACCCGGCTCAGTAAAGTTAAGTGTAGTTCAGTGATGTTATAATATGCATTCTAAAAAATAACACCAACTATTTTTGCGCATTTTAGATATTTTTGTCATGGAGTCAAAATAATATTTGTATACCATATGCGTGCGTTATTGGCAAACAAATCATGGTTGCCAGATTTTACCAATTATGCCATTAACAAATATTTTTCATGTAGCATATCATTTGTCCTATATACCTTTTTATATACTGCTAGGCTAGTGTCAGACGGGGGAATGAACCTGCGATCCCTGGATTACCAGTCCAGTGTGTTACCACTGGACAGTGACAGATCCATCTCAATAACATGTGTATTAACCCATTTCATTCTGGATACGTCTAAAGGATTTTGCAAACAACATAGATCCAGATCAGCCGCAGCATGATGCTGCATGCTGATCAGGATCTATGTTGTTTGCTACATAGCCAAGTGTCTTAGCAAGATCATCTGAATAACAAACAGCATAGAGCCTGATCAGAAGGCACGTTCCGTGGTTGTTGATCTGGCTCTAGCCCCTGTGAGAAGTTCAAGAACCGTTCATGAACATTAAATGGCAGTTCTAGAACCACAAGTTCAAAAAATGTTCTTGAACAAGTTCTAGAACCATTCTTGAACAAGTTCTAGAACTTGTTCAAGAACGGTTCTAGAACTTGTTAATGTCTAATGTAGTTCTGGAACTGCCATTTAATGTTCATGAACTGGTTCAAGAACTTCTCAAAATAATGTTCTTGAACTGCAATTTAATGTTCATGAACTGGTTCAAGAACTGTTGCCCCGGCAGGTTCTGTAATACTATTATTCTTTGCAAATACTGTTTGAAAGGTATCCAGAATGAAATGTTAACTGTTACACCCATAAATAATTGACATGCATGTTACACCTCCAGATTACACAAGTACAACAAGACATTTCCCAGGCTGTTTCACTTCCTGGATATGCCTGAGAAACAACATTTATTTGACACAAAATGCATGAAACATGAACTCTATGATATTTTCCAGATTTCAGAACTTGTTGCCCAACCCATTTTGCATTTTTATCAAACAGGTAAATGACACCTTGCCAGAGCAGAGAGGTAAAATCGTTACTTTAAAAACACTGATTTTCAATAAACCATTTTCAATAAACCATTTTCAATAAACCCAGAAATAATTTTAAAAACAAAATCGTAAAGCGGACTCTGTGTCCAGAACCTGGCCCTTTGTTACTGAATACTCACGATACAGTAGTAAATGTAACCACTATTAAGGACAGACAAATCTGTAGTCCAGTGGTAATATGTTGGACTGGTAATCCAGGGATCGCAGGTTCGATCCCCAGTCTTTCAGATGGGACTTTAAACCGAGGTCTTGTGTCAGTGCTTACACTGTGCACGTAAAAGAACCAGAGGAGACTCTGGAATGGTTCTCTGTCTGTATCATTGCACTATCCTCCAAATATCTCAAATGATTAATCTCTTCAAGAGGTGTCGCTCATATGGGCAACCGGTAGCGACGATAAATAAACGTAATACACACACACAATATTATAAGACAATAAGATGATACATGCGGCACATAGATGCTCCTACGGCAGAGAAAGAGTTAATAAGTGGACACGTATGGATAACTATATAAATGTGAATATAGCTGTCGCTAATTACGATGTATCAGTTATTGTTAGACTTGACGGGGCCTGGGTATCCATCGGAGCTTAGGTGTAGACGGAGTCTGTTAGCATTCATATACTTAACGGGAAGCTGCATGGTATTCGTAGTATAAATATTTGTAGTATAAGTATTTGTAGTATAAGTATTTGTAGTATAAGTATTTGTAGTATAAATAGTCGATTGATTTATAATTAGGGGGCTTTTAAAACAACAATGGGAAAGGAATAAGATTGTTAGATAAAAATAAAAATACAGTCAAACCTGTGTTGGTGGTCACCTCCATTAAGCAGCCAACCTGTATTAAGCAGCCAACCTGTATTAAGCATCCAACCTGTATTAAGCAGCCAACCTGTATTACGCAGCCAGTTTCCAGATTTCCAATATGCTGTTTTATTATACATTTGACCCCTATTAAGCAGCCACCTGTGTTAAACAGCCACTGTCTGTGATTCCCTTGGCAGGCTGCTTAACACAGGTTTGACTGTAAATGATTTTGTTGAGATGTAGAGCGTTTGTTGTGGACTATAAAAATAAAATAATTCCAGTGTGGCAGTCTTACAGTCAAATCAATCTTCAATTACATCAGACAAAAAATATCTTGGCCTAAGAAAATCGCACTGTAAATATATGTTTATGTTATATTTCGGGTTTTACGCCTGCATCAGCACCATTTTGGGCTATATCGCCAGCAGGCAGTTTACCTAACAACACCTTTCCTGGGCAGGCTCCAGCAGTTAACCAGTACTTGGGTGCACCAACCTCCGTAAGAAACTGCCAACTTTTTCATATAAATGAGACACGGCCTGAGTGGGGCTTGAACCCGTGACCATCTGTGATGATAGGTTACAGTGGTATACAAGTCAGCGACCTTAACCACTCGACCATGGAGGCGGACCTAAAACCAATGTGCAATGGAACCATCCGGTCTGTTAGAATCCCTTATACAATATAGCATTATCATATGTAACCACCACTCAGAAGATGGGGGCAAATCAGAAAACTTAGGAACTCGATATATTAACTCATTTCATTCTGGATATATTTAAAGGCTTTTGCAAACAATATAGATCCAGATCAGCCTCAGCGTGACGCTGCATGCTGATCAGGATCTATGTTGTTTGCTACATAGCCCATTGTCTTAGCAAGATCATCTGAATAGCAAACAGCATAGAGCCTGATCAGACGCCATGGCACGTTCCGTGGCGGTTGATCTGGCTCTATATTCTTTGCAAACACATTGATAGATATTTTATTTATAGAGGGTGACCTAATTAGTTCAGAAATAATCTTCCTTAATGCCCTCTTATTGCATGCTGGGTAAAATAAAGTCTATATATATCGATATGTAGTTAACATTACTGTAGCAGCTGACAATGGATTATTGTGTTTTCCTTATTTATAACTGAAAACTGGGGAAGTATGTCATCATGGAATTGTGTTTTTAAAGCCCCAAATAGGCAAACTTTAAAATAATTGTGGTAATATGACGCGTGTTTCTCGCGTGAACTGTTTCTTTCACCATTAATTTTAGCGTGCAAAGAGTTAATGTTTTGTAATGGTCAGGAATCTGGGATTGGTTGAAAAAGTGTAGGGAAGCCCTTAAGAGTTATTGATATATGAACTGAGTAGGTATTGTCAGCAATAGTGAAAATGACTTCTAAAAATTAAAATATAATTAATATATGAGCTGCATTTTAGAATATTTGCATGCTATTTGGTGACAAATAAACAGCATATTATAAATGCAGGTGTCAGTTCAACATTCACCACCAAATTTCCTTCAGAGTAGGGGGTAGGTGCCTTTAGTGGGACATAACAAAACCGCAATCGGTCAACCCCATTGAAATTTGACATTTTCTTGTGGCTCAAAGGCCAGTCTGTTAAAAACTACTGTCTTTTGTGCCAAACTATTTTTGGGGATATAATGTCACTGTGTGCTATAATGGTGGCCTATGGAAATTTCAATAGTGGTGTCTGACCTAAATGCCCTAAGCTCATCTTATTACTCTGTGAATTTAAACCATTTACCTTCATTAGTTTTCCATCATCCATGCGCTGAACTCATGACAAGTGTGTATCTTAATCCGGGGCCAGCCGTGGGTGGGGTGGGGGGGTAATCATCCATGCGCTGAACTCATCACAAGTGTGTATCTTAATCCGGGGCCAGCAGTGGATGGGGTGGGGGGATAATCATCCATGCGCTGAACTCATCATAAGTGTGAGAATAATGACTATTTACAGGTATCATTCAATAAACAAGTCCAGGTATTTGACAGGTACATGTCTGTACTGTTGAATGAATTATGTATTTTATATCTTTTGTTGCCTAAGATGAAGAAAATAGAATAAATATATGGCGTGTGATTAATTAAATGTCATAGCTACACGTTTGACAGTAAACTGTTGTAGCTACACGTTTGACAGTAAACTGTTAATATGTTTGTTTAATAATTATGTCAATAAAGGGAAGAAACGGAAGTAATTACCAGCTTGCTAGAGTCCTTAACCCATTCAACACCAAGTAACTGACATGGACTGGTCCATGATATTCTTAGAACAATAAATGAATAAGAAAATTACATTCGGACCAGTTCATTTATCAAGATGGGTAATTTTGTCTAAAATTAGTAATACTACTTGCAAAAAGTGCAGCTCCTGATGAGACGGCTCGTCACGAGCCGGCTCATCTGGATCTACACTTTTTGTAAGCCTATATAGAGGTCTGTGGTGTTGAAAGGGTTAATTTAATGTTCGTATAAGCATTTTAATATGCTTGTTTTCCAATCCAAATGTTTTCAAATGCAGCACTTTATTCTTGTATCACTACTCACCAATGCAACCCCTGTTCGATCCTTGGACCGGGAAATATGTGAGATGGTATGGTGTTCGCCAGATTGGACAGGTGGGTTTTCTCCGGGTACTCCCACACGAATTACCACATTTACGCTTTCATCTGCGCCAACGAGAGTGATTAATATAAGTTTGTTAGAACTTGCTTCGCAATCGTTGTAAAATAAATAAAGTTTAAACTTTTATTCTTGTGTGTTATTTTCTGAATAAAATACGTTTAAACTAATGTTCGTATTTTGTTGCAGAAATTTTGTTTGCGTCAATTTCGCCATTTACTTGACGCACGTGTAATCAATTTATCATTCTAACACGACCCAGCTAATAACATACATACTTGTAGAGTAAATTCTACCTCGGGTTATTCTGCGATATACCTACCTTGAACTATGCTGCGCGCGCACAGTGTTTTGGCTATTCCATTTATACAATGCGTGTAAAGTTTTATGAATGAAAGTCACGTGCTGTCTGTAAAATACTACCGTGGGAATTCGCGGAAGGGAGCTATTTTTAGAATCAGATAATCGCTTGTCCGTCTTGTTTTTCTGTTAAGTAACGTTTCAGTTACTATTCTGTACAGTTTTATTTGACAAAATAAATAAAATTATTGATCAGTTACAACTTTTGTTCATTTATGCACTAGATTGGTATTTTCCATAAAAAATAACGTCATCACCCCTTACGCGGGAGGAAATTTCGAAAGCCAAATGAATGGCGGTTAAAGAAAATACTCCTTTGATTCTCGAATAAAATTATTAGAAGTAAGTCGTGTTAGAATCAAAATAATAAGTATCAACCGTGGTATATCGCAGAATAACCCGAGTTTGTCGTTCTTATGCGTAGAAATATATCACTCAGGCCTTCTTACGCATAAGAACTTCAAACTCGTGTTATTCTGCGATATACCACGGTTGATACTTATTATTTCTTAAATAAACCAGCATATTGGGAATCTGGAAACTGGCTGCTTAATACAGGTTGGCTGCTTAATGGAGATGACCACTAACACAGGTTTGACTGTATATACATAGACTGAAATTAAAGTTTATGCTCATACTTTGCCATGTTCTGTTCTGTTCGTAGCCTCATCCGGCCGAAATATCTCTGAACGCAGAATAAATAATAATAATTTCTTAATTATTACTACCTGACTCCATCCCTATTTCTATATTTACCAAATTGGTTCATTTATCTCATCCCCGGTTTTTCTTAATTACTATGCAAAGTATATATCACATAATCAGATAAATTAGCTTCGGTATTCGGACATGCATCTTCTGAAATATTTACCAAATATCTGAAATTAAAACAAACGTATGATCACATTATTGCAAGGCCCGTAGTTCACACCCAGCCAGAGCAGTTACATTTGTGCCCGTAGGCAAGGCATTTAAATTCCACTTCACCTCTTCTCAGTTTCCAATGTGGCGATGGATTCCATCAGGAATGAGGTCTCAAGAGGGATTAATATAATGTTGTAAAAATTTCATTCACAATCGAGCTAAAATAAATAACCCTAATGACAGAAGAAGTTGGTCGAGTGGTTAAGGTCGCTGACTTGTATACCACTGTAACCTATCATCACTGATGGTCACGGGTTCGAGCCCTGCTCAGACCGTGTCTCATTTATATGAAAAAATGAGGTTGGTGCACCAAGTACTGGTTAACCGCTGGAGCCTGCACAGGACAGGTGTTGTTAGGTAAACTGCCCGTCACTCAAATGGGAAACCGGTAGCGACGTTAAATAAACTTAAATTAAAAAAAGAAAAAAGAAAAGAAGTTGGATGGGGAGGAGGGACAGGCCTGAGTTGTTACCAAACATTCCATTTAATATATATTACTTACGCCAGATTTGCGACTTGCTGTGTGCCAAATATGGTAGTTAATCATCTTGTATTGGAACAACTTAAACTGTAATTAACCCTTTCCCTCATAGAGGCACCTATTGACGCCATTACCAATACTACATACATTGACAATGTAGTAGCCAAACCAATGTTCATAATAAAGGCCAGAATCTCATGTATGGTAGTCCCAGTAATATCTATGGAGGTGGGATAGATATGTCGACTACTTATCCACTGCATGATAGCTAAATGGCTGTCGTTTGTATGGAGATATAATAGTCAGGGCTTCGAAAATTTTCAAAACCAAATCGGTCCGGGCCGAAATCGAGTCAGTACCTCCCTCCCCCATCATGTCCTGCCAATATTTTTGCACCCCCCACCCATAAAATCGTAAGTAAGTAAATCCAATTTGCTTTTTTTGCTTTATTTCCATGCTGTCACCAGTCAATTATATTTAAAAATCGCATGTATGTTCAGGACAAACTGTACTTTACCCGTTACTATAGGTCTGGTAAATTTTCCTTTTGTCTAATAATAGTTTTAAGTGTACGGCATTTAAAAATAAATGAATGGTAGGACATTTTGATAGAGGTAAATTTTATCTAGTCACCTGTATCACCGGTGGAAGCGGGTGAACTCGGCCCAAATAGAACTCGGTCCCGTCAAACTATATTATATCAACTGCATTTGACTCTTTAAACATCACAGATATACTGCGTTGTGCCATTTCAATATTGAATACTAAACATTATATACCCGTCGTATATATTTTGAGTACATTCTGAGTCATAGCGGATTTTCTATTTAAAATATTAATTATTATTTAATTGCAAATTAATCCTAGCACACTTCTTTAATTTAATGCAAACATTTTAAAAACAAATTCTTTATAAAATTCTAAAATAATCGACTGTCAATCATTCAGTCCACTTCAAAGAAACTAACAAATGTCGATAGTTTTGCTGTAAACATCAAACGATTACCGCACTAATTTCATGTAATTGACATGACATGCATTGATCGCCTGATCACCATGGAGACATGGGACCTCAGGTGGCCTCAGGTGGCAATTATCCAGTTCGATCCTAAATTGGAAACGTGTGAAATGTGTCAACGGATTATACTTACCAAATTAGGTTCGTTATAGACCGATTTCTTGACTTTTTCAACAATATTTTGGACCGATTTTTAAAGGTATTTTGACTGTTAGAATCGGTCTGAAATGATAAAAATCGGTCGAAAACCGACAAACTGGTAATTTTCGAAGCCCTGATAATAGTATATTAACCTAAATCTCATGTAGTCCCAGTAATATCTATGGAGGTGGGATAGATATGGTGACTACTTATCCACTGCATGATAGCTAAATGGCTGTCGTTTGTATGGAGATATAATAGTATATTAACCTAAATCTCTATGAAGGAAAAGGTTAAGACACGTCACATCTGTTCATGAGGGAAACACTGCCCCTAACTTTGAGTGTACATGTCAGTTGCATATCATTAGTAAGGAAATTCATGCGAAAATGGATACAAACATGACATATACAGGCCTCGACAAATGTTTAATTTCTTACTCGTCCTACTGGGCGAGTGATGCCACTGTCCCACTCGTCCAGATTGGACTATCACTCGTCCCATGTATTTTAGGAAAATTAAAAATCGTCAGAATTGCACTTTAATTTATTAATAAATGCAATTATGTGGCTGCATAAACACATTAAAATATCCTCGGTGATTTCCCATTATCACGCCTAATAATCATTCCGAAGAAAGTAAAACGGATATTATTTTATTTTGTTCCTTCGATTTGTATTGGATATTTAGCTGAAATTTTCACTCGTCCGACTGGGCAAGCGACTTGGAATTTCTACTCGTCCAGATCGAAAAGTCACTCGTAAATACGAGCGGACGAGTGGATTTGTCGAGCCCTGATATATATTCATCGAATGAATTGCAATATATAGCGATGTACATATTGTACCTTGATAGAGAAAAAATGTTTGTGTTGTCTACTAGCTGAATCCCAATAGTGTTAGATATATATATCGTGCGAAGTCATCGATTACGTAAATAGATTGTTAGGAGGGATAGATGAGTGAATAATTTATTACATTTCATTCATTACATCCACAGCTAATGCATTAGAACATTGTTTAGTACCTTGTTCTTTATTGCCTTTAATTTACAGTGATTTTTATTCTATTATCTTGTGGTGTGCAATTGGCAATTAATGTTCACCAATCCAAGACCAGCATTGGCTTACCATCAATACTCACCTATAAGCAACGTTGGCACTCGACCGGTCAATAAGAGTATTGACCGGGGCCGGTCAATAAGAGTATTGACCGGGGCCTCGTCAATACTGGTCGATTAAAAATTTGGCTCAAATATGCACTTACAGTGTCCACTTAATTATTCTTAAAGTGTTTAAAGGCCTGCAGGTTGACCTATATTTGACCTTAAACACACGAGGAATAGCGGTACAAATCTGACGGTCGACGCACTAAACACACGAGGAATAGCGGTACAAATCTGACGGTCGATGCACATCGTATTTGCCACATGCGAGGCCCTGCATGGTATACATCTAATACATGAGCACCACTTATATCTATTATGACCCACGTACATATCAGAGGTTATAAATTGCTGAAATTGAAGTTCTGTATTTTTATAGTACTTACAACTGGTATAAACAATTCAACTCCACTTATGGCCCAAATAAGGCTGGTTGCGCGGGTTAGGCAGCCAGTTCCTGCATTGCTGTACCACACATTCAGGCATCAGTTCCCTCTTATGCCAAGTACAGTCTCCTCTTCTAGCCGCTACTTTTCTCTCTATATATCTGACATCTTTCCATGCGCCACAATTATATAGCATTGCCCAAAACCTCCTGTATAGAAGCTTTCTCTCATGTGAATTTAGATTATGCGGTGGACGATTATTAGCAGGCCACCAAAGTTGTTTGTTCTGTTCATTTATTATGCAAGGGGAACACAAGCACAGTGGACACTCAGCAACACCTTCAGCATGCTGAGGTATAGGGGGATGTACGTAAGCAGCCTCTGCAACGGGCATGGCGGTGGCTGTTTCTTTTATTTCCATCTCTACGTCCTAGTTCTTATTTTGCAAGAAAGTCAGCAATTCTTTTCTCTGCTCATCAGTTACATACATTGCTATTTTACTCAATGGCATCTTGTAGAAATCGGCAGAATATGTGTAATACTCGTATGTTCAAGAGATTATAATTATAATATTATACATGTACCCATAGCATTCACTATATATCTACCACATGGACACTAGTAGCGTGGAATCATTCAACAACAGCTTGAATGTTTTCCATGACAAACGTATCGAACCTTCTCTGCTCTTCACTACACTATACGCTCAAATTTGGCAATATGTCAATGGAATGAGACAGTGCAAGTCAAGAATAATACAAGACTCCTTTGTACGCTCCAGTTCAAATCCAACATTTGGGCAAGGTATAAACAGGCATTATTTTCACACTTAATCTGGCGGCCTTTTTAAACCAGATGATACATGAAAGTGACAGAACAGAATATGAAAGTGACGAAACTCCGACCTTACAAACAACATAGATCCTGATCAGTTTAACAGTTTATTCATAATTCAAGGCCTCCGGCCCATACACATATATTATATACATGCATACAAATTATCAGTCTCTGTGATTACGCTACGGCTGATGAGGCACCTACATAACATGTAATCTATGTCCCTGGGCTGATCTGGATTATGTAGTTTGAATACTCCTAACTATCAATTTTCTTTACAATCAATAATATACGTTTACTTAAATTGTCAGGGCCTCATTTTGACTAATTCTCAGCTCACAGAGTGATCGTGCATATTAACCGTTAGAAAATACCTACATACGCCAAATTATACTGAATGTACTGCTACATTGTTGATACAAGCCACTAATCACATGGAACAGGTAGTAAAGTATAAATCTTTACAATTGGACGGGGTCAAACTTCAGGCCTTTAAGTAGTGTGTTGTAGTTTATTTTCTTATATAGTAAATAATAAAATATTAATCATTGAATGTTTTTTAATGAATATTGTTAAATATAATTAAATATTGTTTAGTGAATAGCAATATTATAGCATATTATTATACTTATATTATTATACTTATTTTAAATAAAAATTAAATGTTGAAATGTGAAATTCTTACCTATTAATAACATCTATACTAGAATATGAATAAGCCTTAATATTGACCACCAATCGACCAGTATTGACCACCAATTGACCACTAATCGACCAGTATTGACCACTTTGGGAGTATTGACTGGGGCGGTTTTAACCATTTAAAACCGGCGGTTTAAACCGCCCCTCGAATCGTCTGGCCAACGTTGCCTATAAGATAAGATCTTTGATTCTGAAATCTGTGGGTTGTGGCATGCACTCCCTCCCATATAAGACGGATTGATAAAATGAACAATCTACAAAGCAACGTGCCATCTGATCAAGCTCATTAACGTTTGCTATTCGGATAGTAGAGCTAAAACTCTTGCCTGAATAGCAAACAACATAGATCCTGATCAGACGTGGCATTACGCCGCAGCTGATCTGGATCTATGTTGTTTGCACATTCTGTCACATTTATTCGGCAGGTTAAAGGTTAATACACACTATAAAAACTTCTATGTATGTATTCAGGGATCATTCTAGAGGGCGATGTGGGCGAAATTGTCTCCCTAGGGACCCTGACTTCGCCCTCTGGGGGCCCCACTTTTCCCTAAAAAAAAAAATTATTCTTTGGTTTTTGTGATTTTCAAACAAAATGTTGTCTAGTAAGATACACTGACCCATTATAAAGCACTCCTTCTATTCAAATTCAATGGTTGTACTGTGCATATTAACCCTATTTTGCAGAAGTATATTCAAAAACACCATCACACGCTTTCTCACTTCTCCCAAAAATTCTGACCTAGAATGAACCCTGGTGTTGTCTATGTTACCTATACTTACAAAAATAGAAAAACCAATAATGTAACTCATTCTGAACTCTGAATTATTTTTTAACCCTTTCAATACCGGTACAACAGACTATTAAATAGGCTTACAAAAAGTCACGAGCCATCAGGATCTGCACTTTTTGCCAGTAATATTACTATTTTTTAGACTTTAAAATTACCCATTTTGATAAATGAACTGGTCCAAATGTAATTTTCTTATTAATCTATTGGTCTAAAAATATCATGCACCAGTCCATGTCAGTTACTTGGTGTTGAATGGATTAATTTATTTATTTTATAATCGCACTTGTGTACGTACATGTAAATACTAAAATTTTAATAGTAGCCATTCCAAACACGGTTTTTATGACAATTACATTGTTTGTATATATAATCATTTTTGTCCTCTATAATTATTATCCTATGCAAAAACTAATGCAACAATTAATCTTCACTGTTAAAAATAATTGTTGCCTGTCTCAGTGTCTCCTGTGCAGCTACTAACAGCTGATTTATTTGAAGGGGGGCAGACAGAACCCCTGAAGGGGAACACTTCATGGATTGTATTCAATGTTCAGCAGTATTCACAAGACTACTGTGCTTTCAAAGTAAAGTAATAACGGTTGTAAACAAACATTCGATACACTATTGCATTATATATATATAAGTCAGGTTGTTTAGCAGTATTAAACAATAAATCACAGTACCTGTAAGTTATCGTATATTGACTTACCTATACAGTAGTGTAATATTCCAACGGTATTATTACTTTACTTTGAAAGCACAATACATGTATATTTTTGTTTGCAGATCAAAATCGCAACAAGACGAGTAAAAGCAAAAAAGAATCCAAAGAAAAGAATAAACCTGCGGAAACTGTTCTCGCCGAGGTTCATACGAAGGAAGTGCAGAGACTCGAGGCGCTGTGTGAGTCGAGAACCAAGCAGCTCAGTATGGTAACGCTACAGATACAGTCCAGTAACGTTGCTTTCGATGGCATGTCGTCGGTCGTCAACTACCTCGCTAATGATGTAAGTTCATATCTAAATCTACAAGGTACTTAGTTGCATGTAAGTTCATATCTAAATCTACAAGGTACTTAGATGCATGTAAGTTCATTTATAAATCTACAAGGTACTTAGTTGCATGTAAGTTCATATCTAAATCTACACGGTACTTAGATGCATGTAAGTTCATATCTAAATCTACACGGTACTTAGATGCATGTAAGTTCATATCTAAATCTACAAGGTACTTAGTTGCATGTAAGTTCATATCTAAAACTACAAGGTACTTAGATGCATGTAAGTTCATATCTAAATCTACATGGTATTTAGTTGCATGTAAGTTCATTTATAAATCTACAAGGTACTTAGTTGCATGTAAGTTCATATCTAAATCTACAAGGTACTTAGTTGCATGTAAGTTCATATCTAAATCTACAAGGTACTTAGATGCATGTAAGTTCATATCTAAATCTACAAGGTACTTAGTTGCATGTAAGTTCATATCTAAATCTACAAGGTACTTAGTTGCATGTAAGTTCATATCTAAATCTACAAGGTACTTAGATGCATGTAAGTTCATATCTAAATCTACAAGGTACTTAGTTGCATGTAAGTTCATATCTAAATCTACAAGGTACTTAGTTGCATGTAAGTTCATATCTAAATCTACAAGGTACTTAGATGCATGTAAGTTCATATCTAAATCTACAAGGTACTTAGATGCATGTAAGTTCATATCTAAATCTACAAGGTACTTAGTTGCATGTAAGTTCATATCTAAATCTACAAGGTACTTAGATGCATGTAAGTTCATATCTAAATCTACAAGGTACTTAGTTGCATGTAAGTTCATATCTAAATCTACAAGGTACTTAGATGCATGTAAGTTCATATCTAAATCTACAAGGTACTTAGATGCATGTAAGTTAACATATCTAAATCTACAAGGTACTTAGATGCATGTAAGTTCATATCTAAATCTACAAGGTACTTTAGATGCATGTAAGTTCATTTCTAAATCTACAAGGTACTTAGATGCATGTATGTTCATTTCTAAATCTACAAGGTACTTAGATGTGTGTAAGTTAACTTCTATAAATCTACAAGGTACTTAGTTGCATGTAAGTTCATTTCTAAATCTACAAGGTACTTAGATGCATGTAAGTTCATTTATAAATCTACAAGGTACTTAGATGCATGTCAGTTAACTTCTCTAAATCTACAAGGTCTTAGATGCATGTAAGTTAACTTCTATAAATCTACAAGGTATTTAGATGCATGTAAGTTAACTTCTATAAATCTACAAGGTATTTAGATGCATGTAAGTTAACTTCTATAAATCTGCAAGGTACTTAGATGCATGTATGTTCATTTCTAAATCTACAAGGTACTTAGATGTGTGTAAGTTAACTTCTATAAATCTACAAGGTACTTAGTTGCATGTAAGTTCATTTCTAAATCTACAAGGTACTTAGATGCATGTAAGTTCATTTATAAATCTACAAGGTACTTAGATGCATGTCAGTTAACTTCTCTAAATCTACAAGGTCTTAGATGCATGTAAGTTAACTTCTATAAATCTACAAGGTACTTAGATGCATGTAAGTTAACTTCTATAAATC
>CM026391.1:29833931-29894895 GCA_014843695.1 Archivesica marissinica | reverse complement strand
CGCTTGAACCTTTCATAAAATTCCACCCATTTGTTACTGGCTCATGATGGACGACCGCATGGATGGCCTCACGAATCGGGTACTACATATTTATCTCCTTTGTTCTATTGGTATTAAATATCATGCCGCAACATCTGGTTAGGGAACAACAGTAAAAACAAAGGATTCCAACTGAATAGACCAATTTACATTTCGGTATAAATCAGACTTTATCTACCAAGGGAGGTAATAGAAAAGCCTGCAATGTCGCTCTATTAATATCTAAATATAGCAAAGAAACAAATGTAAGAGATCTTAAGTGTGTGTGGCATGTATTTTTATCTTCTGTGTGTGTTTTACGTTTATTTATCGTCGCTACCGGTTGCCCATATGAGCAACGCCTCCTGAAGAGATTAGTCATTTTAGATTTTTGGAGGATAGTGCAATGATACAGACAGAGACCCATTCCAGAGTCTCCTCTGGTTCTTTTACGTGCACAGTGTAAAGCACCGACACGAGACCTCGGCTTAAAGTCCCACTGAAAGACTGTTAATTTTATTATGGTCAGATGGGGGATCGAACTTGCGCTCCCTGGATTACCAGTCCAACATGTTAACCACTGGACTACAGATCCGTCTGTCACAATACTGAACAGGGCCTGAACCATAGTAATGGATTCCTCATAATGTTTTGGCTCTGCATGCTGGGTAAAATAAAGGATATAAATATAAATAATTTATTAGTGTCAGACTGGGGACCACTGGACTACAGATCCATCTGTAGTGTTATCAAAAGCATACCTCACTTTAAAATAATTTGGACTCCATAAAGTGGAACATTCCCCACTAAAGGGGGGTACTTCACATGTATGAGTTTGAAGTCCTCATATTTCAATGTTCGTAGCTTAAAGCGACATTACATCGCAAAAAGTAAATAAAATGCATTTTTTCACGTATAAATGCATTGCTACTACACATTCTTTTGAATACATTCGAGCACTAACATTGAATCAATAAACAGTGTTTTTGTGGTATACAAATTTTCAAAAGTGAAAGTAGGATTTCATATAACGTCATCCGCTATCCTGAATTGACGTTTGTTTGTCATTGGAGTCAATACTAAACATGCGATACTTTCGATTAGAGATAATTTAACTAAGATTAGTCTACAAATAAATTTGGTTGTATTACGCATGAATGTTGACCATATTTACATTCTTTTGTTGTCAACAAACCGCATATACAACGTTTGTTTCTTTTTGAGGCAAATATTTGGAAAAAAATTATACCATATAATAGCAAATTACATTCTAAAGACATTTGTGTTTTCATCACTGTAGTGTCGCTTTAAAGGGTTTGAAAGATGTGCAGTACTCAAGATAAAGTATGCATTACAAATGCATTAAAAATTGAATAATTTTTTTTGTCTTGGATTATACAAATTTATTTCATCTGGATTAAATTGTGAGAAATTATAATTCTGTGTCTTGAAGTGTTATTTCTTAATGGAATAAATCTTCACCAGGGAGAGTGAAGTGTCGTAGATAATGTTATCATCACTGTGGCTCTGACAGGACTCAAATTCGCAACCACTCGGTTACAAGACATTTTAAACTTTATTTATTTTACAACAATTGCGAATCAAATTCTAACAATTGATATTAATCACTCTCGTTGGCGCGGATGATAGCGTAAATGTGGTCATTCGTGTGGGAGGAAACCGGAGTACCCGGAGAAAAACCCACCTGTCCGATCTGGCGACCACCGTACCATATAATAAATTGGCACTAGCAATAAATATTAAATAATTCTGTAAACTGTGTTGATTTTACGACGATTACGAAACAAGCTTTAAATAACAACTTATATTAATAACTCTAAACTTGGCGCGGCGGATGAATAAATAACTACGGACAGACACCATAATTATCCATTAATGCAATAATTATTTCCAACTTCTGACTTTCTGGCAATTGTGTTTATGCAGGAGCGCTTTGAACCAACTCTTTCTTTGATAATAAATGATGTTGTTGGATTCTTTAATTTATACAAATTTATTTTAGCTCAATTGTGAAACAAGTTCTTTCATCAACTTATATTAATCACTCTCGAGACCTCATTCCTGATGGAATCCATCGCCATGAAGGAGAGAGAAGAGGCAATGTGGAATTTAAATGCACAATGGTAACTGCTCCAGCGGGGCTCGAACTCCGGACCTTTCACACGACTTCCACTTGTTGGATACTTTTCTTTACCATTAAGTTTGGTTAATCGGAAGAACAATGCCTCCAGAGTAGGACTCTCAAACAATATTCACAAATGAAACAAAAGTGAAAACTATAATACACCATTATGTGAAACTGTGTATCAATTCAAAATCAGTAAATTTTGTACCAGACCAGATTTAAACCAGTCTAAAAAAAATTATTATTATTTATTTTTGTTAATTATATTTATCATTGCCCCGGTTAATCGGGGCACCACCTCTCCAATTATATATTAGTCATTTTATAAATTTGAGGATACAGGAGACACGCCAAATGCAGAAGCATCCCTGGTTCCTTAGCATGGCTGGTGAATAGCACCAATACATGAAACCTTGTTAATAGTCCCATCTGAATGACTGTTAATATTATGGTCAGATGGGGGATCGATCTTTTGATTGCAATGCCAATGTGTTAACTACTGGACCATTGTGTTTGAAGTTATTTGAATGTCAAACCTTCTGCCTTTCACAGCTGGGTGGATTTTCCTGTCCAGACCTTCTTAAGGAAACTGAAAACCTTAAAGTAGAGCGAAACAAAAACAAGAGTGAAATTTCTACCCTGGAAGAGCAGAAAACAAGCCTTGAAGATATAGTTGTACATCTTAAGGAGCAACACAAAGAATATTTGGCAAGTCTGGAAGTAGAAACAGAGAAATCTTTACAATACCAGCAAGAGGGTTTAACACAAATGCATCAGGAGGAACTAAAATCTTGTGAGTTTGTATTTACTTAACATTTATAAATATAATCTATTTTTCACAGCTTGATGGTTTCTCCAGCCCGAGACTCTATAAAGAGACGGAATCGCTCAAGAAGGAGATAGGCAATGACAAAAGACACATCACAACCCTAGAAGAACAAAAGTTGAAACTGGAAGAGATAATAGCACAACTGAAGGAACAGCATAAAGACTATGTTAATAGTCTGGAAACTGAGAATGACGAATCATTGATATATCAGAGAGAAAGACTTACTAGTGAACATCAGGAGATGCTTGCCCTCTGTGAGTCTGTCCTTCATTTATATCCCTGTAGATGTAGGCCTACTGTTGCACAATTACTAGTGAACATCAGGAGATGCTTGCTCTCTGTGATTCTGTCCTTCATTTATATCCCTGTAGATGTAGGCCTACTGTTGGACAATTACTAGTGAACATCAGGAGATGCTTGCCATCTGTGAGTCTGTCCTTCATTTACATCCCTGTAGATGTAGGCCTACTGTTGGACAATTACTAGTGAACATCAGGGGATGCTTGCTCTCTGTGAGTATGTCCTTCATTTATATCCCTGTAGATGTAGGCCTACTGTTGCACAATTACTAGTGAACATCAGGAGATGCTTGCCCTCTGTGAGTCTGTCCTTCATTTACATCCCTGTAGATGTAGGCCTACTGTTGGGAATGGTTTTTGGAATAATGATTAAAGAGAAGAGCAACTTTTGCAAACAATATAGATCCTGATCAGCAACTCGTCAATGTTCTGTCTGTTGTATGCAAGCATCACATCCAATTAATCCATTTCATTCTGGATACATTTAAAGGCTTTTGCAAACAGCATAGAGCCTGATCAGATGGCACGTTCCATGGCGGCTGATCTGGCTCTATGTTCTTTGCAAATACTGTTTGAATGGTATCCAGAATGAAATGGGTTAATTAGTAGAGGAAGATCACTGTAGTGCACAGCAGTATGATGAGAGATTGAACAAGTAGCTTGAATCAGAACTGTATCCAGTCTTGGTGGCATCCACCAACAATCCACCAACAATCCATCAACAATCCACCAACAATCCACCAACAATCCACCGACAATCCACCAACAATCCACCGACAATCCATCAACAATCCACCGACAATCCACCGACAATCCATCAACAATCCACCGACATTCCACCGACAATCCACCAACAATCCACCGACAATCCATCAACAATCCACCGACAATCCACCAACAATCCACCGACAATCCATCAACAATCCACCGACAATCCACCAACAATCCACCGACAATCCACCGACAATCCATCAACAATCCATCAACAATCCACCAACAATCCACCAACAATCCACCAACAATCCATCAACAATCCACCAACAATCCATCAACAATCCACCAACAATCCACTGACAATCCACCAACAATCCATCAACAATCCACCAACAATCCACCAACAATCCACCAACAATCCACCGACAATCCACCAACAATCCACCAACAATCCATCAACAATCCACCGACAATCCACCAACAATCCATCAACAATCCATCAACAATCCATCAACAATCCATCAACAATCCACCAACAATCCACCGACAATCCATCAACAATCCATCAACAATCCACTGACAATCCACCAACAATCCACCGACAATCCACCAACAATCCACCAACAATCCACCAACAATCCATCAACAATCCACCGACAATCCACCAACGATCCATCAACAATCCACCAACAATCCACCGACAATCCACCAACAATCCACCGACAATCCACCAACAATCCACTGACAATCCACCAACAATCCACCACAACAATCCACCAACAATCCATCAACAATCCACCAACATGAAGGGTATATAAGATAAAGAAACAAATTTACAATTATTTGTTACCTTTATTTTATACAAATTTATTTTTAGCTCGATTGCGAAAGAAGTTCTTTCAACTTATATTAATCACTCTCGAGACCTCATTGCTGATGGAATCCATCGCCACAAGGGAGAGAGAAGAGACAACGTGGAATTTAAATGTCTTACCTAAGGGCATAATCATAACGGCTCCAGCGGGGCTCAAACTCCGGACATTTCACACCTGAAGCGAATGCGCATCAACTGCACTATCACGACTTCCATTTGTTACCTTTCTTTCTTCTGTTATCCTAGCCTACATCAACAAACTGATGAAAATATTCGAAATGAATAAAAAAAGATTATTCATCTCAAAAATTGAGGCATGCAATGTATGTTTGTGCTGATAAATGATAAAACGTGTGTAGTTTTTCGACATAGGGACTTTAAGGTAGGTATCTGTAATATGGCTTTGGTTTGGAGAGTAAGAGATCATTTCCTTAGAATAAATGTTCTATTTAAAAGTAAGTGTTTGCCTTTTTCAGTGAAGGAAAGGAAATCCACAGAAATGTCAGAGTTGAGGAATGCGCATGAGACCTCCGTTGCCCGGAGACAACACGAGCATGCGGTAGCTGCGGAGAAGATGAGGACAGAATACAGTGAAGGTATCCACGATCTACAGAGACGACAGGAGAATCAGATGGAAGGTAAGCATGCAGCATACAACACTGCATCAGTGTATCCGAGTTCTACAGAGATCTACAGAGATCTACAGAGATCTATAGAGATCTACAGAGATGACAGGAGAATCGGATGGAAGGTAAGCATGCAGCATACAACACTGCATCAGTGTATCCGAGTTCTACAGAGATCTACAGAGATCTACAGAGATCTATAGAGGTCTACAGAGATGACAGGAGAATCGGATGGAAGGTAAGCATGCAATATACAACTTCCAAAACAACACTGCATCAGTGTATCCGAGATCTACAGAGATCTACAGAGATCTACAGAGATCTATAGAGATCTACAGAGAACTACAGAGATCTACAGAGATCTATAGAGATCTACAGAGATGACAGGAGTAAGCATGCAATAATTATACAAGTTCAAAAACAACATAGTGTATCCGAGATCTACAGAGATCTATAGAGATCTACAGAGATGACAGGAGAATATGAAGGAAGGTAAGCATGCAATATACAACACTGCATCAGTGTATCCGAGATCTACAGAGAACTACAGAGATCTATAGAGATCTACAGAGAACTACAGAGATCTATAGAGATCTACAGAGATGACAGGAGAATATGAAGGAAGGTAAGCATGCAATATACAACACTGCATCAGTGTATCTGAGATCTACAGAGATCTACAGAGAACTACAGAGATCTACAGAGATCTACAGAGATGACAGGAGAATCAGATGGCAGGTAAGCATGCAATAATTATACAAGTTCAAAAACAACATTGCATCAGTGTATCTGAGATCTACAGAGATCTACAGAGATCTACAGAGATCTACAATGTCAGGAGAATCACGTGGAAGGTAAGAGTTTGAGATTAATGCATGTACTGTACTTGTAGAAACACTAATACAATTTAAAACCATCTAATGAAAGATCTGATTGAACTACATGTAATCTGACACCCTAGTATACATTATTGTAGTTCTTAAGCATCCAAATCAATGTGTAACAGTACCTAAAACATAGCCTGGAACCTACGTTGATATATTTTGTCTGGTCAATCATATAAATATATTTTTAACACCATTAATTAGGCCATATTGAGTTTCTGATAGCCTGGGAACAGGCGTTGATATAATTATTTTGTCTGGTCAATCATATAAATATATTTTAACACCTAGACCATTAATTAGGCCGTATTGAGTTTCTGATACTGGGAACCGGCGTTGATATATTTTGCCTGGTCAATCATATAAATATATTTTAATACCAAGACCATTAATTAGGCCGTATTGAGTTTCTGATAATATCAATGCCTTGGGAAACATGGGGGTATTCCATGTAAATATTGATCATTATTCCTATTAATAGGCCTATTAGCACATGACTTAATTAATGACATACTTGAATCGAAAGCGAGACACTGCAATGTTGATAACATTTTATAACAGGCCGCCATTGTTTACGGTTCAACAGAACGATAAATAGTTTTAAAAAGTACAATGTGCATCTCATTTGACATATTTACTTAAGGTTTAAGTCGTCTTTACTTCAATTATGCCAAATCGACCCTTTCCCACCTAAACGTAATATTTAAAATCCACCATCTCGTCGATATAACAGAGAAACGGGAAATATATGTTTGCAATGT
This sequence comes from Archivesica marissinica, assembly GCA_014843695.1. Lineage (NCBI taxonomy): Eukaryota > Metazoa > Mollusca > Bivalvia > Venerida > Vesicomyidae > Archivesica > Archivesica marissinica. The sequence continues at coordinate 29,887,744 of CM026391.1, read as the reverse complement.
AAATGAGACTATGGGAGAATTCGTGTATTTTCGGAAATGATCATGCATAATCGTGCCTGTTTGGTTATTTCCGAAAAGATTCCGTTTCTATTTTTAGCGATCTTGCAGATAAGAGTTGTCGTTCTTCAATCAATACCCTAGAAAATATGGGTGTAATGTAGGTGGCGCTACGCTCAGAAATCATGTTTCCCCAGAAGTACATTAGTGAAAAATCGACAATCTAAATCATTTCATTCTTGCTATTGATGCACATTAAAATTGTGTAGTAAAGATTGTAAAACAACAAATAAATTTCCTATTAAATACATAGTAAAAAGTAAAAGCATGCAGCCTGTTCATTTATATTTCCAATCTTTCATTTCTTCTGATACCACATCCACTGTGAAGATGTATTCAAATGAAACTGAAAACCTAAATGCAAAAATGCAATGGCAAACATTGACACCGGCCACCTGTGAATAACGTCATTGTGTTTACACACTGTATTCCGCCGCAAGATATTACAGTATACCCCACCTTCAGTTTGCAATTGCCCGACTTCTTATACCATGACTTGTCTACACATCAACTAGTCTGAAGTCTTCTCAAGTCATTAATTTCTCTAAAAAAAAACACAAAAATTATACACTGCCTGTCATGAAAATGCATTTTTTACGAAAAAGAAAAATTAACTATATTAGTTATAGGACTACATTCGAGTGGACCGCGGATGCACTTCCGCCTAGTTACGTATATACAACCTATAACCAGTCTAGTTGAAATGGGAAAATATTGTTTTCATTATGAAAATTGCTTGACAACCAGACAGCAGATTGATTGTCAGGTGTACAGTAATATCAAAGTCACCTATAGTTCCCCCCCCGCATCATTAAAAAGATAAGATAACGTTTCCTCAGACCCACTCTATCTACACATACAACTGGTGTGTGAGGCCACCTCAATCACCTTGTGAGACCAAGTTCATACACAATATCCTCAGTGCTTTGTTGTGTCTCACTGAAGCACTGGCATTGATGTTTAAAATGTTTGCTCAGATCTCATTTCATTGGTTGAGTCTGAGAGCTGCTCTCATCTTAACCAATCAAATTTGAGATTTAATCCAATACCAGGTTAGGATGTTCATTGTGCACCAGTGCTGGTATTTTAACAGGATTGTGTACTATGGTTAAACCTGAGATTATTGAACGATTTTGGGCCTTTATAATTCATAGCAACAGTTATAAAATGACCCACACCAATAACAATGAAAGAAAGCCCGGGAGTTGAGTCCAGCTGTAGCTGTTACCACCTTACCACCATCTGTGACCACCGTACCATCTCACATACTTCCCGGTCCCAGGATGGAACCCGTGTTGCATTGGCATTTATTTCAACATTAGATATCGTTTGTGGAAGTGATATCGCAATTATAGCACGTTCACTTCAGGTGCAAAAGGCCCGGAGTTTGCGCCCAGCTGTAGCCCAGTTACAATTGTGCCCCCTAGGCAAGGTACTTATATTCCACATTGCCTCTTCTCTCGCTCTCCCGAGAGCGATAATTTATGCTAATTGTATGAATTTATTTCGCAATCGAGTTAAAATAAATTTGCATAAGCTTATGTTTTCTTGAAAATTTCACTGTATCCATGGATAAGCAGTCAACTTGTCTATGCCACCTCCATATGTGTTCCTGGGTATAATTAACAGTCTTTCAGATTGGACTTTAAACCAATGTATCGTGTCGGTGCTTTACATCGTGCACGTAAAAGAACCAGATGAGATTCTGGAATGGGTCTCTGTCTGTATCATTGCACTATCCTCCAAAATCTAAAATGACTAATCGTTCAGGAGGCGTCGCTCATATGGGCAACCGGTAGCGATGATAAATAAACATAAAACACACAATACATAGACATATACTGCAAAGGGAGATAAGGCAATAGGGCCTATTCTGGGGCATTTCTAGTATTTGTTCAGTAAATTAATAGTTATGTCCCTTGAAATGTTTAAAGTATTACCAATCCAATTAAAGCATCGTATGAAATAAAAGATATTTGAAAAATTCAAATTTTACGTATGGGTAGCAATGCTGCTACACATTCTAACATTATACTTTGTATGATTATGTTCATTTGTTAAACAGTGTTTTTTTGCGATAAAACAGACTCGAATCCGAAAGTAGGACTCTCCGAGTCGATCGGTCACGCACTTGTTTACAACCGGAATGCATCGTCCGCACTTGTTTACATTATGAATGCATCGTCCCCATTTGTCCCACGTTGTCTTTTTAATTAAATTACTTGATATGTTGATTCATACCTCTGATAGCTAAGTCTTTTAGGGACATTTCTACATCCCCGCGAGGGGTTCGACATTAGAGGAAGATAGATAGATAGTATTTCATGTTCAAAATATCTATGTTGTTTTCTACATCCTCTGTTGTTTCACGCATGCGCGCTGTGCGTGTTTACATTTCGTGTGTTGATAAACAAATTCGCGTATACAACGGTTTAACTTTATTGGAATTATATCGTTTCTGAGCGACTATTTCGATTTTTGTAAACACACACACATTAGTATTTATATTTTACCCAAAACATCCTTTATTACGATGTAGTGCTGCTTTAATGGCTGTCAGAAAAATCGACAGAATTCATTCTTTAAAACAAATGTTGAATATGGGAGATATAAACTTTTTAAATCTGCTATTATACTTGTGGAAGTCGTGATAGCGCAGTGGATGCGCGTTCGCTTCAGGTGCGAAAGGTGCGGAGTTCGAACCCCACTGGAGCCGTTACGATTGTGCCCTTAGGCAAGGCATTTAAATTCCATGTTGCCTCTTCTCTCTCCCTCGTGGCGATGGATTCCATCAGGAATGAGGTCTCTAGAGTGATTTACATAAGTTGAAATAACTTGTTTTGCAATCGAGCTAAAATAAATTTGTATAAATTTACATCTGCTATTCAAGATGGCGGTTGCGCGTACCCGTGTATTATATTGCACTGTTGTATCAACCTTTCTGTTCTCTGTGGCCGAGTTGCTTAGGTAAATGTTACCTTCAATTGACATTCCCTTCACCACTGTAGATTCAAACCCCCCACATGCGGTGTTGAATTCTTTCATGTGAGGACTCTATCCAGCGGACTTGCATAAGGTTGATGGTTCTACCCGGGGTCCCTGTCGGTGCCTGAAATAATTCTCCGATGGGGAACCTTGGGTCTTGACTTCACCAATAATATTTGGAGAGTTGCCATATGCCCTAATCCCTAAATAACCGACCAGTAGACAAATCTACTAGTGAAAACTATAAAACATCATAATGTGTGTTGTGTATCTGTATACAAATTCATGGCCTCCATGGCCGAGTGGTTACGGTTGTTGACTTCTGTGGGTTCGAATCCCACTGGGGTTGTCAAATTAATTCATGACTGTGAGGAAGCTATCCAGCTGGCTTGTGATAGGTCAGTGGTTCTACTCTGGATCTTCCTCCACCAATAATAGCTGGAGAGTCACCGTATGACCTAAGCTGTTGGTGCGACTAAGTTAGACCCCAAAACCAAACAGTACATGTTATTTAAATTCAGAATTCATATACTTTGAAGTTATTGTACCTGAGAAGATTTTTGTGTGCTTACAGTCAAACCTGTGTTAAGCAGCCAGCCAAGGGAATCACTGAAAATGGCTGCTTAGCACAGGTGGCTGCTTAATTGAGGTAAAATGGGGTAAAAATATGTGCTTACAGTTAAACCTGTGTTAAGCAGCCAGCCTAGGGAATCACCGGAAATGGCTGCTTTGCACAGGTGGCTGCTTAATTGAGGTAAAATGGGGTAAAAATATGTGCTTACAGTTAAACCTGTGTTAAGCAACCAGCCAAGGGAATCACCGAAAATGGCTGCTTAGCACAGGTGGCTGCTTAATAGAGGTAAAATGGGGTAATATTGGGAATATGGAAACTGGCTGCTTAATACAGGTTGGCTGCTTAATGGAGGTGACCACTAACACAGGTTTGACTGTATTTTCGATACCTTTTTTTTGCCCTCTGATTTACAGAGTGAAATAATTGATTTTAAATATATTTTATGTATACATTGGCAAAATCTTTGTGAATTATTGAATCCTAGACCAATAAAATCCAGATTCTCTGTTTACTTTCAATGCCTTGACATATGTTTTAAACACCTACCAGTATTTAACCCATAAATCACATCGTAACTGTTGTAAGATTATTGATAGGCATGATTGATTTGAAATGTATGGACGTTATAACATAGCGATAAGGTGATTTTATATTATCGGCTGAACAGTGAATGTAAATAAAACTGAATTTAAGAAATATCACTGTAAACATTGAATTTAAGAGATATATTGAATTTAAGAGATATCGCTGTAAACATTGAGTTTAAGAGATATCGCTGTAAACATTGAATTTAAGAGATATCGCTGTAAACATTGAATTTAAGAGATATCGCTGTAAACATTGAATTTAATAGATATCGCTGTAAACATTGAATTTAAGAGATATCGCTGTAAACATTGAATTTAAGAGATATTGCTGTAAACATTGAATTTAAGAGATATCGCTGTAAACATTGAATTTAAGAGATATCGCTGTAAACATTGAATTTAAGAGATATCGCTGTAAACATTGAATTTAAGAGATATCGCTGTAAACATTGAATTTAAGAGATATGGCTGTAAACATTGAATTTAAGAGATATCGCTGTAAACATTGAATTTAAGAGATATCGCTGTAAACATTGAGTTTAAGAGATATCGCTGTAAACATTGAATTTAAGAGATATCGCTGTAAACATTGAATTTAAGAGATATCGCTGTAAACATTGAATTTAAGAGATATCGCTGTAAACATTGAATTTAAGAGATATCGCTGTAAACATTGAATTTAAGAGATATTGCTGTAAACATTGAATTTAAGAGATATCGCTGTAAACATTGAATTTAAAAGATATCGCTGTAAACATTGAATTTAAGAGATATCGCTGTAAACATTGAATTTAAGAGATATCGCTGTAAACATTGAATTTAAGAGATATCGCTGTAAACATTGAATTTAAGAGATATCGCTGTAAACATTGAATTTAGGAGATATCGCTGTAAACATTGAATTTAGGAGATATCGCTGTAAACATTGAATTTTACATCTTCAAGATTTCAAGAGATTTTTCTTCTTTTCAAACTCTTTTCATATGTTATTTTTTTTATCATCCAAATGTTAATGGTTTTTTGTAAATAAATATTCGTAAAGGGAGATAAGGGAGATAAGTTACAAATATTAATGCTCAATTGCTCAATGTCATTTCACTTGCTAGTGTTGACCGACCCCCGTGTCCAATAGCACTGATGCAACATTAGATGCATGGATCATTCTAGAGTGTGATATGAGCGAAATAGTCGCCTTAGGGACCCTGACTCTGTCCTCTGGGGACCCCACTTCTCCCTTAGGTTATTTTTTTAAATGTTTTTTTGCAATCTACCGGTTGTGTGTTTGTTTTACGTTTATTTATCGTCACTACCGGTTGCCCATATGAGCGACGCCGCCTGAAGAGATTAGTCATTATAGATTTTTGGAGGATAGTGCAATGATACAGACAGAGACCCATTTCAGAATAGCCTCTGGTTCTTTTACATGCACAGTGTAATCACAAACACGAGACCTCAGTTTAAAGTCCCATCTGAAACACTGTTAATTTTATTAGGGTCACATGGGGGATGGAACCTGCGATCCCTGGATTACCAGTCCAATGTGTCAATCACTGGACTGCAGATCCGTCTGTCACAATACTGAACAGGGCCTGAACCATAGTAATGGATTCTTCATAATGTTTTGGCTCTGCATGCTGGGTAATATAAAGGCTATAAATAGATCAAATAATTGTAGCAATTTATTATTATATAATGTAAATCCCACCTCCCCCCTCCTCTCTCTCCATGATAGAATTTATACAGTAATCCTTTTATGTAATATTTACATATTTGTTCATGTACTTTATAGGTGCTTGAAATTCATTGATAAAGAAACCTTCCATTCAAATGATTTCCACCTATAATGCGTGTGCTTAAGACTGAATGTATCAATGAAACATCCAGGCGTGGGTCTGGGCTAAGCCGCGCAGGGGGTTCTTCTTTGCTTTGGCACCATTCCTGTTATTGAAATTCTGAATTTCCACGAGTATTAAACTGTCCACCTCTAATGCCTCTGATTAAGACTGAATGTATCAATGAAACAGTCAGGCGTGAATCTGGGCTAGGCCGTGCAGGGGGTGGTTCTTTGTTTTGGCACCATTCCTGTTATTAAAATTCTGAATGCATGGATGTTCAATTAAGTTGTACCAGGATAAAATTTTGAAGACAAATATTGCTCACAAAGATGAATTCCCAGTAGAACCCCGGGTACGAATAATTACTTTCAATTTGTGTGTAATTTTGTGTATGTGTTTGCACTAATAAAAAGGTCTACCCGCCCAAATGCACACACTTTTGTAAATGAGTGACCGAAGGTTTTGAGGTAAAAAATGAACTGCAGAGAGGTACTGGAGAGGGAGAGGTACTGGAGAGGTACCGAAGAGGTACTGAAGAAGTATTGGAGAGGTATTGGAGAGGTACTGGAGAGGTACTGAATAGGTACTGGAATGGTACTGGAGAGGTATTGGAGAAGTATTGGAGAGGTATTGGAGAGGTACTGAAGATGTATTGGAGAGGTACTGAAGATGTATTGTAGAGGTACTGGAGATTTATTGGAGAGGTACTGGAGAAGTATTGGAGAGATATTGGAGAGGTACTGGAGAGGTATTGGAGAGATATTGGAGAGGTACTGGAGAGGTACTAGAGAGGTACTGGAGAAGTATTGGAGATATATTGGAGAGGTACTGGAGAGGTACTGGAGATATATTGGAGAGGTATTGGAGAGATATTGGAGAGGTACTGGAGAAGTACTGGAGATATATTGGAGAGGTATTGGAGAGGTATTGGAGAGATATTGGAGAGGTACTGGAGAGGTATTGGAGAGGTATTGGAGAGGTACTGGAGAGATATTGGAGAGCTACTGGAGATATATTGGAGAGGTACTGGAGATATATTGGAGAGGTACTGGAGAGGTATTGGAGAGGTACTGGAGATATATTGGAGAGGTATTGGAGAGATATTGGAGAGGTACTGGAGAAGTACTGGAGTTATATTGGAGAGGTATTGGAGAGATATTGGAGAGGAACTGGAGAGGTATTGGAGAGGTATTGGAGAGATATTGGAGAGGTACTGGAGATATATTGGAGAGGTACTGGAGAGGTATTGGAGAGGTACTGGAGAGGTACTGGAGAGGTATTGGAGATATATTGGAGAGGTATTGGAGAGGTATTGGAGAGGTATTGGAGAGGTACTGGAGATATATTGGAGAGGTATTGGAGAGGTATTGGAGAGGTATTGGAGAGGTACTGGAGATATATTGGAGAGGTATTGGAGAGGTATTGGAGAGGTACTGGAGAGGTACTGGAGATATATTGGAGAGGTATTGGAGAGGTATTGGAGAGGTACTGGAGATATATTGGAGAGATATTGGAGAGATATTGGAGAGGTACTGGAGATATATTGGAGGGCTACTGGAGATATATTGGAGATATATTGGAGAGGTACTGGAGATATATTGGAGAGGTACTGGAGAAGTATTGGGAGATATATTGGAGAGTTATTGTAGAGGTACTGGAGGTATATTGGAGAGGTACTGGAGATATATTGGAGAGGTACTGGAGATATATTGGAGAGGTACTGGAGATATATTGGAGAGGTACTGGAGTATTTATTGGAGAGGTACTGGAGAGATATTGGAGAGGTATTGGATATATATTGTAGAGGTATTGGAGAGGTACTGGAGATATTGGAGAGGTACTGGAGATTTATTGTAGAGGTATTGGAGAGGTACTGGAGATATATTGGAGAGGTATTGGAGATATATTGGAGAAGTATTGGAGAGTTATTGTAGAGGTATTGGAGAGGTACTGGAGATATATTGGAGAGGTATTGGAGATATATTGGAGAAGTATTGGAGAGTTATTGTAGAGGTATTGGAGAGGTATTGGAGAGATATTGGAGAGGTACTGGAGATATATTGGAGAGGTACTGGAGAAGTATTGGGAGATATATTGGAGAGTTATTGTAGAGGTACTGGAGATATATTGGAGAGGTACTGGAGATATATTGGAGAGGTATTGGAGAGGTATTGTAGAGGTATTGGAGAGGTATTGGAGAGATATTGGAGAGGTACTGGAGATATATTGGAGAGGTACTGGAGATATATTGGAGAGGTACTGGAGATGTATTGGAGAGGTACTGGAGATATATTGGAGAGGTATTGGAGATATATTGGAGAGGTACTGGAGATATTTGGAGAGGTACTGGAGTATTTATTGGAGAGGTACTGGAGATATATTGGAGAGGTACTGGAGGTATATTGGAGAGGTACTGGAGTATTTATTGGAGAGGTACTGGTATATTGGAGAGGTACTGGAGTATTTATTGGAGAGGTACTGGAGATATATTGGAGAGGTACTGGAGTATTTATTGGAGAGGTACTGGAGAGATATTGGAGAGGTACTGGAGAAGTATTGGAGAGTTATTGTAGAGGTACTGGAGATATATTGGAGATATATTGGAGAGGTACTGGAGATATATTGGAGAGGTACTGGAGATATATTGGAGAGGTACTGGAGTATTTATTGGAGAGATACTGGAGAGATATTGGAGAGGTATTGGAGATATATTGGAGAAGTATTGGAGAGTTATTGTAGAGGTATTGGAGAGGTACTGGAGATATATTGGAGAGGTATTGGAGAGGTATTGTAGAGGTATTGGAGAGGTATTGGAGAGATATTGGAGAGGTACTGGAGATATATTGGAGAGGTACTGGAGAAGTATTGGAGAGTTATTGGAGAGGTACTGGAGAGATATTGGAGAGGTACTGGAGAAGTATTGGAGAGTTATTGTAGAGGTACTGGAGATATATTGGAGATATATTGGAGAGGTACTGGAGATATATTGGAGAGGTACTGGAGATATATTGGAGAGGTACTGGAGTATTTATTGGAGAGATACTGGAGAGATATTGGAGAGGTATTGGAGATATATTGGAGAAGTATTGGAGAGTTATTGTAGAGGTATTGGAGAGGTACTGGAGATATATTGGAGAGGTATTGGAGAGGTATTGTAGAGGTATTGGAGAGGTATTGGAGAGATATTGGAGAGGTACTGGAGATATATTGGAGAGGTACTGGAGAAGTATTGGAGAGTTATTGTAGAGGTATTGGAGAGGTATTGGAGAGGTATTGGAGAGGTACTGGAGAGATATTGGAGATATATTGGAGATATATTGGAGAGGTACTGGAGATATATTGGAGAGGTACTGGAGATATATTGGAGAGGTACTGGAGATATATTGGAGAGGTACTGGAGAGGTACTGGAGATGTATTGGAGATATATTGGAGAGGTACTGGAGATATATTGGAGAGGTACTGGAGATATATTGGAGAGGTACTGGAGATATATTGGAGAGGTATTGGATATATATTGGAGAGGTACTGGAGATATATTGGAGAGGTACTGGAGATATATTGGAGAGGTACTGGAGTATTTATTGGAGAGGTACTGGAGATATATTGGAGAGGTACTGGAGATATATTGGAGAGGTACTGGAGTATTTATTGGAGAGGTACTGGAGAGATATTGGAGAGGTACTGGAGAAGTATTGGAGAGTTATTGTAGAGGTACTGGAGAGGTACTGCAGATATATTGGAGTTATATTGGAGAGGTACTGGAGATATATTGGAGAGGTACTGGAGATATATTGGAGATATATTGGAGATATATTGGAGAGGTATTGGAGATGTATTGGAGAGGTACTGGAGATATATTGGAGAGAATCTCATTAAGCTGCAAGCTTCCATTTCAATGCAATTGTCTTTACTGTGTATAGTCATGTCTTGTATATTATAATCATGAGGAATTAAATGTGTAGACCCCAAAGATTACTGCTGGCTGTGTATAGTCATTTCTTGTATAGTATAATCATGAGGAATTAAATGTGTCTACCCCAAAGATTACTGCTGGCTGTGTATAGTCATTTCTTGTACACTATTATCATGAGGAATTAAATGTGTCTACCCCAAAGATTACTGCTGGCTGTGTATAGTCATTTCTTGTATATTATAATCATGAGGAATTAAATGTGTAGACCCCAAAGATTACTGCTGGCTGTTTATAGTCATTTCTTGTATATTATAATCATGAGGAATTAAATGTGTAGACCCCAAAGATTACTGCTGGCTGTTTATAGTCATTTCTTGTATATTATAATCATGAGGAATTAAATGTGTAGACCCCAAAGATTACTGCTGGCTGTTTATAGTCATTTCTTGTATATTATAATCATGAGGAATTAAATGTGTAGACCCCAAAGATTACTGCTGGCTGTTTATAGTCATTTCTTGTATATTATAATCATGAGGAATTAAATGTGTAGACCCCAAAGATTACTGCTGGCTGTTTATAGTCATTTCTTGTATATTATAATCATGAGGAATTAAATGTGTAGACCCCAAAGATTACTGCTGGCTGTTTATAGTCATTTCTTGTATATTATAATCATGAGGAATTAAATGTGTAGACCCCAAAGATTACTGCTGGCCAATGAGATCCAGGAACCCCATATCTGGTAACTTCTTTATATAGATAAAAATTAAATTTGAATTCCATAACCTCACTAACAGAATTTAGAATTTAAATATTTGTCAATAATGCAAATGTTAAGATTTCATTGAATGTTCAAGCCCCCATGGGGTTTGAACTGGTAGATAATTGTTAGAGTTGTAATCAGAGCCATATAAATGCTACAATAGGAAAGTTATCATCTTTGGGTCATGTCAAGAGGTTAGGTGAGCATTTCTCTTTGTAAGATATATTATTGTAGATAGGTTTATGTCTGGAATGACTGTAAAATTTCAATAACTTTTTATGATGTTTATTAATCGTATATACATGTAGTATGTTATGACTCGGCCGATAAATGACCTTACTCGATATAAGTCGACATCACCCATATGTCGACATCAGACATAAGTCGACATCACCCATACGTCGACATCAGTCTTAAGTCGACATCAGTCATACGTTGACATCACTCATAAGTAGACATCAGTCATATGTCGACCTCACTCATAAGTCTACATTATATACTGGACCTTATGTCGACCTCACTCATAAGTCTACATTATATACTGGACCATATGTCGACCTCACTCATAAGTCTACATTATATACTGGACCATATGTCGACATCAGTCATAAGTCTACATTATATACTGGACCATATGTCGACATCAGTCATAAGTCTACATTACATACTGGACCATATGTCAACATTATATACTGGACCATAAGTCGACATCAGTCATAAGTCTACATTACATACTGGACCATATGTCAACATCAGTCATAAGTCTACATTATATACTGGACCATATGTCAACATCAGTCATAAGTCTACATTATATACTGGACCATAGGTCAACATCAGTCATAAGTCTACATTATATACTGGACCATATGTCAACATCAATCATAAGTCTACATTATATACTGGACCATATGTCGACATCAGTCATAAGTCTACATTATATACTGGACCATAAGTTGATATCAGTCATAAGTCTACATTATATACTGGACCATAAGTTGATATCAGTCATAAGTCTACATTATATACTGGTCAACATCACTGATAAGACTAATATATAATGACCAATTCTAATGAAATTCCATGACACATTCCCAGAATTTTCAGTTACAAATAAGAAAAACACATTAATGAATTGTTGTCTGCTACAATTATTTGAACTATTTATAGTCTTCATCATTATTTATTTTACCCAGCATGCAAAGAGTTAAGAGTATTCAATTGTAATGTAATTGTTTCTTTTACATTTTCAAACTATTTTTTGACTTTTTCTAATAATTTAATGATGCTCTGCCTCCGTGGTCGAGTGGTTAAGGCCGCTGACTTATATACCACTGTAACTTATCATCACTGATGGTCACGGGTTCGAGCCCCGCTCAGGCCGTGTCTCATTTATATGAAAATGTTGGCAGTTTCTTATGGAGGTTGGTGCACCAAGTACTGATTAACTGCTGGAGCCTGCCCAGGAAAGATGTTGTTAGGTAAACTGCATGTTGCTCAAATGGGCAACGTTAGCGACGTTAAATAAACTTTTAAATAAAAAAAAATTTAAAAAATGGTGCTCCTACCAGAATCATCTCATTCCATGCAGTATATCAAATATGGGATGTCGGCTGTCTGGCCTGCTACCAGCGCGTAGCCACACCAACGCACACCGAGGAATTATCACATTCCATGCAGTATATCAAATATGGGATGTCGGCTGTCTGGCCTGCTACCAGTGCGTAGCCACACCAACGCACACCGGGGAATTATCACATTCCATGCAGTATATCAAATATGGGATATCGGCTGTCTGGCCTGCTACCAGTGCGTAGCCACACCAACGCACACCGAGGAATTATCACATTCCATGCAGTATATCAAATATGGGATGTCGGCTGTCTGGCCTGCTACCAGCGCGTAGCCACACCAACACACACCGAGAAAGCTGCCTCGGTTAAAATTTCCAAATTAAATAAATACTGCCTTAGGCAAGGCACTTAAATTCCACGTTGCCTCTTCTCTCTCCCTCATGGCGTTGGATTACATCAGGAATGAGGTCTCGAGAGTGATTAATATAAGTTGTAAGAACTTGTTTCGCACTCAAGCTAAAATAAATTTGTAGAAAGTAATTTTTATTGAATTAACTATTGGCCCAAATAAGATGCTTAGAAATCGCGAACGGAATCTAATGAGCCATGGTTAATTAATGAATCTCTACATGCAATAATAGATTATTTTATGTGTAATGTATACATTTTGTATATTGATTGTTATAGCCAGTTATGGGTAGGGATGTTAACCCCCATCTCCAAGTGATAAATCATTCATTGTATATTTTTCATTGTGTGTATTTTTTTATTTTTACTGTAAAACCAGAAATGTTTGTTTGTATTTGGGTTTTAACGACACACCAACATCTTATGTTATAATGGCGACTTTCCAGCTAGTATTGGTTGAACCCCGGGAGCCCTCCAAACAGTATTTCAGGCATGGCTGGTGCGCACACAGGTAGAACCTCCGACCTTCAACAAGCCAGCTGGATAGCTTCCTCACATGAAATAATTTGAGACATGAGTGGAGTTCGAGCCAGCAGTGGTGAGAGGCAAATGATTTGAAGTCAACGACCGTAACCCCTCGGCCACGAGGGCCCCCTAAAACCAGAAATATCTATGTTTATGGATTTGTGTTCTTATTTGTTTTGTGTCTTTATGAATGTCTTTTTTTGTCCGGTTTCAAATCCGGCAGTATGACTCGGTATCAAACATTGGTGCGTTTAAGTTTCAAACTTAATTTTAATTGCGAGCATTAATATTAGATCTCAAGTTCCCAGAGTTGGGAAAATCGTTATGTTTTGAAACATTAAAATAGGTCATTTTGATGGTTCTTTCTCTTTGGTTTCTTCTTTCTTTTTAAAAATCAGGGAATGGCAGTAGTGTCAGGATCAAAAAAAAACACTGAGCAACACCGCTGGTTTTTCTATTACCTCCCTTGATAATAAAGTCTGATTTATCCCGAAATGTATCCCGGATCTGTAGTCCAGTGGTAACACGCTGGACTGGTAATCCAGGGATCGCAGGTTCGATCCCCCTTCTGACCCTAATAGAATTAACAGTCTTTCAGATTGGACATTAAACCGAGGTCTTGTGTCGGTGCTTTACACTGTGCACGTAAAAGAACCAGAGACTACTATCCTCCAAAAATCAAAAATGACTAATCTCTTCAGGAAGCGTCGCTCATATAGGCGGTAGCGACGATAAATAAACGTAAAACACACATGTATATTTGTCCTTTTTGTTGCAATCTTTTGTGTTTACTGTTAATATTCCATAACTAGATGTTGTGGTATGATAATTTTTATCAAAATCGTATTAATTAATTGATAAAAACAATTTACAGTTATGTATCAGTTGGATATACTTGTACTGTTGGATAATATGTCAAGATTTAATAATTTAACCCTTTCAACACCACAGACCTCTAAATTGGCTTACAAAAAAGTGTAGATCCAGATGAGCCGGCTCGTGATGAGCCGTCTCATCAGGATCTGCACTTTTTTCAAGTAATATAACTATTTTTAGAAAAAAAATTACCCATTTTGATAAATGAACTGATCCAAATGTAATTTTGTTATTAATTTATTGGTCTAAAAATATCATGGACCAGTCCATGTCAGTTACTTGGTGTTGAAAGGGTTAATAATTATAAGATGAGAAAATGGAAGAAAATTGATAGCATGTGGTGCAATTTTTAGGCAGCAACGATAAAAACAGAGGAAATCAATTAAGAGAATCTATCTTCTTTTAGGAGTATTCAGGGGAAGTAACTGACCCACGTATCTCAATGGAATAGACCCAAACCTCGGTTCTTACGATATTAATTCTGTTTACAGCTCTCTATGGCATTGTTATTGGGTATTAAAAAAATGCCATGTTCTGGTAAAAGGATTCCTTTGGTCATGTCTGTGTGTCTTGTTGCTAGCATATCTGATGGAGCTATCAATCGAAACTGAGGGAATTGTTCCTGATAATGTCTGAATGTATGTGATTAGGGGTGAAGATTCTGTTCTGGGCAATACTCAGCTGTGCATTGGATTGTTTTGTGATTCAGTATTTGTATTGGACATTATATTTCTTGGAAATTGAGAACAATACTGCAATATATATATAGGTTGCATGTTGTAATAGGACATTCTGGTGTCCTTATGTGATTCATTTCTGGGATATTTTATTAACTTGGCGAAATAGGAGGTTAACCATATATGCAGGCAGCAGTAAATTCTATTTACTTTTGAAGAGTTGTTAATTAATTTTACCCAGCATGCCAATAGTTATATAGGTGGGCTGTTGCACTCACCTTAACCCGTAACCTGCTTATCACGACTAAAGTCGCTTTTGCAAACAGCATAGAGCAAGATCAGACTGCACAGAACATGTCGTCTGATCAGGCTCTATGCTATTTCCTATTCGGATAGTGGAGCTAAAGCACTTGTCTGAATAGCAAACAACATAGATCTTGATCAGACACGGCATTTCGCCGTGGCTGATCTGGATCTATGTTGTTTGCACGTTCCGTCTGGCTGGTTACGGGTTAAAGCATCGGCATGTCTCACAGTGTCCACATCTGTGATGAATTGTTTTTGTAAAGTCTATTTTTTGTAGTCTAAATTATTTTACCCAGCATGCAAAGGGTTAACAGAGAATTTTTGTATTTGATAATAACAGATCATTTAAAAATAATTCAGAGTTGCCCCCCCCCCTCCTCTCTCTACAGGAGATATTATGTTATATTTTAGTATACAATCTGTAGCATTATTATTTGCAACATTGGCCATCCACCAAAAACCGTTACAAACTTGTATTTGCTTATTTTGAAAATTCCGTATGTACATGTAGGTGTAAATCAATTCAATAAGAAATTTAACTCTGTTGTGTAATATAAATCATGTACGGTATTTGAAATTGGAATTAAAATGGAATGAAATATATTGAATCTTGTCTCAGTGTTACAACGATTGCGAAGAATGTTTTAACAACTTATATTAATCACTCTTGTGATTTATACTGTAGATAAGTTATTTAATTGTATTATTCACGCTTTCAACACCACAAAACCTAACTCTCTATGTAGTCCCAGTAATATCTATGGAGGTGGGATAGATATGGCGACTACTTATCCACTGCATGATAGCTAAATGGCTGTCGTTTGTACGGAGATATAATAGTATATTAACCTAAATCTCTATGTAGTACCAGTAATATCTATGGGGTTGGGATAGATATGGCGACTACTTGTCCACTGCATGATAGCTAGCTAAATGGCTGTCGTTTGTATGGAGATATAATAGTATATTATCCTAAATCTCTATGAAGGAAAGTGTTAAAAGAAAGACAACACATTGAAGAACATATAGCATTTATGAAAAATAAACTAGAAGCTCACGATAGAAAGTGAAACAAATTCATATTTGACTGATCAAAGTAAAATCACAAGCATGTAACAGCAATCGTATTAGCAACTGATATTGAAAAGATGTTTGTATTCTGGATCGGAAGTTTTCATCTCTTCTCCTGCTATCTTACCTTCAAACCTAATTCCTTCTCTCTATGGTAATAATTAATAAATGCATTTGTATATATACTATATTAGTATATAGGCTGTCCGATTAGCGCAGTGGTTAGCGCGCTCGCTTCTTACCAATGCGACCCGGATTCGATCCTCGGACAGGGAAGTATGTGAGATGGTACGATGGTCGCCAGATCGGCCAGGTGGGTTTTCTCCGGGTACTCCGGTTGCCTCCCACATGAATGACCACATATACGCTTTCATCCGAGCCAACGAGAGTGATTAATATAAGTTGTTAAAACTTGCTTCGCAATGGTTGTAAAATAAATAAAGTATAGTAGTATGTAGGATCTATAAATTATTGTAAAATAACTGTAATTTATATTATATGTTTACATATGTAATTGTTAATTATAACATGGAGATATATAGCTATACAATAGATATGTACTGTACATAATGAACGAATAAATATGTTTAAACCAATTATAACATGAAATAATAACCGGGCTACTCCTTGTAGCTCAAACATTTTTTTAAAAAACATATTGTGATTGCATTACCATCCATGCTATCGTATAAGACGATGTTTTTACTGCCAGATTGTGGCCTCAAAGTAGCCTGGGAACAGGCATCGATATATTTTGCCTGGTCAGTCAAATAAATATATTTTGACACCCAGACTATTAATTGGGCCATATTAAGTTTCTGACCTGGGGAAACTGGATGGATTGTCCGTGTAATTATTGACTCGCATTAATCCTATTAATAGGCCTATTAGCACGTGACTTAATTAATGACGTACTTGAATCGAAAGCGAGGCACTGCAATGTTGATAACACTTTATAATTGGCCGCCATTGTTTACGGGTCAACGGAACGATAAATAGTTTTAAATAGTACAATGCGCGTCTGATTTGACATATTTACTCAATATTTAAGTCGTCCTTAGTTCAATTACACTGAATCGATCCATTGCCATCTAAATGTAATATTTAAAATCCACCATCTCGGCGATATAACACAGAAACGGGACATTAGATGTTTGCAATGTAAATGAGTCTATGGGAGCATTCGTGTATATTCGGAAATGATCGTGTAAATCGTGCCTGTTCGGCGATTTCCGTCAGAATTCCGTTTCTATATTTAGCGATGTTATCTTGTAGAGAAGAGTTGTCATTCTTCAAATCTACACCCTCATAAACGAGGGTGTAAGTAGATGGTGCTACGATCGGAAATCCAGTTTCCCCAGGCTGTCATTTTGACAGAAGTTAAAAAGTGAAAAATTGACAGAATGGCACCCAGGCTAGTCTCAAAGTTGCTTTCACTCTTATAATCTATAATTACATTTTGGAAAAGAAAGCACTCGAAGACTGAAAATTTCTTCAACCTACACTGGTCATACATGCAATTTATTATACATGGTCATTTTATCAACTCGTCTAATATGCAAGTACTGTCTAATATGCGAGTGCATGCCAAAACCGTGTATGCCAAATACCATAGATTTCATGACAAAAAAGGTAGGTGGGGTTGTCTCATAGACGAGATCACCTTATAGGGAAGTATGGACTGTACATTATAATGAAAAATAATTTTATAAAGTTTCATACCATGATATATATTTTACAGTGTCAGTTTCATCAATCATCACATATCACATTCTGTAGTATAAATTTAGATACACTATATATTTGGCAGCTTGATTTGGATATCTTCCTAAATATTATTCAGGGTTCATTCTAGGTCAGAATTTTTGGGAGAAGTGAGAAAGCCTGTGATAGCTTCCTTAAGTAGTGTATGACAGAAATGGAATCAAGTTGAGTGATATTTGTATCGACTACGACAGAAATGGAATCAAGTTGAGTGATATTTGTATTGACTACGATAAAAATGGAATCAAGTTGAGTGCTATTTGTATCGACTACGATAAAAATGGAATCAAGTTGAGTGCTATTTGTATCGACTACTATAAAAATGGAATCAAGTTGAGTGCTATTTGTATCGACTACGATAAAAATGGAATCAAGTTGGGTGCTATTTGTATCGACTACTATAAAAATGGAATCAAGTTGAGTGATATTTGTATCGACTACTATAAAAATGGAATCCAGTTGAGTGATATTTGTATCGACTACGATAAAAATGGAATCCAGTTGAGTGATATTTGTATCGACTACGATAGAAATGGAATCAAGTTGTGTAATATTTGTACCGTAAAGGCCTTAATTGAAGCTAATTATAAATGTATGCTCGACGATGTGAGCAACGATGTGAGAAATTAGAAACACTATTGAAATATTAATGTTACAAAGACAACATCTCAGATAGTGTATTGATTCATCATTCTGGTATTGGTCATTTGGGATCATATTCCAACAGTTTATTTTATGGGGTTTGTGACCTGGAAATAGCATATTTTTCATGGCTCTTGTGAAGTTTGCATTTATGCTTCAGAGTTTTGGGCATGTGTTGCAGAATCCACTCCCACTTTTCATGGCATTATGCAGCTGGGCAAATGTTAACCCATAGTCTGTCGAATAAATTGGACAGAATGTGCAAACAACATAGATCCAGATCAGCAGCGGTATAATGCCGCGTCTGATCAGGATCTATGTTGTTGGCTATTCTGTCAAGTGTTTCAGCTCGACTATCCAAATAGCAAACATCATAGCGCTTTATCAGACGGCTCGAAAAATAAAAAAACAAATTCTGCATCCTCTTCTTTGGCCTCGAAAAATGTCATTGCACTTGTATGTAGGTGCATTCCAGACTGATGAATTGAAGATACACACTCATTGGAGAAACTGTCCTGGGGGGGGGATCAGCAAACACTCATTGGAGAAACTGTCCTGGGGGGGGGGGGGGATCAGCAAACAGTTAATAAGTTCACTGAAAGATTGTTGTAACAGTTTTACTTTTTAAAAACTGAAGATGAAATGGGATTTTATTGGATGTTTAACCATTTAATTCCAATAACAAGATGAAATCTTTGTTTAAACATAAAGGTAAGATATCGTTGTGTACATGATATTGTTGTGTACATGATATCGTTGTGTACATGGTAGTGTTGTGTACATTTTAGTATTGTGTACATGATAGTGTTGTGTACATGATATCATTGTGTACATGATATCATTGTGTACATGATATTGTTGTGTACATGGTAGTGTTGTGTACATGATATTGTTGTGTACATGATAGTATTGTGTACATGATAGTGCTATGTACATGTTATCATTGTGTACATGATATTGTTGTGTACATGATATCATTGTGTACATGATATCGTTGTGTACATGTTTTCTCTGGTAATATTTTCTGTTTTGTAATTATCTTATGACAGTTAACCTAGCCAACCTGATGTATTGTATGTAACATAGGGTCCACCATGTGACCTGGGGCCGCCATCAAGCCTGCCATCTCACCTGGGCCACATGCATATTCAAGGACTTATTCTTGACACCCACAGTAACCTCCCACCCCCAAGAATAAACTTTTGTCCAATTTCAGAAATTTAGTTTATACAAATTTATTTTAGCTCAATTGCGAAACAAGTTTTTTCAACTTGTATTAATCACTCTCGAGACCTCATTCCTGATGGAATCCATCGCCACGAGGGAGAGAGAAGAGGCAACGTGGAATTTAAATGCCTTGCCTAAGGGCACAATCGTAGCACCTCCAGCAGGGCTCGAACTCCGGACCTTTCGCACCTGAAGCGAACGTGCATCCACTGCGCTATCACGACATTGTTCATCAACAAAAATCTCGCATAAAACTACATAATTATCATTCCTCAAAAGCCGTCAATATTATTGCTTTGAAACTTTGCCGATATATCCGAGAACTAATCCTCTTCACCCACAGTATGTCCCCACCCAAAAAGTGACCTTGAACTTTTGCCAAAAATATTCCAATTTCAGAAATTATCTATGCGCCAAACATAAAAATCATTGCATTCACATCTGTGGAATAATTCTCTACACCCGCAGTAACATCCGTGGATTAATTCTCTACACCCGCAGTAACATCCGTGGACTAATTCTCTACACCCGCAGTAACATCTGTGGACTAATTCTCTACACCCGCAGTAACATCCGTGGACTAATTCTCTACACCCGCAGTAACATCTGTGGACTAATTCTCTACACCCGCAGTAACATCCGTGGACTAATTCTCTACACCCGCAGTAACATCTGTGGACTAATTCTCTACACCCGCAGTAACATCCGTGGACTAATTCTCTACACCCGCAGTAACATCTGTGGACTAATTCTCTACACCCGCAGTAACATCCGTGGACTAATTCTCTACACCCGCAGTAACATCTGTGGACTAATTCTCTACACCCGCAGTAACATCCGTGGACTAATTCTCTACACCCGCAGTAACATCTGTGGACTAATTCTCTACACCCGCAGTAACATCCGTGGACTAATTCTCTACACCCGCAGTAACATCTGTGGACTAATTCTCTACACCCGCAGTAACATCCGTGGACTAATTCTCTACACCCGCAGTAACATCTGTGGACTAATTCTCTACACCCGCAGTAACATCCGTGGACTAATTCTCTACACCCGCAGTAACATCTGTGGACTAATTCTCTACACCCGCAGTAACATCCGTGGACTAATTCTCTACACCCGCAGTAACATCTGTGGACTAATTCTCTACACCCGCAGTAACATCCGTGGACTAATTCTCTACACCCGCAGTAACATCTGTGGACTAATTCTCTACACCCGCAGTAACATCCGTGGACTAATTCTCTACACCCGCAGTAACATCTGTGGACTAATTCTCTACACCCGCAGTAACATCCGTGGATTAATTCTCTACACACAAGGCCCCGCCCTATCAGTGACCTTGAACTTGAAATTTGGCAATGCATAAAAGATATTTATTATTTCGCTGAACCAACATTATATTATAAGTTAATCACGCGTGGTGAGGCAGGCACCCTTGGGGCGCCAATGGTCTTGTTTATACTTGCAAGTTAAATAAGGAGAGTTAAACATGAGTTATGCATATTCAGTTATTCGCTGTTGTGATTTTCTAAGAGGATGGAAATGGATGCAAAACTGTAAATTTGGAATCCCCCCACCCCACCACTGACAAACCAATTGGGGAAAGCTCGGAAACTATCGGTGATTACTAATTTGCATACAATGCGCTATTTATAGAATTTATTTTAAATTACGATCACGTGACCTGCATGCAGACAAAAACTGAACATTTTACATTCAGCCAAATTCGTGATAATATTTTTCTAAGAAATACTTGAGTCCAAAAAGATTTATTATTTTTAGTGGACATTTAAAATGCCTTTGATTTCATTTGTTTAATGAGACACTTTGGGTAATAAAGGTTTTATAATGAGTACAATTACATGATCTTAACCTTTTAACCCATTTGATTCTGGATACCGTTCATACAGTATTTGCAAAGAACATAGAGCCAGATCAGCTGCCACGGAACATGCCGTCCGATCAGGCTATAGCTGTTCGCTATTCAGATGATCTTGCTAAGACACTTGGCTATGTAGCAAACAACATAGATCCTGATCAGCGTGATGCTGTGTGCTGATCAGGATCTATGTTGTTTGCAAAAGCCTATAAATGTATCCAGAATGAAATGGGTTAAGTGGATGTGATGCTTGCATACAACAGACAGAACATTGACAAGTTGCTGATCAGGATCTATATTGTTTGCAAAAGCCTTTAAATGTGTCCAGAATGAAATGGGTTAAGTAATGGTGTGATTTTGAACAGGAATATTTCTTTAAAGAAAATGTTAGTTTATTCTATGAAGTTAGGTTTTGAATTCCTCCTACTTAAGGTAGCGGAAGAACTTCGCCTTTGAAAACATGCTCAGTTTTAATGGCAGCATTACATGGTATCAATATTTGAATAAAGTCATTCAATATTGAAAGTTGGAATTCAGAGCTAATGCATCAGCACTGTATAATGTAAATTGGTTTCAAATGAATGTATGGCAAATGAACCGTAACAATTCAGATATTGGCAGTGATAATAATATTTGTGTTTTACGTTTATTTATTGTCGCTACAGGTTGCCCATTTCAGCGATGCCTCCTAAAGAGATTAGTCATTTTAGATTTTTGGAGGATAGTGCAATGATACAGACAGAGACCCATTTCAAAGTCTCCTTTGGTTCTTTTACGTGCACGGTGTAAAGCACCGACACGAGACCTGAATTACCAGTCCAACATATTAACCACTGAACTACAGATCCGTCTGTTGTTGGCTACAATTATTTGAACTATTTATAGCCTTTATTTTACCCAGCATGCATACTAAACCTCTTTAATAAGCTAGCAGTAAAAGTCAAAGATGTCAAGCAATTTATTTAGCTTGTGTCGTAACGTGTGTCGTAACGTGTGTCATAATAACACAGTTCAAAGTATTATTCCTTGACATATTTCAAGAGTTTTCAGCGCCAAATAAGAAACACACATTAATAAATTGTCGACTGCTCGAATTATTTGAACTATTTATAGCCTTTATGTTACCCAGCATGCAAAGTGGTAAAGACAAATTTGTTGTATTAGGGTTGCATTGGGCAACATCACTCGCTAAACCATTGGGCCAATGACTCTGAACCTTAGAAATATTGTCTTTGTGGAGGTATTGTCTATAGACAAAAAGATAACAGTTCTATTTTGCACTAATTTCTTTATATATTTGCTGGTTTTCCAAATAAGGCAAGAAGGCACAGCGCCAAATAAAATGACATTTTATCTATCAGACACATTATTAATGACTGCTCCCTTTCAGTATAAATATGACATAAAAACTGATTTCTCCCTGGTTTCTATTTTATACGTACTGGCTATGTGATTAAAAATTGATCTTTTAAAGTCAATTTAATCAGTCGGTCATAATTGAAGGTTAGCTTGTGTCAGTCAGTCAAATTATAAATGGACAGATTACCGACACGACTGTATCTCTGGATTTGATTCTTATTTCTTAAATTGCATCAATTACATCTACTCTGTATTTATGTGAAATTTGTACGTATCGAGCATTTCTGAAATGAATACATGGTTATTTTCGATGGTCAATGAATGGGAAATCAGAAAATTAAATAAGAGCTTTTAAGTGAATGGTACCAGTAAATGTTTTAAAGATGTACCGTTGGTCGGAACAATTATTGGGTGGTACAGATTATTGTGGATAGCCGTAAATTTGTATAAAATTTTAGTCAAACAAACTGTAAGTATTCAAAATTGTAACCTGTAATGTTTAATCGTGATAATTATTTGATAAATTGTGCATTAATAAAACGCGATGAAGTCGAAATAAACAAACTAAGCAGTTTTATTGATTCTGTAGTTTTGTAGTTTGTAACAATATTGCATGAAGAAATTTTAAAGAAACGGTTAAACATATTATACAAGTAAGAACTGAGAGCCTTCGTGGACAGGGAACATAATGTAGAGGACACTTGTGTGTGGCAACCAGGTACTATCAAACATCAGGGTCTAGCTGTGAAATAAACTGATGAATTCTAGCTGTGATGAATTCTACTGATGAATTATGCTGATAAATTCTACTGATGAATTATGATGATAAATTCTACTAATGAATTATGCTGAGAAAAGTACTGATGAATTATCCTGATGAATCATACTGATTAATTATACTGATAAAAGTACTGATGAATATGACAATGAAGCCGGAGCCACCTATACTAACCTGTGATAGGAGCGGAACCAGTGATGATAGGGAAAATCTTATTACTAATAAAATACATTCCGACTTAAACGGGAATACGAGACCGATATATGAAGTGGTGAGACATATGAAAGGTGAGTAAGATTTAGTGGTTTTATACGTTCCTTAGAACTCTGCTTTGCAGCTTCCAAGAAAGAGTACCTGGTTGAGAATAAGAGTAAGGTAAGCTTGAATTGTGAAATTCTATAAGGTTTTAATATCAGACTGTAACCTATATATGTGTGTTTTATTATATTTAAAATATTGGACTGTGTGAGGTGCTTAGCAATATGTAAAACATTGGACTGTATGAGGTATGTAGCAATATGTAAAATATTGGACTGTGTGAGGCACATATCAATATTTAAAACATTGGACTGTGTGAGGCATGTAGCAATATGTAAAATATTGGACTGTGTGAGGCATGTAGCAATATTTAAAATATTGGACTGTGTGAGGTATGTAGCAATATGTAAAATATTGGACTGTGTGAGGCATGTAGCAATATGTAAAATATTGGACTGTGTGAGGTACGTAGCAATATGTAAAATATTGGACTGTGTGAGGCACGTAGCAATATGTAAAACATTGGACTGTGTGAGGAACGTAGCAATATGTAAAACATTGGACTGTGTGAGGCATGTAGCAATATGTAAAATATTGGACTGTATGAGGTGCATAGCGCCAAACACAGTGCCAATATTTACATATTGGATCAGTTTGAGGTTTATATCTTACTCCAAACACTCACTTATATAACAAGATCTTACTAATTAAAATTGTTAGTTTATTGGACTGTGTGAGGTACGTAGCAATATGTAAAATATTGGACTGTGTGAGGAACGTAGCAATATGTAAAACATTGGACTGTGTGAGGCATGTAGCAATATGTAAAATATTGGACTGTATGAGGTGCATAGCGCCAAACACAGTGCCAATATTTACATATTGGATCAGTTTGAGGTTTATATCTTACTCCAAACACTCACTTATATAACAAGATCTTACTAATTAAAATTGTTAGTTTCGTACATTTTCGCATAAGATTTGATATAATACTCTGGCCTTTTGAAAGCAGTGCAATATTAATAATAATGGACTGCACGTACAATATTCAATATTCAGAATGCTTTTTAAAGTAGAGACATGCTTTATATTTTACTTTGTAATGGGAATATTTTACTTTTGTTGCGAGAAATGCAGTTAAATGACAATGCATATAATTGTATAGTTTTATAAATTACAATAACCAATTCTGCAAGTTGTGTACATGTTTATGTTTATTTATCGTCGCTACCGGTTACCCATATGACCGACGCCTCCTGAAGAGATTAGTCATTTTAGATTTTGGATGAGAGCGCAGTGATACAGACAGAGACACATTCCAGAATCTCCTCTGGTTCTTTTATGTTCCCAGTGTAAAACATCGACACGAGACATCAATTTAAAGTCCCCTCTGAAAGACTGTTAATATTATTAAGGTCAGACGACTGGGGGATCGAACCTATTCACAGGCCCAATGTGTCAAGCACTGGACTACTGACCTGTCTGTCTCAGCAGGCAGTGTTGCAAGAACATGCTTTTTCTTGCTTTAAGATTTTCTATATACATGTAAAAACTATGTACATATTAAAAAATTATCACTACATCAAATGTCGATTCGCAATATGTGGCCTAGCGCTGCATCTGATCAGGATCTATGTTGTTTGCTATTCAGCCAAGTGTTTTGGCACCACTATCCGAATAGCAAACAGCATACAGCATTCTGCTCCGTCTGATCTGGCTCGATTTTTGCAATAGTGATTTTATCTGCGTGCAAAACGTTAAAACTATTTACTGAAAATGTGTGTTCATGCTCTATGTGAAAAGGGGAGTAATCAGATATTGATGTGATGTTGTATCTACAGATTTATCTCCCCTATAATTTCAGAGCTTCACAAACAACACCAGGACAAGTTAGAGAATATTACTGGAAGATTTGACAGCATTAAGCTAACACTCTCTGTAAGTAACCATGGTTTCATGATCAGTTATTGCCCCTTGAATACTCTTTAAGGAGGATAGTTCTTAACAATTGGTTTCCTTTGTTTTCATCGTGTTTTCCTTTGCACCACATGCTCTCAATTGTCATCCGTTTTCTCGTCTTATGCTGTAGGTCAGACACTGCTATTGAAATTTCCATTGGCCACCATTATAACACACAGTACCATTATATGTTCCCCAAAAATAGTTTGGCACAAAAGACAATAGTTTTCAACAGACTGGCCTTTGAGCCACAAGAAAATGTCAAATTTCAATGGGGTTGACCGATTGCGTTTTTTAAAATTTCCCACTAAAGGCATCCACCCCCTACTCTGAAGGTAATTTGGTGATGAATGTTGCACTGACACCTGCATTTATAATATGCTGTTTATTTGTCACCAAATAGTATGCAAATATTTTAAAAATATTCCAAGAATGCAGCTCATATATTGTATTTTAATATTTAGAAGTCATTTTCACTATTGCTGACAATACCGACTCAGCCAATTAGTTTATGTATCAATAACTCTTAACCCATTTCATTCTGGATACATTTAAAGGCTTTTGCAAACAACATATATCCAGATCAGTCACAGCGTGCGTGATGCTGCATGCTGATCAGGATCTATGTTGTTTGCTACATAGCCAAGTGTCTTAGCAAGATCATCTGGATAGCAAACAGCATAGAGCCTGATCAGACGGCAGGTTCCATGGCGGCTGATCTGGCTCTATGTACTTTGCAAATAATGTTTGAATGGTATCCAGAATCAAATGGGTTAAGGGCTTCCCTACACGTTTTCAACCCCAATCCCAGCCCACTATATCAATAACACAGTCTGACCTGTAGAATATCTGTCAAGAGTAAATAATTACAGTCAAACCTGTGTTAGTGGTCACCTCTATTAAGCAGCCAACCTGTATTAAGCAGCCAGTTCCCAGATTCCCAATATACTGTTTATTATACATTTACCTCTATTAAGCAGCCACCTGTGCTAAGCAGCCACTTTATGTAATTCCCTTTCCTGGCTGCTTAAGACAGGTTTGACTGTATATCTATCCAATGGATACTTTACTGAGTGAATTTGTTATCAATTAATTTAATGAATCAGATTTATCATACTGCACAACCTGGTTAGGGAAAAACAGTAAAAACAAAGGATTCCAACTACACTGACAAATATATATTTCAGAATAAATCAAAACTTTATCTGACAAGGGAGATAATAGAATAATCAGTAATGTCTTGGTTTACTCCAATTTCTAACCCAATGAATATGCAACAACTCTTTTTTGAGGGCAGTTTACTAATGTTGTTAGAACTTGTTTCCCAACCCATTTTGCTTTTTCTTTGCTTTGTAATGATTATGTATGTAATGTAAATGTCATATAGCAAATAAAATAGGATTAAACTAAACTAAGGGCAACAACTGCTGTAACATTCTGGCTCTCATAATTTCATGGCTCTGACGACCTCAAGCCTCACAAATGTATTGGAATCCCAGTGCATATATATTAGTTAATTGTAAATTCTGCACAAGGGAGGCCTCCATGGCCGAGTGAGTAAGGTTGTTGACTTGCCCTTCACTGCTGTAGGTTCGAATCCTACTGGGGTGTGTCAAATTCATTCAATTATGGAAGCTATCCAGCTGGCTTGCAAATGGTCGGTGGTTCAACAAGGGTGCCAATCCATGACTGAAAGTGGTACCCACAAACTTCCTCCACCAATAATAACCGGAGAGTCACCATATGGCTATGACCTTTTTTGCAGTCATTGTGACTGTCACAAAGAACAAATAATTTCCCACAATAAGTTTGACATAAAGCACTTCTATATTGCAGGATAAGGTAGAAACGCTGCGCAGTGAGTGTGATCGGTTACAGGATCGAGCACGGTCCTGTGAAGAGGCCTTACAGAGAGATTCTGATTTCAAAGTCCAGGTATTTACGTAAATGTTTATAGCCTCGCAAATGATCGAGAGTGAGTATAATATGGAGCTATCATGTTGATTGGTTGGTTGGTACATCTGTGTGGTTTGAATCTGCCTGATTCGTTGGTTGGTACATCTGTGCGGTTTGAGTCCGCCTGATTGGTTGGTTGGTACATCTGTATGCTTTGAATCTGCTTGATTGGTTGGTTGGTACATCTGTATGCTTTGAATCTGCTTGATTGGTTGGTTGGTACATCTGTATGCTTTGAATCTGCCTGATTTGTTGGTTGGTACATCTGTGCGGTTTGAGTCCGCCTGATTGGTTGGTTGGTACATCTGTATGCTTTGAGTCTGCCTGATTTGTTGGTTGGTACATCTGTATGCTTTGAGTCTGCCTGATTGGTTGGTTGGTACATCTGTATGCTTTGAGTCTGCCTGATTGGTTGGTTGGTACATCTGTGCAGTTTGAGTCCACCTGATTGGTTGGTTGGTACATCTGTATGCTTTGAGTCCGCCTGATTGGTTGGTTGGTTCATCTGTATGCTTTGAATCTGCTTGATTGGTTGGTTGGTACATCTGTATGCTTTGAATCTGCCTGATTTGTTGGTTGGTACATCTGTATGCTTTAAATCTGCCTGATTGGTTGGTTGGTACATCTGTATGCTTTGAGTCTGCATGATTGGTTGGTTTGTACATCTGTATGCTTTGAATCTGCCTGATTGGTTGGTTGGTACATCATTACGATGTGAGTCTGCCTGTTTGTTGGTTGGTACATTGTTACGATGTGAGTCCGCCTGTTTGTTGATTGGTACATCGTTACGATGTGAGTCCGCCTGTTTGTTGGTTGGTACATCGTTACGATGTGAGTCTGCCTGTTTGTTGGTTGGTACATCGTTACGATGTGAGTCCGCCTGTTTGTTGGTTGGTACATCGTTACGATGTGAGTCCGCCTGTTTGTTGGTTGTTGGTACATCGTTACGATGTGAGTCCGCCTGTTTGTTGGTTGGTACATCGTTACGATGTGAGTCCGCCTGTTTGTTGGTTGGTACATCATTACGATGTGAGTCCGCCTGTTTGTTGGTTGGTACATCGTTACGATGTGAGTCCACCTGTTTGTTGGTTGGTACATCGTTACGATGTGAGTCCGCCTGTTTGTTGGTTGGTACATCGTTACGATGTGAGTCCACCTGTTTGTTGGTTGGTACATCGTTACGATGTGAGTCCGCCTGTTTGTTGGTTGATACATCGTTACGATGTGAGTCCGCCTGATTGGAATGTTGGTATATCTGCATTCAACTGTCTTAGAGTTCATCCCATGTCTCATAGGCGCTTTTCAAATGTTCACCATACATTTTGTATATTCATATGATGCGCAAAACTCAACTTTCACCATCAACGTCAAGGTCACATTTATAGGGCAAAGTTCATAAGCATAATATTTTCTGTCTGCTGTATACCTTTTGAGGTGTTTTGAAATAAATTTACCATTTGATGACACAAATTTCAGATAGATTGGTTCAAGGTCAATGAACATAATACATAGCACTTTGTGGCCTCCATATCTCTTATCTACTTACAGGATTATAAAATTACTTTGCAAAAATGTTAACTAACTGTAGTGGAAGTTGTGATAGTGCAATGGATGCGCATTGGCCTCAGGTGCGAAAGGTCCGGAGTTCGAGCCCCGCTGGAGCCGTTATGATTGTGCCCTTAGGCATTTAAATTACACGTTGCCTCTTCTCTATCCCTCGTGGCGATGGATTCCATTAACTGTATCAATGGAATTGTTCTGTCAGATCGATTAAGTTCCAATGTTACACGTAGAAATCAAATTCCATATATGCAATATTGCCTATCTGTTCATTATATCTTGACCCATTTAACCCTTTCAACACCACTGACCTCTAAATAGGCTTACAAAATATGTAGTTAATTGTTATTTCTGTTCTTAGTGTGTGCCCTATCTCCCTACAATAGTCTACCTCAAGTGATGGTTAATTGTTATTTCTGTTCTCAGTGTGTGCCCTATCTCCCTACAATAGTCTACCTCAAGTGATGGTTAATTGTTATTTCTGTTCTCAGTGTGTGCCCTATCTCCCTACAATAGTCTACCTCAAGTGATGGTTAATTGTTATTTCTATTCTCAGTGTGTGCCCTATCTCCCTACAATAGTCTACCTCAAGTGATGGTTAATTATTATTTCTGTTCTCAGTGTGTGCCCTATCTCCCTACAATAGTCTACCTCAAGTGATGGTTAATTGTTATTTCTGTTCTCAGTGTGTGCCCTATCTCCCTACAATAGTCTACCTCAAGTGATGGTTAATTGTTATTTCTGTTCTCAGTGTGTGCCCTATCTCCCTACAATAGTCTACCTCAAGTGATGGTAATTGTTATTTCTATTCTCAGTGTGTGCCCTATCTCCCTACAATACTTAATTGTTATTTCTGTTCTTAGTGTGTGCCCTATCTCCCTACAATAGTCTACCTCAAGTGATAGTTAATTGTTATTTCTGTTCTCAGTGTGTGCCCTATCTCCCTACAATAGTCTACCTCAAGTGATAGTTAATTGTTATTTCTATTCTCAGTGTGTGCCCTATCTCCCTACAATAGTCTACCTCAAGTGATAGTTAATTATTATTTCTGTTCTCAGTGTGTGCCCTATCTCCCTACAATAGTCTACCTCAAGTGATGGTTAATTATTATTTCTGTTCTCAGTGTGTGCCCTATCTCCCTACAATAGTCTACCTCAAGTGATGGTTAATTATTATGTCTGTTCTCAGTGTGTGCCCTATCTCCCTACAATAGTCTACCTCAAGTGATAGTTAATTGTTATTTCTGTTCTCAGTGTGTGCCCTATCTCCCTACAATAGTCTACCTCAAGTGATGGTTAATTGTTATTTCTTTCTTAGTGTGCCCTATCTCCCTACAATAGTCTACCTCAAGTGATGGTTAATTGTTATTTCTTTTCTTAGTGTGCCCTATCTCCCTACAATAGTCTACCTCAAGTGATAGTTAATTGTTATTTCTGTTCTCAGTGTGTGCCCTATCTCCCTACAATAGTCTACCTCAAGTGATAGTTAATTGTTATTTCTGTTCTTAGTGTGTGCCCTATCTCCCTACAATAGTCTACCTCAAGTGATAGTTAATTGTTATTTCTGTTCTCAGTGTGTGCCCTATCTCCCTACAATAGTCTACCTCAAGTGATGGTTAATTGTTATTTCTGTTCTCAGTGTGTGCCCTATCTCCCTACAATAGTCTACCTCAAGTGATAGTTAATTGTTATTTCTGTTCTCAGTGTGTGCCCTATCTCCCTACAATAGTCTACCTCAAGTGATAGTTAATTGTTATTTCTGTTCTTAGTGTGTGCCCTATCTCCCTACAATAGTCTACCTCAAGTGATAGTTAATTGTTATTTCTGTTCTCAGTGTGTGCCCTATCTCCCTACAATAGTCTACCTCAAGTGATAGTTAATTGTTATTTCTATTCTCAGTGTGTGCCCTATCTCCCTACAATAGTCTACCTCAAGTGATAGTTAATTATTATTTCTGTTCTCAGTGTGTGCCCTATCTCCCTACAATAGTCTACCTCAAGTGATGGTTAATTGTTATTTCTTTTCTTAGTGTGCCCTATCTCCCTACAATAGTCTACCTCAAGTGATGGTTAATTGTTATTTCTTTTCTTAGTGTGCCCTATCTCCCTACAATAGTCTACCTCAAGTGATGGTTAATTGTTATTTCTGTTCTTAGTGTGTGCCCTATCTCCCTACAATAGTCTACCTCAAGTGATAGTTAATTGTTATTTCTGTTCTTAGTGTGTGCCCTATCTCCCTACAATAGTCTACCTCAAGTGATGGTTAATTGTTATTTCTTTTCTTAGTGTGCCCTATCTCCCTACAATAGTCTACCTCAAGTGATGGTTAATTGTTATTTCTTTTCTTAGTGTGCCCTATCTCCCTACAATAGTCTACCTCAAGTGATAGTTAATTGTTATTTCTATTCTCAGTGTGCCCTAGCTCCCTATAAAAGTTTACCTCAAGAGATTGAGAGCTTGAAAACAGTTGTCGAGATGAGAAATGAAGAAATCAGCAAACTACGGAACCATAATGTAGATCTACAGAAAAGGGTAAGAATATCTTAGACACTTAATCTGCCAAATAAATTGGACGGAATGTACAAACAACATAGATCTAGATTAGCTGCGGTGTAATGCCATGTCTGATCAGGATCTATGTTGTTTGCTATTCAACAAGTGTTTTAGCTCCACTATCTGAATAGCAAACAGCATAGAGCCTGATCAGTTCTGTGTAGTCTAATAGACTGCAATACTGTAACTCCTCTGCCATTCACCGTTGTCACCAAATGCGATGGATTCATTGAAGTGGAGTGGCTGAGTGGTCAAGGTCGTTGACTTGTCCATCATCACTGCTGGTTCAAATCCCACTGGGGGTGTCAAATTTTGTCATGTGAGGAAGCTGTCCTGCTAGCTAGCAGGAGGTCAGTGGTTCTACCCAGGTGCCCGTGCTTACCTGAAAGGGGCACCAAGGGTTTTGCTCCACCAATTATAGATGACCTAAACTATTGGTGCAGCGCTAAACCCCAAAAGCATAAGACATTATCTGCGAAGGGAGGTAATAGATAAACCAGTGATGTCTCTCATTGGATAGTTATATTTGTTCGTATATTTATGTTGCAACATATCTCTGCAGTTAGAGGAGCTTCCTATAGCCCAGGAGAAGATCATAGCCCTGCAACAGAAGAAGGAGAATCTCGAGGCTATCATCAGCATGAAAACAGACCACGAAAAGTAAGTCTGGGGTTCTCTCTGGGTTCCCCTGGTATGACCTGATCAATGATAACGGAGGTCTTCCATTACCAGCCACATTGACTCAAAATAATAAAATCTCACGCGCTGCGCTCACTTCTCACCAATGCAACCCGGGTTCGATCCTCAGACAGGGAAGTATGTGAGATGGTATGGTGGTCGTCAGATCAGACAGGTGGGTTTTCTCCGGGTACTCCGGTTTCCTCCCACACGAATGACCACATAATATTATATGCTTTCATCCGCACCAACGAGAGTGATTAATAATATAAGTTGTTAGAACAAAAAAAAGATGTACCACCATGATCGATAAAGATAGTTGAAGGTGTTTACCATGATAGTAATTACAATCTGTTCACTACAGGTACACACAAATCAGAAATTAACCAATAATTGAATAAACGGCTCTTATCGTAATAATTAATCTGTTTGTTTGTCTCAATAATTAGTGCAAAATGACACGTTTAAATTCAGCGAAATACAGCAGACTATTTAATCGATTATCAGTTTATTACTACACCGTTAATTGACCGTTCTTACATCAGCGATTTTTTATCACAATTTTGTATATAAATGTTATTTTCATATATGATAATGTACTGCATCAACTTGATGATTTATTAATTTATGTGACAAAATTTAGATGGGTATGGCTTGTGATTTACGAGAAACATCATCTTGGGGGAATATAGTCAATATTCGTTATGTCAAACTTTTGCTATGTCAAAATTCGGTTATGTCAAAGTATTTTGTTCGGTCAGACGGAATTCGACATAACGGATGTAGACGGTATATATATATTGTGGTACAGTAAACCCTCTTAATCGACAAAACAGTTTTAGAAGGTTCCAGATTAGAGGGGGCTTACTATATTATATAATATTTTATTTCGAGGAATTTTAGGTCATAGAACCACCCAAGCTGTTTGTAATGTATTTAATATTCTTAACATGACTTGATATTTGAAAAATATCTACAAGTTGTTGAATCTTCAATAAACAACAGCTAGAACCAGTCTATTTTATTGCTGTTGATTTTTACACCCCCGACAAAATAACACACACATTTATTCATTTGTAGCATTATATTGGGTCATGTGAGAGTGGAAATAATATTTGTCTTGTCGTTGTTTATCAATGAAAAAAATACGATTTGTCGTTCTGATGGTAGAAATTAACCGCTTGGACTGTAGATTCCTAAATAAAGCAAACAGCCTGGGTGGTTCGGCACTTTTATAAATAATATTAAGCATTGTCCCTGTAGGATTGTAGGATGAGATTTACAGAGTCTAAGGCATCATCTCTCTGATTTAAGGAATAAATTGATCGTTAATTGTTTCCATTGGGGTATGAACTACAATTTGGCATGCTTAAAGTTAGGGTGGATGCCTTCTAGCTTCCATCGGTGTATGAACTATTTTGGGCGTGCTTAAAGAATGCGGAGGCCGATGGCATCCATGCTAACTTTAAGCATGCCCACTGTAGTTCATACCCGATGGAAACTATTAACCCACGATGCATTACTTATAAATATATTAATTATTCTTTTCAATGGCACAAGGAAAATATAGCACACTTTGCATTTAAAATATTTTAATCCAGATTTGCAATTTACCATCTGCCGGGAACAGGTAAATAGATAATTCCTGGAACAGTGTAAACTGTGTAAGACACGCCTTTTCTCGCGACAAACTTTGCCCAACACTGCGAATGCACATGCTGCCCTAAACTTCGAGTGGGCATGTCAGCTGCATATCATTAGTTGGGAACGCTCGTGTGAAAATGTATGCAATCATAGAGCATACGTTCATCGAAGGAAATGTAATAGCGATGTAAATATATGCCAGTAGGTGTGAAAGTTTGAGCCCTGTATCTTGTAAAGTTATTCCAATGTAATAAACGAGATGTGTGAGGAATATTTTGTTCTGTTCATCACAAACTCAAACTTCAATGAGTGGAAATCGAGATAGCGCAGTGGTAGCGTGTTCGCTTCAGGTGCGAAAGGTCTAGAGTTTGAGCCCCGCTGGAGCCGTTACGATTCTGCCCTTAAATTCCACGTTGCCTCTTCTCTCTCCCTCGTGGCGATCGATTCCATCAGGAATGAGGTCTTGAGCGTGATTAATATAAGTTGTACGAACTTGTTTCGCAATCGAGCTAAAATAAATTTGTATAAACTAACTTCAATGAGTTGATCCTTTCATGTGAGGAAGCTATGCAGCTCACATGTGGAAGGTCGGTGGTTCTACCCGGGTCCCTGTCTGTGCCTGAAATACTGCTCGGAGGGGCACCCGGAGTCTTCCTCAACCAATAATAGCTGGAGAGTCGCCGTATGAACTAAGCTGTTGGTGTGACTTTAAACCCCCAAAAACAAACAAACTAAAAATAAGTGTCTGTCTGTAGATAGTTCTCATAAACCAATGGGTGGAATTTTATGACACTTAACCCTTTCCCCTCTGGATATGTAGTTTTATTTCATACATTTGGCTGTACTTTAGCAATCATACGCAATGGATAAGCTGTGAACTTGCCTACTTCACCTTCATAGAAGTTACTAGGAATTACTAAGTGTTGTATACACTACGTTGTTCCAGCTGTTATAGCTTGTTTGACTACTAATGTGTCGATCTATGTCAATAGGCATTGGCGTCGAGAGGCGCTACTAAGGGGGAAAGGGTTAAAATAAATATACAGTTAAACCTGTGTTAGTGGTCACCTCCATTAAGCAGCCAACCTGTATTAAGCAGCCAGTTTCCAGATTCCCAATCGGTTGTTTTATTATATATTTGACCTCTATTAAGCAGCCACCTGTGTTAAGCAGCCACTTTCTCTGACTCCCTTGGCTGGCTGCTTAAGACAGGTTTGACTGTATATCACAATAGGGAGATGATGCACATGCTCCTTTCCTCCTTTCATGGGGGTCTACTCCATCGTTATTCATTGACTATAAATCGTCTAGTCCATCGTTATTCATTGACTACAAATCGTCTAGTCCATCGTTATTCATTGACTATAAATCGTCTAGTCCATCGTTATTCATTGACTATAAATCATCTAGTCCATCGTTATTCATTGACTACAAATCGTCTACTCCATCATTATTCATTGACTATAAATCATCTACTCCATCATTATTCATTGACTACAAATCGTCTAGTCCATCATTATTCATTGACTACAAATCGTCTACTCCATCATTATTCATTGACTATAAATCATCTACTCCATCATTATTCATTGACTACAAATCGTCTAGTCCATCATTATTCATTGACTACAAATCGTCTACTCCATCATTATTCATTGACTATAAATCATCTACTCCATCATTATTCATTGACTACAAATCGTCTAGTCCATCATTATTCATTGACTACAAATCGTCTACTCCATCATTATTCATTGACTATAAATCATCTACTCCATCATTATTCATTGACTACAAATCGTCTAGTCCATCATTATTCATTGACTACAAATCGTCTACTCCATCATTATTCATTGACTATAAATCATCTACTCCATCATTATTCATTGACTACAAATCGTCTAGTCCATCATTATTCATTGACTACAAATCATCTACTCCATCATTATTCATTGACTATAAATCATCTACTCCATCATTATTCATTGACTACAAATCATCTACTCCATCGTTATTCATTGACTATAAATCATCTACTCCATCATTATTCATTGACTATAAATCATCTACTCCATCATTATTCATTGACTACAAATCGTCTACTCCATCATTATTCATTGACTACAAATCGTCTAGTCCATCGTTATTCATTGACTACAAATCGTCTAGTCCATCGTTATTCATTGACTATAAATCGTCTAGTCCATCGTTATTCATTGACTACAAATCGTCTAGTCCATCGTTATTCATTGACTATAAATCGTCTAGTCCATCGTTATTCATTGACTATAAATCATCTAGTCCATCGTTATTCATTGACTACAAATCGTCTAGTCCATCATTATTCATTGACTATAAATCGTCTACTCCATCATTATTCATTGACTATAAATCATCTACTCCATCATTATTCATTGACTACAAATCGTCTAGTCCATCATTATTCATTGACTACAAATCGTCTACTCCATCATTATTCATTGACTATAAATCATCTACTCCATCATTATTCATTGACTACAAATCATCTACTCCATCATTATTCATTGACTACAAATCGTCTAGTCCATCATTATTCATTGACTACAAATCGTCTACTCCATCATTATTCATTGACTACAAATCGTCTAGTCCATCATTATTCATTGACTACAAATCATCTACTCCATCATTATTCATTGACTATAAATCATCTACTCCATCATTATTCATTGACTACAAATCATCTACTCCATCGTTATTCATTGACTATAAATCATCTACTCCATCATTATTCATTGACTATAAATCATCTACTCCATCATTATTCATTGACTACAAATCGTCTACTCCATCATTATTCATTGACTACAAATCATCTACTCCATCATTATTCATTGACTACAAATCGTCTACTCCATCATTATTCATTGACTATAAATCATCTACTCCATCATTATTCATTGACTACAAATCATCTACTCCATCATTATTCATTGACTACAAATCGTCTAGTCCATCATTATTCATTGACTACAAATCGTCTACTCCATCATTATTCATTGACTATTAATCATCTACTCCATCATTATTCATTGACTACAAATCGTCTACTCCATCATTATTCATTGACTATAAATCATCTACTCCATCATTATTCATTGACTACAAATCATCTACTCCATCATTATTCATTGACTACAAATCGTCTAGTCCATCGTTATTCATTGACTACAAATCTACAAATTTGTCCGTTCAGTGGGGACTATCATTTCATCGTATTTGCTTGTTCCTTCAGAGTTCTTCACGAGAGGTGTCAGAGCTTGATGAGGAAGTATGACAAGGAATCTCGTGCTAACAAGAGACTCTCCATGGAGTATGAAGAACTCATGTGGAAACTGTCTGAGTCCTTCAGCGAGACAGACCTCGGCTCACAGGAAGCGCTCTTCTATCAGAAACTAGGGATGTCCCCTACTGGGAGTGGGGATTTCATGGGTTCCCCAGGACAGGGTCGTAAATTACGCACACCTTCCGGGTCGGATGATAGCCCGTCAAGAAGTCCTGGTTACAGAAGGACTTTGTCGTCAAATATGGACGATCGTGAAGAAAAGAAATTAAAGCGTAGATCGGGTAACTATTTACTGGATGATAAAAAGAATCGTCCTTCTAGTCCTCTAGCTAAGCAGAATCCGCTAACAAAGTCTTGGTCACCGAGCACCCAGTCTGAATCACCGACACGTGTCAATAAAGGAAGATCGGGTAACAATATGTCACAGTCATGGTGTGTCGATATGGATGCTTCAGATGACCAAACAGAAAATGTCAGTAAAATTCCTCGAAGCCAATCGAATTCCGAACGAGTTGCCCGAAGAAAGGTCATAAAAACCAGTGCTGAAAATGGTGATCTTAGTGAGTTGGAAAAAGATTTTGTTTCGCTTGATGATTCTATCACTTCACAAGGACTTTCTGAATCAGAACTGTCAGATAGTATTAAAGCGAACAGCATTTCGAAGGGAGAAGATGTTCCACTTTCTTCCACCCCGAAATCAGGGAGAGAAAGAGTAATATTATCCGATGAAACAAATGATGTGTTCAATGATGTAAGTACAAGTAAACCAGTGTCAGAACGTGTTCTTTCAAACATAAATGAGTCAGTAACAATTCAAGTACCTACAAACACTAAGAATGAATCAAATACATCCGGACAAAGTGTGAGTTTATTAACTGGAATTATGTCGTGTCCGGTATCAAAACTGCCCACAAAAGTTGAAGAACACACGAGTAACGATACTAAATCAGCAGCCATGACAAGTCATACAGAGACAACTGTATGAATATGTCTTGAGAACAGTTCTAACCCACAGCCCAGTGATAATCTTATTTCAAAAATATTGTGTTGATCAGAGTTAAGTTCTGTTTGTGAACATGGACTTTTTAACCTGTTTACCCCTACAGTCTGTATTAAAGAGTCTATCACACAATTAGTAGTGAATATATGTTTTAAGATGTGTTGGAAAGAGATTGTTAACCCGTAACCTGCCAATCACAACTAAAGTCGCTTTTGCAAATAGTATAGAGCCAGATCAGACGGCTCAGTTTGTCTGATCAGGCTCTATGCTGTTTGCTATTCAGATAGTGGAGCTAAAACAGTTGTCTGAATAGCAAACAACATAGATCCTGATCAGATGCTCTGTTATACCGCGGCTGATCTTTATCTATGTTCTTTTGCACATTCCGCCAAATTTATTTGGCAGGTTAAGGGTTAATATCATAACAATGTGAGATAGTGGACAACATTTGACAATGGCCTAATCTAATTATAACTAAAAAACATTTAAATTGATTATGAACTGCAGAATTGTTACAATTAATTATGCTATGGAATTTGCTTATTCCAAAGTTGGATGTAAATTTAAAACAGAACGGAGCAGATGGTCTATTCTATTTTCAATTGTATGAAAAAGTTGGCAGTTTCTTACGGAGGTAGATGCACCAAGTACTGGTGCTGGGCCTGCCCAGGAAAGCTGTTGTTTAAAGTAAACTACCCGCTCACGATATAGCCCAAAATGGTGCTGATGTAGGCGTAAAACCCGAACAAACAAACAAATATCTCGTTTCATTTGAGCATAAAGTGATCACGTGTTTCTGGCTAAATAAATGAATATCTATAAACTATTCATTTGACATGACATTTTCCATTAAAAAGTATTTTTCATGTTGAAACAATTCTAATGAAATTCCAGGACATATTTCCAGAGTTTTGAGTTTCAAAGAAAGACGTTTTAATGAATCGTCTCCGAGCACGTCTGATTTCGGACCTGGAGTATTTATAGCTGGGACTCGAGTACCCGTGGTGTTGGACCCGATCATCTAGCAGGGTTCCTGCTGTCGGTCGCCAATTGCAACAAGACTCTGTCTTCCATTCTAATCCTGTTTCTGTATTCTGAGTATGCGTGGTGTATGCATTGTTCAATATGTATTATATTGGGAAATAAAATATGTTTAAACTAATTGCAACAGGAAATACAAACACTGTTCAAAATTGTGTGAATTGGCGAAAATTTGGGGCAACATTTTTTTGTTTTTCAAATACATGGCTTCAAATATTTACCTGTGATATTAATCCAATGGCTCCAGTTTTTTTCAATTGGTGACAGAAGTGGCGTAAACAAAGAGTCAGACAGAAGGAAGCCTGATCTGGTATTCAGCCCAGTTCTATTAGTGATAAAATATGTCGAATAATAATACAAGTGTTATAAAATAGTGGATCAGTATAATGTCCTAAATGAAATACTTATTTCCATAATGGGACCAATATGTTGTGTTAGCTATGCACGTTGTCATTTATTTATGCTTATGTTTTATATCGTGCATACACATCCTGAAAGCTTTCTGTTAATGCGTGTAGCCTTCATTCATTACCCGTTAACCTGCTAATCACGACTAAAGTCGCTTTTGCAAACAGCATAGAGCCAGATCAGCCGGCACATAACTTTCCGTCTGATCAGGCTCTATGCTGTTTGCTATTCAGATAGTTGAGCTAAAGCAATTATCTGAATAGCAAACAACATAGATCCTGATCAGAGGTGGCGCTACGCCGCAGCTGATCTGGATCTATGTTGTTTGCACATTCCGTTTAATTTATTCAGCAGGTTACGGGTTAAGCTTCTAACAGTATGACAACAACTATTTGAGAGAGATAGACTGGTACACAGGCACCAGACACAAATTATTTTGTTTGGCCTATGGTCATATACTAAGTAATATATAATATATATTACTTATTATATGACCATAGGCCAAATATTATATATTACTTAGTATATGACCATAGGCCAAATATTATATATTACTTAGTATATGACCATAGGCCAAAAAAAATAATTTGTGGACTGGTAGGCTACTTGGCCAATTATGTCTCACCTAATAGTGTATTAACTCTTTGCATGCTTAACGTTTTTTTGCCTGTCAAGTAAATAAAATCAGATTTGCAAACAACATAGATCCAGATCAGCTGTTCTGCTACACCGCATCTGATCAAGATCTTTTTTGTTTGCTATTCAGCACAAGTGTTTTAGCTCCACTATACGAATAGCAAACAGTCTGATATGGTTCTATGCTGTTTGCAAAGTGATTGTATCTGCCTCTAGCGTGCAAAGGGTTAAGTGGTGAAAATGATATCCAAATATATCATGCAATTTCTTAGAATTGTGTCATACCTACACAGATCTAATGAAATTCTAGGACATATTTCTGGAGTTTTTAGTTTCAAATAAGAAAAACACTATTTGAACTATTCAAAGCCTTCATTTTACCCAGAATGCAAAGAGTTAATGTTGTAAAGCTGAATAAAAGTGTTTGTTTATTATAGTGTCACCCCTATTTAAAGGGCCAGCCATTTCTGACTCCTCATTTAATGAACATCAGTATTTAACTAGCTGGCAGCTCACCAAACAGCCATGTCAGAATGAACCCCTAACGAGGTTCGAACCTTCGACCTCCCGCTCCGTAGGCGGATGCCTTAACCACTAGGCCACGGATGAATAATAGTGCCAATAAATCATTCATGTAAATTGTTGAAGACAAAGAATGTTATTAACATACAATTGTTACGATGGTTATTCGTGAGTTATTTCTTATTGGTCACGTGAACTATCATGTATCCAATTCAATATAGACATCACGAATTTCTTATTTACCCACGTGTAATATAAGAAATTGAATCATGTGACTTGATCACTCTTCATGTTTACAGCGAACATGAATGAACACGTAATTCTATTTGTAGTATATACATGTATATCTGTACTCTGTGTATCTAGCTGATTTCGCCTTCGGTATTTTGTATATGTAAATAAATACAGAATGGATGCTTCAGTGAAGAGCTCGCTCACTATCAGTGACAAGTGAAAAATGATTATATGTGAGAAAGTTGTTGGTCACTTGCAGAGGAGGAAGTGTGTAAAACCGATGGGGAGTGTGTAATATCTGATGGTGAGTGTGTAATATCTGATGGAGAGTGTGTAATATCTGATGGAGAGTGTGTAATATCTGATGGAGAGTGTGTAATATCTGATGGTGAGTGTGTAATATCTGATGGAGAGTGTGTAATATCTGATGGAGAGTGTGTAATATCTGATGGAGAGTGTGTAATATCTGATGGGGAGTGTGTAATATCTGATGGGGAGTGTGTAATATCTGATGGGGAGTGTGTAATATCTGATGGAGAGTGTGTAATATCTGATGGGGAGTGTGTAATATCTGATGGAGAGTGTGTAATATCTGATGGGGAGTGTGTAATATCTGATGGAGAGTGTGTAATATCTGATGGGGAGTGTGTAATATCTGATGGGGAGTGTGTAATAACTGATGGAGAGTGTGTAATATCTGATGGGGAGTGTGTAATATCTGATGGGGAGTGTGTAATATCTGATGGAGAGTGTGTAATATCTGATGGGGAGTGTGTAATATCTGATGGGGAGTGTGTAATGTCTGATTGAGAGTGTGTAATATCCGAAGGGGAGAGTGTATTAATTGACATTGTTTCTTTTGCCTGAAGAATGGGCCAATGGTGGGGGCTTGTCGTTGCAATTTACAACTAATAAAATATGAATATGTGAACGCCCATTTGAAATGTCATAAATTTGTATAAAAAAATATTTAATTTGAAATTATTAGCATCTATCACTTCAGGATAGGTGAGTTTATTTTTGAGGCGGCTAACATTTATGGTTCTGTGCCATTAACATTTAGGGGTTTATACCCTTTAGTGAAATTTTACGATGCGCTAGTCGTATGCTCACCCAATTCCTTTTCTGTCAAAGACGAATGGCCACAGTTTGTTGATTCAATTCATCTGAATATCAATAAGATCTGAGATCTTCATCACTATAGAATTGATAAGTGGTGTAAAGTAAATGTTTGTTGTATGTATCAAACATCTATGGTCAAACAATTGTGGTATATTCAGCCCCGCCTTCCACTGACCCCACATCCATACCGGGGGTATATTCAGCCCTGCCTTCCACTGTTCCCACATCCATACCGGGGGTATATTCAGCCCCGCCTTCCACTGTTCCCACATCCATACTGGGGGTATATCCACCCTGCCTTCCACCGTTCCCACATCCATACCGGGTGTATATTCAGCCCC
This sequence comes from Archivesica marissinica, assembly GCA_014843695.1. Classification (NCBI taxonomy): domain Eukaryota; kingdom Metazoa; phylum Mollusca; class Bivalvia; order Venerida; family Vesicomyidae; genus Archivesica; species Archivesica marissinica. The sequence goes on along the minus strand of CM026391.1, from coordinate 29,844,696 downwards.
GCCTTCCACTGTTCCCACATCCATACCAGGGGTATATTCAGCCCCGCCTTCCACTGACCCCACATCGATACCGAGGGTATATTCAGCCCCGCCTGCCACTGACCCCACATCCATACCGAGGGTATATTCAGCCCCCACATCCATACCGAGGGTATGTTCAGCCCCGCCTTCCACTGACCCCACATCCATACCGAGGGTATATTCAGCCCCGCCTTCCACTGACCCCACATCCATACCGAGGGTATATTCAGCCCCGCCTTCCACTGACCCCACATCCATACCGAGGGTATATTCAGCCCCCACATCCATACCGAGGGTATGTTCAGCCCCGCCTTCCACTGACCCCACATCCATACCGAGGGTATATTCAGCCCCACCTTCCACTGACCCCACATCCATACCGAGGGTATATTCAGCCCCGCCTTCCACTGACCCCACATCCATACCGAGGGTATGTTCAGCCCCGCCTTCCACTGACCCCACATCCATATCGAGGGTATATTCAGCCCCGCCTTCCACTGACCCCACATCCATACCGGGGGTATATTCAGCCCCCACATCCATACAGATGGTATTTTCAGCCCCTCCTTCCACTGACCCCACATCCATACCGGGGGTATATTCAGCCCCCACATCCATACAGATGGTATATTCAGCCCCGCCTTCCACTGATCCCACATCCATACCGAGGGTATATTCAGCCCCACCTTCCACTGACCCCACATCCATACCGAGGGTATATTCAGCCCCGCCTTCCACTGATCCCACATCCATACCGAGGGTATATTCAGCCCCACCTTCCACTGATCCCACATCCATACCGAGGGTATATTCAGCCCCACCTTCCACTGATCCCACATCCATACCGAGGGTATATTCAGCCCCACCTTCCACTGATCCCACATCCATACTGAGGGTATATTCAGCCCCACCTTCCACTGACCCCACATCCATACCGAGGGTATATTCAGCCCCGCCTTCCACTGACCCCACATCCATACCGAGGGTATATTTACCCCCACCTTCCACTGACCCCACATCCATACCGAGGGTATATTCAGCCCCGCCTTCCACTGACCCCACATCCATCCATACCGAGGGTATATTCAGCCCCGCCTTCCACTGACCCCACATTCATACCGAGGGTATATTCAGCCCCGCCTTCCACTGATCCCACATCCATACCGAGGCTATATTCAGCCCCGCCTTCCACTGACCCCACATCCATACCGAGACAACACATTACTTATTAGAAGTCTGTATTACATAATTTGAGGGCCCTAAGGAAGATTAGTTCAGAACTAATTAGGTCACCCTCTATAAATAAAGAAATATATCTATAATGCTACATTTAAGACACAAGTTAAATAAAAAAAATATACTAATTAGTATTAATTTCCAAGAATTCTTTGGTAGTGTTGTGTAAGCTGGGCAAGTCTTGGGGAAATTGTTCCGCCTTTAAAATATGTGTACCATTGTTAAACAACAACAGACATTGTTGGTATTTCAGTTGCTTCCCTTTGGCCGATAACTTTGATTTCATAAAGGTTTTTTGGTCCATTTTATTTCAATGCTTTGTTTTTACTGCTGTTCCCTAACCAGATGATGCGGTATGATTAATTCGCTTTTATTAAAATCATGTAAATTGTTTGGTCACATATTTTTACAGTAAACTATCCATTGGAGAAACTGTAGAACATCCGTCGGGATTTAATCTTTATAAGATAAGTAAACAGTGGATAACAATACAGCATGTTGGCCAAAAGAAACAACAATAAAAACAGAGAAAAGCAATAAAAGCACCTCTCCTCCTTTGTGAGTATTCAGGGGCAGTAACTGAGTGTATAGCGAGTATTCAAGGGCAGTAACTGAGTGTATAGTGAGTATTCAGGGGCAGTAACTGAGTGTATAGCGAGTATTCAAGGGCAGTAACTGAGTGTATAGTGAGTATTCAGGGGCAGTAACTGAGTGCATAGTGAGTATTCAGGGGCAGTAACTGAGTGTATAGCGAGTATTCAAGGGCAGTAACTGAGTGTATAGTGAGTATTCAGGGGCAGTAACTGAGTGTATAGCGAGTATTCAAGGGCAGTAACTGAGTGTATAGTGAGTATTCAGGGGCAGTAACTGAGTGCATAGTGAGTATTCAGGGGCAGTAACTGAGTGTATAGTGAGTATATGGTGTAATTCGATGTGCCAAATATATATAGTCTCTAATGAAAAATACATTTAAATCACACCAGGACATTTTCCTTGCTCTCCTATAATCAGATTTGAATGCTTGTAAAACAAATTCTTGCAGATTGTTTTTAGTTTTGCATAATATTATATCATCTTGAGTTTATTTTTGCCATTTCTGCAGACATTATTTATAATTGGAATAAATTCTAAGACTGATTCATGACTTGTCACTGATTCATGACGTGTCACTGATTCATGACTTATCACTGATTCATGGTGTGTCACTGATTCATGACGTGTCACTGATTCATGACATGTTACTGATTCATGATGTGTTACTGATTCATGACTTATCACTGATTCATGACTTGTCACTGATTCATGACGTGTCACTGATTCATGATGTGTCACTGATTCATGACTTATCACTGATTCATGATGTGTCACTGATTCATGATGTGTCACTGATTCATGACATGTTACTGATTCATGATGTGTTACTGATTCATGACTTGCCACTGATTCATGACTTATCACTGATTCATGACTTGTCACTGATTCATGACGTATCACTGATTCATGATGTGTCACTGATTCATGACGTGCCACTGATTCATGACATGTTACTGATTCATGATATGTTACTGATTCATGACTTATCACTGATTCATGACATGTTACTGATTCATGACGTGTTACTGATTCATGACTTGTCACTGATTCATGATGTGTCACTGATTCATGACATGCCACTGATTCATGACTTGTTACTGATTCATGATGTGTCACTGATTCATGACATGCCACTGATTCATGACTTGTTACTGATTCATGACATGCCACTGATTCATGACTTGTTACTGATTCATGACTTATCACTGATTCATGACGTGTCACTGATTCATGATGTGTCACTGATTCATGACGTATCATTGATTCATGATGTGTCACTGATTCATGACGTGTCACTGATTCATGACGTGTTACTGATTCATGATGTGTTACTGATTCATGACTTGTCACTGATTCATGATGTGTCACTGATTCATGACATGCCACTGATTCATGACTTGTTACTGATTCATGATGTGTCACTGATTCATGACATGCCACTGATTCATGACTTGTTACTGATTCATGACATGCCACTGATTCATGACTTGTTACTGATTCATGACTTATCACTGATTCATGACGTGTCACTGATTCATGATGTGTCACTGATTCATGACGTGTCACTGATTCATGACGTGTTACTGATTCATGATGTGTTACTGATTCATGACTTGCCACTGATTCATGACTTATCACTGATTCATGACTTATCACTGATTCATGATGTGTCACTGATTCATGACGTGTCACTGATTCATGACTTATCACTGATTCATGATGTGTCACTGATTCATGACGTGTCACTGATTCATGACGTGTCACTGATTCATGACTTATCACTGATTCATGATGTGTCACTGATTCATGACGTGCCACTGATTCATGATGTGTTACTGATTCATGATGTGTTACTGATTCATGACTTATCACTGATTCATGATGTGTCACTGATTCATGACGTGCCACTGATTCATGATGTGTTACTGATTCATGATGTGTTACTGATTCATGACTTATCACTGATTCATGATGTGTTACTGATTCATGACATGTCACTGATTCATGACTTGTCACTGATTCATGATGTGTCACTGATTCATGACATGCCACTGATTCATGACTTGTTACTGATTCATGACGTGTCACTGATTCATGACATGCCAATGATTCATGACATGTTACTGATTCATGACGTGTTACTGATTCATGACATGTTACTGATTCATGACGTGTTACTGATTCATGACTTGTCACTGATTAATCATGTGTCACTGATTCATGACATGCCACTGATTCATGACTTGTTACTGATTCATGATGTGTCACTGATTCATGACATGCCACTGATTCATGACTTGTTACTGATTCATGACGTGTCACTGATTCATGACATGCCACTGATTCATGACTTGTTACTGATTCATGATGTGTCACTGATTCATGACATGCCACTGATTCATGACTTGTTACTGATTCATGACGTGTCACTGATTCATGACATGCCACTGATTCATGACATGTTACTGATTCATGACTTGCCACTGATTCATGACTTGTCACTGATTCATGATGTGTCACTGATTCATGACGTGTCACTGATTCATGACATGTTACTGATTCATGACGTGCCACTGATTCATGACTTGCCACTGATTCATGACTTGCCACTGATTCATGACTTGTCACTGATTCATGACTTGCCACTGATTCATGACTTGTCACTGATTCATGACATGTCACTGATTCATGACGTGTTACTGATTCATGACTTGTCACTGATTCATGACTTGTCACTGATTCATGATGTGTCACTGATTCATGACATGTTACTGATTCATGACGTGCCACTGATTCATGACTTGCCACTGATTCATGACTTGCCACTGATTCATGACTTGTCACTGATTCATGACTTGCCACTGATTCATGACTTGTCACTGATTCATGACATGTCACTGATTCATGACGTGTTACTGATTCATGACTTGTCACTGATTCATGACTTGTCACTGATTCATGATGTGTCACTGATTCATGACATGTTACTGATTCATGACGTGCCACTGATTCATGACTTGCCACTGATTCATGACTTGCCACTGATTCATGACTTGTCACTGATTCATGACTTGCCACTGATTCATGACTTGTCACTGATTCATGATGTGTTACTGATTCATGACTTGTCACTGATTCATGACCTGCCACTTCGATATGCTTTTTTCAATTATCGATATCTCCATAGTTACATGCAGCCATTTGACTTCAACCTACGAATACATATTTGGGGAGGGCCATAACTTTGGGGAGCTAGTGCTGTAACTGTTGGGAGGGCCGCCGTAACCAGGCGCGTAGCTAGGCTTAAATATGGAATACGCACCATTCTAGGGGGATCATTTCCCCCCGCTATATGGTCTCAGGTGAATAATGCATACTATGAACACCAGTTATATTCAATATATGTTGGTATTTCGATCCTGTCTGCTTTCTTGTGAATGACCAATGTCTGTGTCCCCTTACGATCCAGTTTTTATTGCATTTTTCGCATTTATATAATTTTCATTTTCAGGAACTGTCAAAAATAAACTTACGCACGTGCGTAAATGCGTAATTCCAGCTACGCGCTTGGTAACTAATGTTGTTCAAACTTGTGAACACATTGTCTTCAATGCTTTACCCGTGTATACTGCGCACTAGACAAATTCTACAAAGATTTCAGTAATAAATGTGCGCAGTATACATAGCAAATGACGGTATAGCGATAATTGTATTGACTTTCAAAATTTTCAAAATTTATCAAATGTACATATTTTCGGATATAACTCTACATTCGGACACTGTATTATTCACGAGAATCATGAATTCACGATCAACTTAGATCACGAAAATTAGCAAAATATTAATGGTTGCGAATAAATATTGTTATACAATATGCCGCTTGTGCATCTATTGATGGCTGTTACATATATATATATATATATATATATATATATATATATATATATATATATATATGGAGATAGTATATAATCCTACGTTGGCATAGTGAGAAAGTGCTAGCAGCATGTCAACAGTGATCAGAGAAATCCATACATTGTTATCAAATCTGTTGCAATATTTCGTCAACTCGTGATTATATTTACGCAAGTTTAGACAAATTTATTTTAGCTCGATGGCGAAACAAGTTATTTCAACTTATATTAATCACTCTCGAGACCTCATTCCTGATGGAATCCATCGCCACGAGGGAGAGAGAAGAGGCAACGTGGAATTTAAATGCCTTGCCTAAGGGCACAATTGTAACGACTACGCAAGTCACTTTATTATTGAATTTTCGCAAGACCACTATTTGGATTACCAGTTTTACGTTAGTGGCTGGTTTTTTGTAAATTATTTACTAAATCCGTGATTAAAACATGATAATGTAAAACACGATAATATTACTAAATCACACGAATATAATCTGTTACTGTACGTATTTATAGCACTCTTGTATATTCCAAGTCACAAGTTCCAGATAGGTCCAAACTTGTATTCCAAGTCACAAGTTACAGATAGGTCCAAACTTGTATTCCAAGTCACAAGTTCCAGATAGGTCCAAACTTGTATTCCAAGTCACAAGTTTCAGTTAGGATCAAACTTGTATTCCAAGTCACAAGTTCCAGATAGGTTCAAACTTGTATTCCAAGTCACAAGTTCCAGATAGGTCCAAACTTGTATTCAAGTTAAATATATAATTTTATGGAGTATGAATTTAGAATTCCATTGTAATATTTTTAATGCATACTCTGGTTTTGACTCATTGCAAACTAACCTTGAAAATAATCAGCAAATATGTTATGAAATTTCATTAGGACACAATAAGCTATATTTCAATTGAATCCATTTTCGTTTTGTATACAATATATAATTATGTACATTATGAACGAATAAATATGTTTAAACCAATTCTAATGAAATTCCATGACATATTTCCAGAGTTTTCAGTAACAAATAAGAAAAACACATTAATGAATTGCCATCTGCTACAATTATTTTATCTATTTATAGTATGCAATGAGCTAAACAAAGAGATGACACTTATATTTTGAAAATTACCATTGAACACAATCTAATACCCAAACAACATTTATGGATTGAAGCTATTCACTTATAGACCGGCCAGTACACATAACAGTTCAGTTTGTTTGTCCTAATTTATGCGTCGTTAGAATTTCCTGTAGTTAGTGATTTCATGTACATAATGCCATGTATTTATATTTCATGTTCATAATGTCATGTATTTATATTTCATGTACATAATGTCATGTATTGTATTACATGTATTTATATTTCATGTACATAATGTCATGTATTGTATTACATGTATTTATATTTCATGTACATAATGTCATGTATTGTATTACATGTATTTATATTTCATGTACATAATGTCATGTATTTATATTTCATGTACATAATGTCATGTATTTATATTTCATGTACATAATGTTATGTATTGTATTACATGTATTTATATTTCATGTACATAATGTCATGTATTGTATTACATGTATTTATATTTCATGTACAAAATGTCATGTATTGTATTACATGTATTTATATTTCATGTATAATGAAGCTCGCCACACTAAGCTCGTGTTTGTGTAGTTAATTTTGTTTTGAATTCAGGAAATGAGTTTGTATTTATGATTTTATTACCTGTTCGTAAACTGTTTATTTCTGTTGTACGTTTCAACTGTATAGCTGTTGACATTGTATTTATATATTTTGTAAATAATTTATTATTCATGTTGTGTAGCTGATTTTGTCCACGTTCTCATGAAGTTGTATAACGTATTTATGTAGTGATATACTTCATATAGAATGTTGTCTGTTGTATTAAATTATAACTGTTAATGCTGCCTTGATGTATATACATGTACATGTATGTATGTTCTGTATAGATGAGAGACATATAACTGTATCCCCATATATGCACAACCATTCGTTTCTATGGTTACGTTTCTTAGCATTTGTTTATCGTCGCACTAGCAAATTAGGGGCGACGCCTCCAGAATTACGTAATACTATGATGGTTTGCATCACATTGATAGTACTGTATTTTATCGGCCATAACTCGCCTCATGCATATTACTGATAGTCTAGAGTGTTATTTTGGGGTTATAATACATTATGTTGATGTAACTTTTACAGAGAATTCATATTCCTTAAAATCTGTAACAAATGAAATTAATTAACAACGACACATACCTGGACTTATTAAAAATATTTGTTAAAAAATTGTGTCCGACATTTGACTGAGTATATACAGGTCATTAACTTAATTAGGTCCGCCTCCGTGGTCGAGTGGTTATGGTCGCTGACTTGTATACCACTGTAACCTATCATCACTGATGGTCACGGGTTCGAGCCCCGCTCAGGCCGTGTCTCATTTATATGAAAAAGTTGGCAGTTTCTTACAGAGGTTGGTGCACCCAAGTACTGGTTAACCGTTGGAGGCTGCCCAGGAAGGGTGTTGTTAGGTAAACTGCCCGCCGGCGATATAGCCCAAAATGGTGCTGATGCAGGCGTAAAACCCGAAATATAACATTATCTTAATTAATTAATATTAGTTGACTATGTAAATTTTAAAATGTTGTTACCCGAGTCATTTATTTGTTTGTTTGTGCATGCAATTATTAGAGGTTGGTTCAACTAGTCGTAATTAGATTAATACAATATACAACATGTACTGATATACTATAGTAAAACGTCTGTCTGTTTTTATCTATTTAATGTTGAAATTCACATAGGTGCTGTATTTGTATGATTGTGTAGTATTTGTATTCTTTCAATATTTATGATATTGATAGATTATGAAAGATCTCTCGATTTAAATTGTGATATACATTTTATGTTTAATGTTTTGTTTAACGGTACCCCCCCCCCCCCCACTGACCTACCCTACTACCATACATATACAAGAATATGTCACACTCCACTCCATTTATGCGTTTATTCTTTTTAGTGAATATACAGAAGTGGTGAAAGACCCGGAGATCGCACCCCACTGGAGCCGTTATGATTGCGCCCTTAGGCAAGAAATATGTTGCCTCTTCTCTCTCCCTCGTGGTGATTTATTCCATCAGTAATGATGGTCTCGAGAGTGATTAATATAAGTTATAAGAACTTGTTTCACAATCAAGCTAAAATAAATTTGTATAAACTGAAATGACTTAACAAATAAAATAAACAAGTCGACTAAGAGAATATTGTAGGTCACAGGTTGACTGACAACATATTGGCAGCCATACGGTAAACTACAGTGAAATTCATATGCAACCCCCATGTCACCATAGTGTCTTGTATGTACGGATATAGAGATATCTCGTAAATGCTTAATACCTCAAATTCATATGGGAGGGACTGGCTAGTATATTTACAGTATATAGAGATATCTCGTAAATGCTTAATACCTCAAATTCATATGGGAGGGACTGGCTAGTATATTTACAGTATATAGAGATATCTCGTAAATGCTTACCTCAAATTCATATGGGAGCGACTGGCTAGTATATTTACAGTATATAGAGATATCTCGTAAATGCTTAATACCTCAAATTCATATGGGAGGGACTGGCTAGTATATTTACAGTATATAGAGATATCTCGTAAATGCTTACCTCAAATTCATATGGGAGGGACTGGCTAGTATATTTACAGTATATAGAGATATCTCGTAAATGCTTACCTCAAATTCATATGGGAGCGACTGGCTAGTATATTTACAGTATATAGAGATATCTCGTAAATGCTTAATACCTCAAATTCATATGGGAGGGACTGGCTAGTATATTTACAGTATATAGAGATATCTCGTAAATGCTTACCTCAAATTCATATGGGAGGGACTGGCTAGTATATTTACAGTATATAGAGATATCTCGTAAATGCTTACCTCAAATTCATATGGGAGGGACTGGCTAGTATATTTACAGTATATAGAGATATCTCGTAAATGCTTACCTCAAATTCATATGGGAGGTACTGGCTAGTATATTTACAGTATATAGAGATATCTCGTAAATGCTTACCTCAAATTCATATGGGAGGGACTGGCTAGTATATTTACAGTATATAGAGATATCTCGTAAATGCTTACCTCAAATTCATATGGGAGGGACTGGCTAGTATATTTACAGTATATAGAGATATCTCGTAAATGCTTACCTCAAATTCATATGGGAGGGACTGGCTAGTATATTTACAGTATATAGAGATATCTTGTAAATGCTTAAATAAATACATCAAATTCAAAGAAGCACCTAGCTACACTATCACCAATACCACATACGTTGACCCATTAGAAGTTTATCCATCAGAATCGCCTACAATAGATGGCTTTTTTTATATCGATGTATACCCGATTTTTGGCTATATTCCCAATCCTAGTAAAAAATATTGTTCCCAACTTTGATAAAAAAAAATCAACAATTTGAACCACCGAATGTTTTTATTTTACATACCATACTGGTATTCATTATGAAAATTAACAGCCAGAAGTCGAGGAACTTAGCCCAAATACAGTTGTCATTATGGAACAGTTTAAGAGATCCAAGGACAGAGAGAGACCATGGCCCGAGATTGTAAGTGTTCTCAGATCTCCTCAATCATGATAGTACATTTACCAATTTCAACCCAACTAATGTAAAATTCCCAATTTCAGAAATGCATTATTGGTGTCTATGGGGGAACAAGAACTGTAGCATGTCTGTCTATGTGTCTATGAGGGAACAGGAACTGTAGCATATATGCCTACGTGTCTATGGGGGAACAGGAACTGTAGCATATATGCCTACGTGTCTATGGGAGAACAGGAACTGTAGCATATCTGCCTACGTGTCTATGGGGGAACAGGAACTGTAGCATATATGCCTACGTGTCTATGGGGGAACAGGAACTGTAGCATATCTGCCTACGTGTCTATGGG
>CM026391.1:29805250-29832931 GCA_014843695.1 Archivesica marissinica | reverse complement strand
CCAGTAGTTATATCATAGCCCTCGCCTTCATTTAGCTGCTCTACTTTGTATACGAGGACCTCGTCACTAGCAAGAGTGAGACCTGTTGGACTATGGACGTTGAACGCTGGAGGCCGGACGAAATGTTTCTCTGAAAGTAAATACGTAACATACATAAATTATTTGAACGAGCTAGTCATCTGTTTTGCACGAACATTTTATAAATCGCTTTTTCGCTTGGAACCATCGTCCCTCCTCCCGACTTCCCTGCTCAATTACAATACCAGTAGGAACAATACGTATACTATACCAATAATACGTGTATATTACTTGTGCAAGGCTGTAACTCATGGCATTGATGGTGACGGGGCTAATATAATATACGTTTATACCATAGACGCTACTGGCATTGATGGTGACTGGGCTAATATAATATAAGTTTATACAACAGACGCTACTGGCATTGATGGTGACTGGGCTAATATAATATACGTTTATACAACAGACGCTAATGTCATTGATGGTGACTGGGCTAATATAATATACGTTTATACAACAAACGCTACTGGCATTGATGGTGACTGGGCTAATATAATATACGTTTATACAACAGACGCTACTGGCATTGATGGTGACTGGGCTAATATAATATACGTTTATACAACAGACCCTACAAGCATTGATGGTGACTGGGCTAATATAATATACGTTTATACAACAAACGCTACTGGCATTGATGGTAACGGGCTAATATAAAATACGTTTATACACACACTGCATTGATGAGACTGGGCTAATATAATATACGTTTATACAACAGACGATACTGGCATTGATGGTGACTGGGCTAATATAATATACGTTTATACAAAAGACGCTACTGGCATTGATGGTGACTGGGCTAATATAATATACGTTTATACCAAAGACGCTACTGGCATTGATTGTGACTGGGCTAATATAATATACGTTTATACAACAGACGCTACTGGCATTGATGGTGACGGGGCTAATATAATATACGTTTATACCAAAGACGATACTGGCATTGATGGTGACTGGGTTAATATAATATATGTTTATACCACATACAACAGACTGGCATTGATGGTGACTGGGTTAATATAATATACGTTTATACCACAGACGCTACTGGCATTGATGGTGACTGGGCGTTGTTTTTAATATTGCTTGGATATGGCCTAAACAAATGTATGTATAGTACGAAGCCTGTAGTGTATCATAGTGTTGTTAAACATGTATTTGTGGTTTGAACCCCTAAACCATTTGTCCAGATCCCAAGCGTCTGTAGGAGATCAAGTGCAAGGCAGAATAATTTATTATTTGTTTCTGTTGATTATCGTTTTTCTTATTTTCGTTCAATTTGGTGAATTCTTCTTATTGTGATTATTTTCTAATTGGACGCCATACTGTGTTCCACCAGGGTAGCGTATTAGGAATAGCATCGTGTCATCGTTATACCGTTGTCGTATAATCGTTCCCTTGTCCTAATATCTCTTCAATTCTTCAACAGATCCAACATAACTACATACACATATCTGCTGGTTTAAGCCTTTTGGAGCCATCGGCAGCCACCGTATACTGTGCATGATCGAATTCCATTTCATTATATAGACAAACTCATAATGAAAACATACATTAAATGTAATGCATCATCCTCAAAACAAAAAATACAACTGGTCGCAACTGATCCACAAGACTGAATGGCTATACAATCGTACATGCACGAAACACATCGTGCACATAATCACCTCATCATCCTTAATCTGTGGTATGCTGCCAATACAAAAACTAAAACCATTGAAACCTAAAAATGTTGAAGTTATACCTGCAAAACAGATCGTGTAGGTCTGTTGAATTCCAATTAGTATGTTATTTTGGGGGTTTCGCTACAACAGCTTAATTAGGTCATATGGCGAAACTTGATTTCTAATTGGATGGTACTGTAAATGTTTACAGTTTAGACTTTAAAAAGGTTTATTTACAGTCGTGCTCAAAATGTAAGCTCTATCGGATAACTGGAAGAAAACTTTTGGTTTAGGCTTAACATCTTCCAAATAACATGTTCAGCAGTTACCTTAATCATATATTGTATAATAATAATAATAATCAAAGAAAGGCAAACAGGTTGGGAAGCATTAGTTACGGCCCTTCCCGAAGTTCGGCGGTTGTATGCATTTGGTACATTCCAGAATAACATAAGTGCAGTTATATGAGTTGTTTCGCCAACATTGACAGTTGTTAAATAGTACCAGTGCGGCTATATGCGTTGTTTCGCTAACATTGACAGTTGCCAAATAGTACCAATGCAGTTATATGAGTTGTTTCGCCAACATTGACAGTTGTTAAATAGTACCAGTGCAGTTGTATGCATTGTTTCGCCAACATTGACAGTTGCCAAATAGTACCAGTGCAGTTATATGAGTTGTTTCGCCAACATTGACAGTTGTTAAATAGTACCAGTGCAGCTATATGAGTTGTTTCGCCAACATTGACAGTTGCCAAATAGTACCAGTGCAGCTATATGAGTTGTTTCGCCAACATTAAGTGTTGCCACATAGTACCAGTGCTGCTACATGAGTTGTTTCGTCAACATTGACAGTTGCCAAATAGTACCAGTGCAGTTATATGAGTTGTTTCGCCAACATTGACAGTTGTTAAATAGCACCAGTGCAGTTATATGAGTTGTTTCGCCAACATTAAGTGTTGCCACATAGTACCAGTGCAGCTATATGAGTTGTTTCGTCAACATTGACAGTTGCCAAATAGTACCAGTGCAGTTATATGAGTTGTTTCGCCAACATTGACAGTTGCCAAATAGTACCAGTGCAGTTATGAGTTGTTTCGCCAACATTGACAGTTGCCAAATAGTACAAGTGCAGTTATATGAGGTGTTTCGCCAACAATGACAGTTGCCAAATAGTACCAATGCAGTTGTACGAGTGTAATGGTGTGTATATTAACCCAATATGTGAGGTGATATGTAGGCAGCCCGGTTAGCTCAGTCGGTAGAACAATCGCCCTATAAGCGAGAGGTCCCGGGTTCGAGTCCCGGACTGGCTGCATGCTTTTCTCACTTGGGTTACACATTCCCCCGTTTGAAAACGTTACATTATAAACTCCGAGAAATATTTCACAATGTAACTCTATCCCTATGGAAATTCATGGAAGAATTCCAATTTGGTGGGGGAGTATGTAACGGTATGTATATTAACCCGATATGTAGGCAGCCCGGTTAGCTCAGTCGGTTAGAGCAATCGCCCTGTAAGCGAGAGGTCCCGGGTTCGAGTCCCGGACTGGCTGCATGTTTTTATCACTTGGGTTACACATTCCCCCGTTTGAAAACGTTACATTATAAACTCCGAGAAATATTTCACAATGTATCTCTATCCCTATGGAAATTCATGGAAGAATTCCAATTTGGTGGGGGAGTATGTAACGGTATGTATATTAACCCGATATGTAGGCAGCCCGGTTAGCTCAGTCGGTAGAGCAATCGCCCTGTAAGCGAGAGGTCCCGGGTTCGAGTCCCGGACTGGCTGCATGTTTTTCTCACCTGGGTTACATGATTTATTTCGCCAATAATATCAGTTGCCAAGTAGCACAAGTACAGCTATATGTGTTGTTGCATATGCGGGTTTATGTGTTCCACAATAACATGCATAAAGTGATTTGCGAAAACATTTTATCTATTCCACTTGTTGCGCCAAATGAAGGATATAGTATACTAGCACATGAAAACATGCACTGTATTACAACTGTTGCAGCCACTATAATTATGTTCTCAGTATGTGTGCAATAGAGACATGTATTTATGAATTTCGTAATTCGTTTACCTTTGAGGGCGACACGATCTTCGCGTTGTTTCTCAATCTCCACTTCTATGTCTTCTAATTCAATCCGATATTTTCCTATGTTATTCTCAATCTTGTCTCTCAGTTCCAAGTTGCTTTCAGTAAATGTTTCCATCTTCGCACCCATTCGTTCAGTAAATACTTCCATCTTCTCACCCATATCCTTAACTTCAATGTCCAAGAGGTCCATGTCATGCTCTACGCGAACCATTTTATATAGCATCTGCTCCTCATAGTGGAATTTAGAGCACTTTGGCTCGGAAGCCAAAGATGCCTCAGTTTTCACTAAAGTGAACACAAGTATTGCAGAGCTAACTGTCAAGAAAAACATTTTAAACACTGTAATAACTTATTTAATTTAACATCAAAGAAAAGATCAATACGTTTCCAACTTCTTTGTACTAACTCTAATCAATGCATGCTATTTATAGTTGAACAGCCAACGTATACCGACATGTATGTCCCTATGAAATAATGTATTATTCCACAAATGATTCACTATAGTCTGTATCAAGTTAGTTCAGGATTCCACATGTAGTATCAACTAGTTAGTTTGAATTTGGCTACTTTCTGTACCGTTGAGGCCTTTGTGATTTATTCAATTAGTTCCGGTCCCACTTTCTCTGTCTTGTGTAGTTGGTGGTTTACCGGCTGCGGTTCACTTAGTTCTATAGCTGATAGCCCCGGGACATGTTCAGCTACTTCTCAATTCGTTAATTGATTGTACACCGCTTCAGTTACTGGTACTGGTACCACTTCCTGTCGGGAAACATCCCTTCTGTACCGTATTCAATATACTTCACTACCATGCCATTTTGCAACTCAATCTCATATGATTCTGGTCCCGTTTGTTACACTATTAATCCATGCTTGCTAAAGCCTAGGTCACATAGGGATCCCGGTGCGCCCCGGTGTGGCGAACTTGGGGTACCATTGCGTACCGGGTCGATACCGTAGTCAGGCCGGGATGTACCGTGGCGTACCGTGGCCGACCGCGGTGCGCCGGGAAGGATATTCTATTTTCTAAGCATGTTTAAACATTAAAATGACCTTCCCGGCACGCCGTGGCAGCAGCGAACATGCCAGGATGTACCCTATTCACACCGTGATAACGCCGGTCACATTGCATTGCACCGTATTGCACCGCTGTGTCCACACCGGGGGACATCGTGAGAGCCGATACCCGTCGAGACGATCGTCTATTCGGGCTATACCGGGATGCACCGTAACCGTACCGGCCCCTTATCAAGGTAGGATTTCAGATCGGTTTGCTTGTTCTCCATTTTTTCATTCAAAGTTGGTCTTATTAAATCAAATGTTGTTCTTAATTTCGACCCATTAATAATTCACATTGTGCGTTTCCGGTTATTGTATAAGGTAATGTTACTTGCAATATCAGATATAATGGTTTGACCCATATAAACTGAATGCAGTGCTTGCCAATCGTGAATGTATATCCTTGTCAGAACACTTTTTGGACCAACCATGTTGTACAAGCAGTTCCACTTTATACAGTAACTGTATCTATTTTGCGCAGTATTTATTGGTGTCTCCTCTAATTGTTCAAGGGTAATTATTATTTCACCAGGTATTTGTGAATCTTTTAATTTTTTCTGACGTATACATCGGTTGACAAGCCAGCATGACCTATGTTTCATCATCCTTTTTTATTTACATTAACTCGTAACATGTAAGGAGTAATGCCCATCGTTGTATCCTGGCTACTGTAGATGGCTGTCTAAACCGGCGTATTGTCTTTTAGCAATACCGGCAGTGGGTTGTGATCGGATACCAGTAAAACAGAATGTTCCGAATATTTGTGGAATTACTTTATTCACATGGGCCTCGTTCTCCAACAGACAGTATTTATTTTTCTGCAGGTAAGAGTGTTAAAATAAATTCCTTTGCAATTAGTTTGCACATAAATGCCAATTCCAGCTACCTTGACTGGAGTAGTAAGAGTGTTCTTGAATATAATGATTAGCAAAATGAATTGTTCCACCGAATGTTTCACTATAGTCTGTTTCATGTTAGTTCAAACACGAATAAGAATCACGACCATATTAGACAATGTAATTGATCTGGATGAACAATATTATATATTCTTTATATGAGGGTTATATAGAAAGTAATGTAAAGCTGAGCAATAGTATATATTCTTTATATGAGGGTTATATAG
Source organism: Archivesica marissinica (assembly GCA_014843695.1). Lineage (NCBI taxonomy): Eukaryota > Metazoa > Mollusca > Bivalvia > Venerida > Vesicomyidae > Archivesica > Archivesica marissinica. The sequence continues at coordinate 29,826,898 of CM026391.1, read as the reverse complement.
AAAGTAATGTAAAGCTGAGCAATATTATATATTCTTTATATGAGGGATATATAGAAAGTAATGTAAAGCTGAGCAATAGTATATATTCTTTATATGAAGGTTATATAGAAAGTAATGTAAAGCTGAGCAATATTATATATTCTTTATATGAGGGTTATATAGAAAGTAATGAATAGCTGAGCAATATTATATATTCTTTATATGAGGGTTATATAGAAAGTAATGTAAAGCTGAGCAATAGTATATATTCTTTATATAGAAAGTAAGGAATAGATACTGATATCCTATAAACACTTTATATGAGGGTTATGTAGAAAATAATGAATAGCTGAGATGAAATATTATCTACAATTTAAATGAGGGTTATGTAGAGAGTAACGAATAACTGATGAAATCGTATATATACACTTTATATGAGTGTTATGTAGAAAGTAACGAATAGCTGATGGAATCTTATATGCACTTTATATGAGGGTTATATAGAAAGTAACGCATAGCTGAAGAAATCTTCTATGCACTTTATATGAGGGTTATGTAGAAAGTAACGCATAGCTGAAGAAATCTTCTATGCACTTTATATGAAGGTTATGTAGAAAGTAACGTATAGCTGAAGAAATCTTCTATGCACTTTATATGAAGGTTATGTAGAAAGTAACGTATAGCTGACGAAATCGTCTATGCACTTTATATGAAGGTTATGTTGAAAGTAACGTATAGCTGAAGAAATCTTCTATGCACTTTATATGAGGGTTATGTAGAAAGTAACGTATAGCTGAAGAAATCTTCTATGCACTTTATATGAAGGTTATGTAGAAAGTAACGTATAGCTGAAGAAATCTTCTATGCACTTTATATGAAGGTTATGTTGAAAGTATATGATATATACTCATTATATGATGATACTATATTACAAGTAATGTAGCAATCACATAGCGGTATTTTACATCACGTTTGATTTCTTTTTTAAACTATGCTGTGTCACAGTTGGTAGCTACGGGATCATGTTCTCGCAATGACCTTTTCGACGTGAACGTGAAGTTAACATTGAATCATAAATGTCGAATATAGTGGTGATAATTTCTCCAGAAATGTAGAAAAATAGACATTAATCTGACATCCTGAACGTGTAGCACTATTTGTTAATAATTACGACCTTACTTGTAAAGTTATTTTTCTCTGTCTTCACTGATATAAGTAGTATAGGGTGGCACTATGGGGCATGCTCTCTGACACTATGGGGCATTTTACAGAGGTGTGTGGCAGTATGGGGCATTTTTTATGGCACTATGGGGCATTTTATATTTTGAGGTAATTTGGGTAAAAATGTTGGGGTGAGCATGCCCTATAGTTCCAACCCTAGTGACTACTAAAAAAACAACACATAATATATTTTCAAAATAATTTTATTTACTAATTATAACTATTAACTAAAACATTAACATACATTAATTCTTTTTTTTCACATTTATACCATTGGTTATTTTTTATAATTAAAACAATGGCATTTTTTATACAAACATTATTTGTATAAAACATATTGTTTTATTTTAAGTAACTATACATGTTTAATTCATTTTTTCACATTTACAACATTGATTATTTTTATAATTAACATAAACAGTATTATCTAATTCTTTCATCATTTTACCATGTTCATATAATGTTCCATAATGTTTATCAAACCATTTTTTAATAATAATGTCATTTTTATACAAATATTCATTATTTGTATAGAACATATTGTTTATTTTTTGTTTTAAATCAATACCTTTAGCTAAAATATCTAGTACAAATAAACAAAATATTCCACACATAACACTATATGTGCTTTGAATTCTAATACAATTTCTAGTCCATTTTTTACAATTAGTGTTCATAAAGTTCACAATCTCTTCTTTTATATGTTGTGTATTTCCATAAGAATCGAAATAAAATCCATTGTTATCCTTGAAATATATTAGCACCCAGTGTTTTCCTTGTTGGTATGAATCATCTGTGTTCACAATATATGCTTTTTTGATATATTTTTCCTTTGCTAGTTCATCTTTTGCACACACAATTCCATTTAAATGTTTTAATATAGTAGATTTGTCCAATAAATATTGTAGTGAATATGTATCCATTGTTAATAATCTGTAATTACTTCTCTGATGCTATTAATTTCTATTTGATTATCATATTCAGCATATATAATAACGTTTATAGGTTGTGTTAGTGCAGCACTAAATCCCATTTCAATTCGTAGGTTTCCTGTTTTTATAGGATGTAGATGTCCTTCTTCACTTCCTTGATCGGCTGTTAAATCAAATTCCCATAATGTATGTCCATTTTCATATTCTTTGAGTGGAAATCCAAATGAATCATCATGCATATTTACACCCATGGAATTCAATAGTGTAAAATATGATTGTAACGTTTTTTTATTTGTAGCACTAGTATAATCAGGTTCTAGTGTTTTATTATGAATACTTTTAGCATCTATACTAATATCTAATTTTGATATTTTATGGTTGGATCACCATTCATATCAGAATGTTCAACCATTCCTAAAATAATTAATTTAGGAAGTTGTCCTAAAAAGGTATAATCATCAGTTTTAGATTGTAAACCTGCTGTAATTGTAAATGTTTTTATTACAGCTCTTCTAATTGGTATTTTCATATTACTTCTTGCAATATTTTGATATAAATTATTAGCTACAGTAGGTGCTAGTGTAACAGTTCTAACATTATAACCAGCTTCTAGGATATCTATGTTACCCTTACCATCTGACCCCATCAAACAAAAATCTGTACTTGCTCTATTTAGTTTAAGTCTTATATCTATTCCATTAGGTAAATATGTTTCTTGTAAAAATAAATCAAGATGTATTTGCCCACACATTTCTAAAGTTTTGTTTGTAATTTTGGCTTTTCTTTCTAACCACCCAGCACCTCCATTAGGTTTTACATTTTTTGTAACATCTCCTGCTTTGTCTAATCTAAACAATTCTAAATCATTTAATACACTAACCTTATATTGAGCTGATGTATTAAATTTTCAAAATAAGCTATATATCCATATTTATCTGTACATGTCATTATTTCTAGGGTTAACAATTGGATAATGTTCAGTCCATTGACCTTCTACCATAGAAGCCATAGTAGGGAGTACATTGTTAACATCTAATTCACTTTTTACTACAACCGTATGAACCATGTTCCATCACAGTTAATCAAATATATCTAATGACCTTTTATTAACCTTATTTCTTCGTTTCTTTCTTTTCAAATGAAATGTTTTCTTGACCAATTGATTTTATAGTTTTTTTAGATGAACTTTTAATAGGTTTATTTTTAAATAGTGTTTTTCTTCCTTGAATAGAATTATCTAAACCAGATAATAAAGTTCTACTTATTTTTTAATTGTTTGTAGCCCTCTATCCCCCACGACCTGCTTTACATTTGTTCCATGTTTAACAATATCTGTAAATGCTCCAATACTTTCATTTACTCCATCATGTTTAAGTGTATTTAAACTATTTTTACCAATTGGTTGTAATAGAGGTATAGTTTTTTTGTAACACCTTTTATTATACTTCCTACCCCATACCCATATTGTTTACCCCGACCTCTATATACTGGCAACATTATATTTTTTAAAATGCAGCTTTACAATTGTAACACCTTTCATAAACTGAACAAGTGTTCCCTCTTATTAATATAGTAAGTTCGTCAATATTAGATTTACTTACAGGTAAATAATGATAATTTTTGAATTCTAAATGATTATTATTATTAACAATAGATGTCTGATATTCAATACTTCTTAATAATTGACTTTCTGTATGCCCTACTATTGTGTGATCTACTATATCGCTATAAATGTACACATTATTACAATTTATATGGAAGTCTACATTATATTAAAACAATTCGTGTCTTTTATTTTTAAAATAAATTCCATAATTTTGTAGCTTTATTTTGTCAAATATGTTTATATCAATAAGATTATCTAAGCTTCCTCCACATTTTTCAATAACGTTTTTATGAAAAGCTAATCCAATATGATTATTGTCATTCGATTTTAAATAAATTATTTTAGTATTATAATCATAAGCTAATTTTATAACAACACCTGTTTTAGTAGTTTTATAAACATCATAATCTAAAGTTAATAAAGCCTTTGAGAAATATTTGTCTATTTGTGCATTAATTACCTCTAATAAATGTTCAATATATGTATAGCCCCCATGGGGTATATTACATTTAAATAAAACAACATGATTTGAATATTGACCTCCAAAAGGTTCCAGTTTCAAATCTATAGTTATACCTGCGTTTATAAGTTTGCTTGAGACTAAATGTATATATTTAAAATCTGAACGAATTACAGTTTCTAACCAAAGAATTTCATTTTTATAATTAACTGATTTTGTTTTAATATTTTTTACTGCTAAAACAAAATTAATTCAACTAATGCAACTTTCCATTCTTCTTTTTTAAAATTAATTGTTTTTATTAATTTAGTTGTAAAATCGCTTTTATTTTTTAATAAACGTTCTGCTTTATCACTTATTAATGTTACATAAAAATAATTTGTATTATTCATATTCGTAATTGTTTCTTCTCAATTCAATAATTCAATTATTCTTTATTAACTCAGATCATTTACATGACATATGAGTATACATGTAATTAATTAACAGTAGTTGTGACACGGATTGATAAATAAATAATAAAGAGCATAGGAGGGAGAAGAGTCAAGTTTGGAGATGGGAAAATAGAAAAAAGAGCGGGAAATTCTATTATTTCGTTTTGTTTCATTCAATTGTTTGTTTGATTGTATTATGATTGATTTGAAACAGACGATAGGTCAGGGCAATTGTTTCGTTTTCGATAGTTGTTTTGGTTACGTGTGTGTGTGACCAAATACTGTTGAATGGATGCACATTCTTGAGTTAACAATGAGTTTTATCTGTCAGAAGTAAATGCTTTGAGGATTATATGTTATTGGTAATGTATTTATTAATTAATAGTTACGATGCTGATTGTGACATTTAATTGTTGACGTTACTTTTTTGCACGTGTCATAATCTTTTTCTTTAACCTGTTTTCGTGGGTAATTACTTAACATTGTTGTTGATTTTTTTATGTTGTTTTGTTTTTTGTGTATGTATTTAATTTGAGAATAGATGGTGACACTATTAACTTTGCATGTAACATAGTATCAGCTCAGATGCTACATAATAGTATGCCATTTCGCCATATCCCATGCTGCCTGTTATATGAATAGTATGGCTAGACAAACTACTTGAGTCCTTGGTTGACTAGCAGACAACATAATATTATACAGCATACATCCAGATGATTGATATGCAGTGTAATGTTGTTGCTGATCTGGAACCATGCCGCATGCAAAGCCTTTTAATTTACTCAGCCGGTAAGTTTCCACAAATAATTGAGTATAAAATCTATGGATGATTATTTTATTTGGTTTGATTTAAGAAAATAGTTCTTTAACATCATTGTTTCAGTTTATTATTTTAATTATATATATTTATTTTGAATATTTCATATTTTGTACAGTACTACATTGTAGTTGCTTTGTGTCCGGATTAATACACTATCATTAACAATAGTAGCAATAGGTATATAGCTGTTTGGTGCTAATAAATGTAGATGTCATTCAGTTTTTGTTAAGTTGTATATATGTACACATATTAAACATCACACTGTTAGTCTGGGGTTGAGTACATCCATAATAGTTCTAACAAATCTACTAAGGTTAGTTAGTGTATTTGCTTGTGTTGAGGTCATTATCTGTATGTACTTGTGTGTGTTTGGTTGAACATAGTAATAGGTATCTATGGATAATCTTCTTAGTTCTGTGAAGAAAGGACAGAGAAGGCTATAATGCATTTCGTCACCAATAGTATTAGTTGTACATAAGGTGCATGTTCTTTCGCTAAGTTCGATGCCCTCCCAGCGACACACTTCTATTGGTAAGTAATGATTTCCAGTTCTAAATTTCATCAATGATATGTAATCATGTTTATTTAGAGTTAGATAATAATTTTCCAAGCCAATTGAGTCTTTGAACAAGTTGTAATTTAAACCCTTTGATGAGTTTTGTAAAGCGTCATGCCAAGATTGGTAATATTGATCTGTGTAAATTTGTTTGATTAATGTTTTGATAAAATTACTGCTTACACTTAGAGGATTATTCCATATATCTGGTCTGCCAGCATTTATGAGTGTATTTTGAATATGTTCTATCCATTTAGATGTGAAATTAGGCAAATTTAGCATGAATTTGTATACTTTGTATGATAGTTTGTTTTGGTCACCTGTTGCCAGTCTGTGCCAGTAGTTTATCATTATGCATTTAATTGTTATGTTAATGGTAATCTTCCTAGTTCTGCCATGCGCATGTAAATAGGTGTACTTTTTTAAACTTTAGTTATGTACCTTAGGAATTTTAAGTGGATGCGTTCTAGAATGTCTACATTTTCATAGCCAAATATTTCACTTGAGTATGTCAATATAGGTAAAATTGTATTGTCAAATAATTTTAGCATTAGATCCATTGGTAGGTGTAAGTTATTGATTATTTTGTAAAGGTAATGTAGGGCTTATTCTGCTTGTTGTGCCAGATGCTTTCTTGCCTTAAGGAAGCTGCCATATTTAGAGAAGTATATACCTAGATATTTGTAAGAGTCAACAGTCTCAATAGGTGTTCCATCTAAGTTAAAGGAATACATGTTTGAGTTTCGGCATCCGAATACAACTTTTGTTTTTTCAATATTTACTGTTAATTTCCAATTTGTGCAGTATTGTGAGAAATCATCAAGACATTTTTGAAGGGAAATAGGATCCTCAGCCATAATAATTGTATCATCAGCATATAGTAGAATCATAATTTTTAGCATTGGTAATAGTTCTTGTGTTAGATCATTTAAATTTATGCCAGTGTTATTCTTTAATGTTAAGAAGTCTTCCAGATCATTGAGATAGAGGTTAAAGAGCACTGGTGAGAGGTTTTCGCCTTGTCTAACACCGATGCTGCAGGTGAAGAATTCTGATCTTAGTGGTGGTGATGGATTTTCAGGTAATGATGTCCTATGAGTTCCATCAACATTAGAGTTTGTTTTTGGAGTGTTGAGTTGCACACATGATTTAATGTTTTTGTACATATTATTTATTACTACAAATAGTTTGCCTTTTATATTATATGTTAGTAGTTTTTGCCACATTCCTGCTCGTCAAATGGTGTCGAACGCTTTACTAAAGTCAATGTATGTGCAAACTATTTTTTTCCCTTTGGTGCCTAAGTAGTTCTATTATAGAGTTTAAAGTAAAAATATGATCTAGTGTTGAATAATGTTTCCGAAAGCCTGCTTGGTTCTGCTTAAGTATATTATTATCATTTATGAAATTATTTAATCTGTTGTTAAGTACAGACGTAAATAGTTTGCCAATACATGACAGTAGTGTTATTGATCTGTAATTGATAGGTTCTTTGGGGCTACCTTTGTTTTTATAAATTGGTATTATAATACCCTCTGACCAGTTTAGTGGTATTATACCTGTATTAAGATATATATATATATATGTTAAATATCTGTACATAAATAGGTAACAATTGATTGCTAGTACTCTTGGTGTACTCATTTAGTACACCATCAATACCTGGGGATGTATTGTTTTTTAATGAATCAATACATTTACTTATTTCGTTTTCTGTAAATTGGTTATTTAAATCGTCGTTCGTGTTCTCATCAATGACATATTCATCAGAGGGTGTATCTGTATTGTCAGTATTTACAGATTTGAAATGGTCATAGAGATCTTGCAGGTTTGGAGAATGTATGCATTTTTTAAAATTAATTTTATTCCAAAAATGCCAATAAGCCTTTGGCTTGCTTGTATGTATGTTTCTGAGTTTGTATTCATTAGCTTTGTTATATTTATTGATATATTTATTCATTGTATTTTTATAAAACTTGCAAGAGTGTGTTAGGGTCAGTTTATTATGTACACAAGGGTATTTATTATATCGTTTCCTTGCCTTAGTGTAAATTTTCTTGGCCTTTTTGCAGTCAGGACCATACCATTTATGTTTGTTACTTTGGAATTGACTATGTGGTTTATGTGCGAATGTTATTTCAGCTGTATTAACACACATTGATGATAATTTACAGGATAATAGATCCATTTGTTCTTGTGTGGGATTTTGCATGCTGTTTAATGTATGTGTTATTTCAGTTGTATTAATATTATGTATATATGAGTCTCTATCTTGATAGTTCCACCTACATTGTTTTGGTGGGTTGATATTTCTAGTGTGTTTAGTGTGGGTGTCTGTGTCAGGTACATATATGGTGTTATTTGTATGAATGTTACAGTTTATCACAGAGTGCCCGTCTGAGTACAGGTTGTCAAGTGATAAGATTTCAAAATTGTTCAGTATAGAGAAGGCTTTAACAGAAGAGAGAAAACAGTCTAGTACAGATGTGTTTCTAAACGTCATTTTACCAACAAGGGCATCAGCCCCACATCTTCCATTCACTATTACTAGGTTATTATTTTTACATAGATCAATGAGCCTGTATCCATGATTATTTGTTTTGTGATCCTGGGATCTCCTGTCTAGTTTAATATTATGTGCTTCAAGAATACATTTTTGATCAATAAAGTTAGTTAATTCTGTACCGAAGTCAAAAAATCATCATTAGTCGAATAATCTGGAAGATTTGAGGTCCGACTATTAAAATCGCCGCACATATATATATCGTTTCATATTTATCACACATAGACTGTATTTCAGATTCAAATAAACTAAATTCATCATTACTATAAAACGTGATTGCAGTGGGGGAACATAAGTAATACCAAAAAGTAAATCATCATTCGTATTGCAGTATAGTTTGCTTAACTTTATCCATAGCACATATTCACTGTCAGTTTCAATTGTTTCTATAAATTTGGTCATTTCGAACAAAGACACCAAGCCCACCTGATTTTCTAGCATATTGTTGTTTCCTTGGTTTACTTATAAAATCATATTTAGGTATGGAAATAATGTCAGTTGTATCAATTTTCGTTTCTGTAAGAAATAATAAGTCATATTTATTAATAAATGTTTCGAAGTCTGGGTATATGCATCTGCGTTTCAAACCACAAACATTCAGGGTTCCAGTTTTTATAATGGCGGGATGAATATTTGGAGTTCTGGTATGCCTATGATCACTGGGTATAGTCTTTCCCGCGGGGTCCTAGCTATGGTTCTGTGCTGTAGCATTTGGCCTGGTTGGTGCGAGCTGTGTAGCGGGTGTTGTGGGGATAGTGGTATGCTGCTTGGTAGCCTTTTCACGCATACGTTGTTCCACGCCAAGCATAACCTGGCTGTAGGTGTCATGAGGTTGCTCATCAGGTTCATAATGGACATGTGGGTTAAGTAAGGATTGTGAGTCAGGTTCACTGTCAGTAGTATAGCTATTTGTATCAGATTCCATTTCTGATTCGATATCTGGCTCATTTAATATTGTCAGTACAGTATCCGATGGTGCAGTGCATGCAGCTTGAACTTGGCAGACTGTCTGTTCTGCACATACCTGTGCATAGCTTGATGTGGCTACTACTGGTGCTTTGTCCCGTACCTGTGGTTTGCTGGTGAATTTATCATCAGCTCTTACATGACGTGTAGATCTAGATGTTTGCATGACCATCCTCCAGTCTGGAAATTCGTCCCTGACCACCTGTTTGTTTACAATTAGCTTGGCCGGGAATCCAATGAAAACAGAACCTTTTGGGTTTGCTGATTTGGCTGCTTTGTAATCCGACCAGAGACTGGATCTTGCTTGAACTATTTCTGAGGGGTAGTCTCTGTTTATTCCTAAACTGGGTTTGTTTTTCAAACGGTGGGCATTTTGATAGTACTAGTTCAACATCTTTGTAGTCCCTGAAACAGACTATAAGTGGTCTGTTACGAGCGTGGGAATTATCTCGACTATGACGTAGTAGTGGCTTACCCAAACGATGTATACGTTGTATACACACATCACTGGGGTCAATTTCTAGTTCGTTACGAATAAATTGTCTAATCAGCTGATCACAGTTCTCATTAAACAAAACTTCTGGAATGCCTCTAAATATCAGATTGTTCTTGCGGGATCTTGCTTCTAGATCTATTGACTTGTATTCGAGTACGTTTATTCTATGAGCATTGTTTTCAGATTTCCGAGCTACATTTTCTACTCTAACCTCTAACTTTTGAACTCTGTTGACAATGTTATTGACCCCGCTCATCATATCAAATAATGTAACCAGTTTATCATCAATTGTCATTTTTCTAAAATTGTTTTTGCTCACGGTTGTAGGCTTGTCCGGTCTTTGCTTAGTGTATTGGGAGTTAGGTTCGTATGTGCCTCCCGTAGACCTGCGTTTTCTCTTCCCTGTCTTAATCTGCCACTCCCCGCCCACATCGTTCTGGTCATTTTGGTTACCTTGACCGAGGTCATCGTTAGTTTTAGTCATTTCAGCACTACCTTCGACTAGGTTCGCCATTCCAATAACTGCAGTTGTATATAGTCACTACCAACGGATAATCGTAGGGCTGTATGCCTGGATGTTAAAGTTCTCAATGGCCTGAGAATTATAAAAATGACCGGATATTTTGGTCAGAGATCTGTCCGTGCCGCGTCACAGGAAGTACCTTATTTACAGAGCTACAAATCGCAAGGAATACAACTGAGCTACATGTCTTAGTACAGTGAGAGTATATGCATGAAAGAAGATCCAACATTTCAAGCAATGGATACATTTTCCAGAATAACTTTTGTTCACATCGCGAGTCCTCCCATAGAACAGTCCAACAGTTGCACGCCAACTAATTAAATCATTACCCATGCGGATATATATAAAATGTTACAAGCATGTTGAAGCGTGCGTATCGGACTGAAATATGGTTGTGAACATAAGCCAGGCGACCACTACAAAGAGAACTGTAAAGGTTAGAAAATAAGTAAACGTTAACATCGAAGAGCGAAAGTAAGAGAACAGTTTGATACAATTATTACATGTTTGCATGATGAAAAACTAGTATATTCGGGATAAGTTTAGTTCGATGTGTCCTACTGAAAACACAAGTTGTAACAACAACAGAAGGCGTGCACATTTGTATTCACAGAATAGTAGTAAACATACAGGCACACACGCACATACTAGAGCTAGATTAGTAAAAACTATATCCGCACGCACGCACACGCACGCACACACGCACGCAGAGTCTTGTAGAGTGGTGTAGATTGTAGGTTCCTGTGAAGATTGCGGTCCAAGATGATTAGGTTGCTCGATACTTATTCTTTGTTGGTTGTGTCTAAGTTGTTTAAGTCTAAGATGATTATGGTCTAGAAGATTATGGTGCTGGTGATTATGGTACTGGTGTCTCTCCGCCATCATGTCCAAGGTGGTTATTTTCTCGGTTCTTTTTAGGGCCACATCCGCCACGATTAGTCAGCTCACAGCAGCAAAATGGTTCGGTTGTTCCGTTGTTGTCCACCCCGTTGACGCATCCGGGGTCGAATCCCTCCGTCTCCAACCGCTCGCCCGTAGTTGGAGACAGATAAAAGAGTTCGAGGCGACGAGTGCGCCATCCACGCGAAACGACTGCCGTCTTCTCCTATCCAGTCACTCGTCGTCTCTTCAGCGTCCCCAGTATTAGCTGTCGCTGATCTAGGTATGTGTAGACACTCAAAAGAGTCGATGCGGGTCCTCGTCTGTATGCGTCAGCGGCGTGGATTGGTCACTTCGGAACAGGTGATCCAATGTCCTGCTGTGAGCTGTGCCTTGTTCCCGACGTGCACGGTGTGGAGGCACGAACAAGAGATAATTATCTAAGCAAAAATGTAAACCAGAAAATTACAACAATAATGCATTTAACGTACATATAAAATTGACATCCGTTGAGGGACTATTTGAATCAATTAGCGCCAATTATGAGATTTGCACACATGGGACAATATGTCTGTGACTTCGCGTAACTGGACATCGCGCGCCGATAATCCCCTACATTTGTTTTTACAACAATGACTCAAACGGAAATTGGGACATAAATGTGCGAAAATTGACTGATTGGGCACATATCATGATTACTTGTCAAATTTATTTCCTCTTCAATATATATAACCGACAGACAGACAGACAGACAGACAGACAGACAGACAGACAGACAGACAGACAGACAGACAGACAGACAGACAGACAGACAGACAGACAGACAGACAGACAGACAGACAGACAGACAGACAGACAGATGCGTCGATATCACTGTATGGAAAGCAGACATATTGAACATATAACAAACTGCGGACGCAATAGATGTATAGAGATAATGCGGGGCTATGAAATACATATGCATTAGCGGGCGATATAGCATTTACTTCGGTGCTCGAATTATGAGATAATTTAAAAACTATTTCAAGTATTAGTTTGATTTTGACACATTAATATCATATTAAACAGAATAATTATAACAAACTGCGGACGCTATATATGTATAGAGAAAATGCGGATTCTATAGATGTATAGAGAATAGGCGGACGTTATATATGTATAGAGAAAATGCGGATTCTATAGATGTATAGAGAATAGGCGGACGTTATATATGTATAGAGAAAATGCGGATTCTATAGATGTATAGAGAATAGGCGGACGTTATATATGTATAGAGAAAATGCGGATTCTATAGATGTATAGAGAATAGGCGGACGTTATATATGTATAGAGAAAATGAGGGCGCTATATATGTATAGAGAAAATGTGGGCGCTATTATATATGTATAGAGAAAATATATAATATAGAGAACATAGAACAAACTGAGGATGCTAGAATTATAAGTGCATTGTTAACTAAGAATTATTAAAATCATATTGAACACTTTATAGTAAATACAGTTTATAACTGTATACTCCGTAGTTCGTGGTCAATACAGATCACAGGCATCCGGCGCATACCCTGGACCCCCCCTGGACCCCTCCGGGCATACCCTGGACCCAAGTACAACCCCAAATAGTCATAATACATTGTAACATCAATCAAGTATCATTTCTAGTTCCAAAAACCCATTTGTGAAAAAAAAAAATTTGACAATCTTATATAATATATATAGAATATATACCTTTCAACGCGAATTGCGCCGCTTTAGAAATTTTCAAAACAAATTGAAAAATTCTACGAAATCTCTTTTTGACGTACATTTTTGCCGAATAAACCTACACGTTAGTGGAAACATATTTTATTGATAATGTTATTCACAGTTAAAACTCTCCCGTCGAAGATATTTTTTTGTTGCTGACAGAACCTGTGTCCTAGTATGGAAATGTGACCTGCTATGGCCAATGTCTGTGGCAATTGTTTGCAAAGTATACATGCATGCAGCTTAAAGTTGTGTTTTATTTGAAGAACAATATAAAGACTCGGGATAGGCGTTATATTTGGACAGATTTGTACAACATTGTTTCAGATAGGGCCATTTTACTGATCGAGGCGAAATCTGACATCCCACAGAGTAGAATCTCTGTACTTAAATATATATACTGGTACCCCCAAACGTGCCGAATCCCTGTGATGCAGACGGCCATCCAAGTAAAAGTCCCATTCAAATATATAATCGTAATTTCCAAGATTGAGTGAGGCCCGAATAACTAAATAAGTATCGTTCAGGCCACGTGACCCGTGTCTCCAGAGTGCTTTTTGTCCGTCTGCTTCAAAAACACAGACGGTGTCCATTTCTATGGCAGATCCAGATAGAAATTGTGTTGCCGTCAGTATATTTGCTTGCTTTGGGCAATCAACACCAAATATTGGCTTACTGTAAGAACCTAATTGGGAAAAGCTTCCACTTAATGTTGTTATAGGACCGTGTCCATTGTTCTGGGCTGAATACAAGAGAGTGACGTCATGAAGCGAACTTGCATAGGCAATTCTATCACCCATACAGTTCATATTAAAAATTGGCGGGCCTCTAATTGGATCCGACGAAAATTCAAACTGCCAACCCATCCAAGACACTTTATTTTCATTAAATGTGTACCTCGGACCTTGAGGTTCGTAAGTTCTAGGAGGTGGAGGAACCGCCGAAAAAGCACGTGCCGGAAGTGACCAGTTCTTGACGAGATAAAACGCTTGTTTATGAGTGCTTCTGTACGTTGATGGGAATTGTATCTTCCGCAATCTGCCTGCATCATACGCGATTTGCAATTCACTTGCAGAGGTGTATGGGCCTTGTGAAAGGTAGAACCAGTCAGATGTGCACCAGTTAGATACGTAATTTTCAAAACAAATTGAAAAATTCTACGAAATCTCTTTTTGACGTACATTTTTGCCGAATAAACCTACACGTTAGTGGAAACATATTTTATTGATAATGTTATTCACAGTTAAAACTCTCCCGTCGAAGATATTTTTTTGTTGCTGACAGAACCTGTGTCCTAGTATGGAAATGTGACCTGCTATGGCCAATGTCTGTGGCAATTGTTTGCAAAGTATACATGCATGCAGCTTAAAGTTGTGTTTTATTTGAAGAACAATATAAAGACTCGGGATAGGCGTTATATTTGGACAGATTTGTACAACATTGTTTCAGATAGGGCCATTTTACTGATCGAGGCGAAATCTGACATCCCACAGAGTAGAATCTCTGTACTTAAATATATATACTGGTACCCCCAAACGTGCCGAATCCCTGTGATGCAGACGGCCATCCAAGTAAAAGTCCCATTCAAATATATAATCGTAATTTCCAAGATTGAGTGAGGCCCGAATAACTAAATAAGTATCGTTCAGGCCACGTGACCCGTGTCTCCAGAGTGCTTTTTGTCCGTCTGCTTCAAAAACACAGACGGTGTCCATTTCTATGGCAGATCCAGATAGAAATTGTGTTGCCGTCAGTATATTTGCTTGCTTTGGGCAATCAACACCAAATATTGGCTTACTGTAAGAACCTAATTGGGAAAAGCTTCCACTTAATGTTGTTATAGGACCGTGTCCATTGTTCTGGGCTGAATACAAGAGAGTGACGTCATGAAGCGAACTTGCATAGGCAATTCTATCACCCATACAGTTCATATTAAAAATTGGCGGGCCTCTAATTGGATCCGACGAAAATTCAAACTGCCAACCCATCCAAGACACTTTATTTTCATTAAATGTGTACCTCGGACCTTGAGGTTCGTAAGTTCTAGGAGGTGGAGGAACCGCCGAAAAAGCACGTGCCGGAAGTGACCAGTTCTTGACGAGATAAAACGCTTGTTTATGAGTGCTTCTGTACGTTGATGGGAATTGTATCTTCCGCAATCTGCCTGCATCATACGCGATTTGCAATTCACTTGCAGAGGTGTATGGGCCTTGTGAAAGGTAGAACCAGTCAGATGTGCACCAGTTAGATACGTTAATTCCCGGGTGATGTGCCGTGCAAGAGACAGGAAGAAGTGTCAGTGTGTGGGCTTGTCCCAACTTCAGTTCTAACACCACATGTGAGGTCACATCCGATAAATCCAACGTTGGCAGATAGAAAAACGTTGCATATGCGCTTCATTTTGCTATTTGTACAGATTCCTCGCTGTAGTATAATCGTACAAAGTCAGTATGTTATGGCGAAGAATAGCACTCACATTCATTAAGTTCAGTACTCAATTTACCCTGAGAACAAGCGTTGATATGTTTTGCCTGGTCAGTCAAATAAATAATTTTAACACCGAGACCATTAATGAGAGACATCGGTCTGTTATTGCTCCTGAATACACCCTAAAAGTAGATAGGTCCTATTAAGTGTTTTCCTCCGTTTTTACCGTTGTTTCCTTTGCACAACATGCAGTTTTAGTCTATGATTATTAAATTACTATATCTCGTCATATCTCCAACAGTATATGCAATGGGTACTTATTTGTATAACAATCAGTTAATTAACACGATTTTGATAATCACAATTATTATACCGTAATACCTGGCTAAGGAACAACAGTAAAAACAAAGGGTTCTAGCTAAAAGCCCCCGCCTGACACTACAATTAACAGTCTTTCGTTAAACCGAGGTCTCGTGTTGGTGCTTTACACCGTGCAGGTAAAAGAATCAAAGGAGACTGGAATGGGTCTTTGTCTGTATCAGTGCACTATCCTCCAAAAATCTAAAATGACTAATCTCTTCAGGAGGCGTCGCTCATATGGGCAACCGGTAGCGACGATAAATAAACGTAAAACACACAAACACACATCCGTTCCAAAGTCCGTATCTTTGCAGATGATACTGCAGTCTATATATCACTGACATCTGCAAATAAATCGGTTTTTTTTGGGTTTTTGTTTGTGGTGTTTGTTGTTGTTGTTTTGTGTGGTTGTTTGTTTGTTGTTTTTTGTTGTGTTTACTTACCGTTCCATGTATATATGGATGTGTACTTACCGTTCACTCATGTATATATGGATGTGTACTTACCGTTCACTCCATGTATATATGGATGTGTACTTACTGTTCCATGTATATATGGATGTGTACTTACCGTTCCATGTATATATGGATGTGTACTTACCGTTCCATGTATATATGGATGTGTACTTACCGTTCACTCATGTATATATGGATGTGTACTTACCGTTCACTCCATGTATATATGGATGTGTACTTACCGTTCCATGTATATATGGATGTGTACTTACCGTTCCATGTATATATGGATGTGTACTTACCGTTCCATGTATATATGGATGTGTACTTACCGTTCCATGTATATATGGATGTGTACTTACTGTTCCATGTATATATGTATGTGTACTTACTGTTCCATGTATATATGGATGTGTACTTACCGTTCCATGTATATATGGATGTGTACTTACTGTTCCATGTATATATGGATGTGTACTTACCGTTCCATGTATATATGGATGTGTACTTACCGTTCCATGTATATATGGATGTGTACTTACTGTTCCATGTATATATGGATGTGTACTTACCGTTCCATGTATATATGGATGTGTACTTACTGTTCCATGTATATATGGATGTGTACTTACTGTTCCATGTATATATGTATGTTTACTTACCGTTCCATGTATATATGTATGTGTACGTACCGTTCCATGTATATATGGATGTGTACTTACCGTTCCATGTATATATGCATGTGTACTTACCGTTCCATGTATATATGTATGTGTACTTACCGTTCCATGTATATATGGATGTGTGCTTACTGTTCCATGTATATATGGATGTGTACTTACCGTTCCATGTATATATGGATGTGTACTTACCGTTCCATGTATATATGGATGTGTACTTACCGTTCACTCCATGTATATATGGATGTGTACTTACCGTTCCATGTATATATGGATGTGTACTTACCGTTCCATGTATATATGGATGTGTACTTACTGTTCCATGTATATATGGATGTGTACTTACCGTTCCATGTATATATGGATGTGTACTTACTGTTCCATGTATATATGGATGTGTACTTACTGTTCCATGTATATATGTAAGTTTACTTACCGTTCCATGTATATATGTATGTGTACTTACCGTTCCATGTATATATGGATGTGTACTTACCGTTCACTCCATGTATATATGGATTTGTACTTACCGTTCACTCCATGTATATATGGATGTGTACTTACCGTTCCATGTATATATGGATGTGTACTTACTGTTCACTCTATGTATATATGGATGTTTACTTACCGTTCCATGTATATATGGATGTGTACTTACCGTTCCATGTATATATGGATGTGTACTTACCGTTTACTCCATGTATATATGGATGTGTACTTACTGTTCCATGTATATATGGATGTGTACTTACCGTTCCATGTATATATGCATGTGTACTTACCGTTCCATGTATATATGCATGTGTACTTACCGTTCCATGTATATATGGATGTGTACTTACCGTTCCATGTATATATGGATGTGTACTTACTGTTCCATGTATATATGGATGTGTACTTACCGTTCCATGTATATATGGATGTGTACTTACCGTTCCATGTATATATGGATGTGTACTTACTGTTCCATGTATATATGGATGTGTACTTACCGTTCCATGTATATATGGATGTGTACTTACTGTTCCATGTATATATGTATGTGTACTTACCGTTACATGTATATATGGATGTGTACTTACTGTTCCATGTATATATGGATGTGTACTTACCATTCACTCCATGTATATATGGATGTGTACTTACTGTTCCATGTATATATGGATGTGTACTTACTGTTCTATGTATATATGTATGTGTACTTACTGTTCACTCTATGTATATATGGATGTGTACTTACTGTTCACTCTATGTATATATGGATGTGTACTTACTGTTCCATGTATATATGGATGTGTACTTACTGTTCTATGTATATATGGATGTGTACTTACTGTTCCATGTATATATGGATGTGTACTTACCGTTCCATGTATATATGCATGTGTACTTACCGTTCCATGTATGTATGCATGTGTACTTACCGTTCCATGTATATATGGATGTGTACTTACCGTTCCATGTATATGGATGTGTACTTACCGTTCCATGTATATATGGATGTGTACTTACCGTTCCATGTATATATGGATGTGTACTTACTGTTCCATGTATATATGGATGTGTACTTACTGTTCCATGTATATATGGATGTGTACTTACCGTTCCATGTATATATGGATGTGTACTTACTGTTCCATGTATATATGGATGTGTACTTACCGTTCCATGTATATATGGATGTGTACTTACCGTTCCATGTATATATGGATGTACTTACCGTTCCATGTATATATGGATGTGTACTTACTGTTCCATGTATATATGGATGTGTACTTACCGTTCCATGTATATATGGATGTGTACTTACCGTTCCATGTATATATGGATGTGTACTTACTGTTCCATGTATATATGTAAGTGTACTTACCGTTCCATGTATATATGGATGTGTACTTACTGTTCCATGTATATATGGATGTGTACTTACCGTTCCATGTATATATGGATGTGTACTTACCGTTCACTCCATGTATATATGGATGTGTACTTACCGTTCACTCCATGTATATATGGATGTGTACTTACTGTTCCATGTATATATGGATGTGTACTTACCGTTCCATGTATATATGGATGTGTACTTACTGTTCCATGTATATATGGATGTGTACTTACCGTTCACTCCATGTATATATGGATGTGTACTTACCGTTCCATGTATATATGGATGTGTACTTACCGTTCCATGTATATATGGATGTGTACTTACCGTTCCATGTATATATGGATGTGTACTTACCGTTCCATGTATATATGGATGTGTACTTACTGTTCCATGTATATATGGATGTGTACTTACTGTTCCATGTATATATGGATGTGTACTTACCGTTCCATGTATATATGGATGTGTACTTACTGTTCCATGTATATATGGATGTGTACTTACCGTTCCATGTATATATGGATGTGTACTTACCGTTCCATGTATATATGGATGTGTACTTACTGTTCCATGTATATATGGATGTGTACTTACCGTTCCATGTATATATGGATGTGTACTTACTGTTCCATGTATATATGGATGTGTACTTACTGTTCCATGTATATATGGATGTGTACTTACCGTTCCATGTATATATGTATGTGTACTTACCGTTCCATGTATATATGGATGTGTACTTACCGTTCCATGTATATATGGATGTGTACTTACCGTTCAATGTTATATGTATGTGTACTTACCGTTCATGTATATATGGATGTGTCTTACTGTTCCATGTATATATGGATGTGTACTTACCGTTCCATGTATATATGGATGTGTACTTACCGTTCCATGTATATATGGATGTGTACTTACCGTTCACTCCATGTATATATGGATGTGTACTTACCGTTCCATGTATATATGGATGTGTACTTACCGTTCCATGTATATATGGATGTGTACTTACCGTTCCATGTATATATGGATGTGTACTTACCGTTCACTCCATGTATATATGGATGTGTACTTACTGTTCCATGTATATATGGATGTGTACTTACCGTTCCCATGTATATATGTATGTGTACTTACCGTTCCATGTATATATGATGTGTATTACTTCACTCCATGTATATATGGATGTGTACTTACTGTTCCATGTATATATGGATGTGTACTTACTGTTCCATGTATATATGGATGTGTACTTACTGTTCCTCATGTATATATGGATGTGTACTTACCGTTCTCATGTATATATGGATGTGTACTTACCGTTCACTCCATGTATATATGGATGTGTACTTACTGTTCACTCCATGTATATATGGATGTGTACTTACTGTTCCTATGTATATATGGATGTGTACTTACCGTCTCCATGTATATATGGATGTGTACTTACCGTTCCTCATGTATATATGGATGTGTACTTACCGTTCTCATGTATATATGGATGTGTACTTACCGTTCCATGTATATATGGATGTGTACTTACTGTTCCATGTATATATGGATGTGTACTTACCGTTCCATGTATATATGGATGTGTACTTACCGTTCCATGTATATATGGATGTGTACTTACTGTTCCATGTATATATGGATGTGTACTTACTGTTCCATGTATATATGGATGTGTACTTACCGTTCCATGTATATATGGATGTGTACTTACCGTTCCATGTATATATGGATGTGTACTTACTGTTCACTCCATGTATATATGTATGTGTACTTACCGTTCCATGTATATATGTATGTGTACTTACTGTTCACTCCATGTATATATGGATGTGTACTTACTGTTCCATGTATGTGTACTTACCGTTCCATGTATATATGGATGTGTACTTACTGTTCCATGTATATATGGATGTGTACTTACTGTTCCATGTATATATGTATGTGTACTTACCGTTCCATGTATATATGTATGTGTACTTACTGTTCACTCCATGTATATATGGATGTGTACTTACTGTTCACTCCATGTATATATGGATGTGTACTTACTGTTCACTCCATGTATATATGGATGTGTACTTACCATTCCTCATGTATATATGGATGTGTACTTACCGTTCCATGTATATATGGATGTGTACTTACTGTTCCATGTATATATGGATGTGTACTTACCGTTCACTCCATGTATATATGTATGTGTACTTACCGTTCACTCCATGTATATATGGATGTGTACTTACCGTTCACTCCATGTATATATGGATGTGTACTTACCGTTCCATGTGTATATGGATGTGTACTTACCGTTCCATGTATATATGGATGTGTACTTACCGTTCACTCCATGTATATATGGATGTGTACTTACCGATCACTCCATGTATATATGGATGTGTACTTACCGTTCACTCCATGTATATATGGATGTGTACTTACCGTTCCATGTATATATGGATGTGTACTTACCGTTCCATGTATATATGGATGTGTACTTACCGTTCCATGTATATTGGATGTGTACTTACCGTTCCATGTATATATGGATGTGTACTTACCGTTCCATGTATATATGGATGTGTACTTACTGTTCCATGTATATATGGATGTGTACTTACCGTTCCTTATGTATATATGGATGTGTAC
>CM026391.1:29743281-29804250 GCA_014843695.1 Archivesica marissinica | reverse complement strand
ACCTCAAATTCATATGGGAGGGACTGGCTAGTATATTTACAGTATATAGAGATATCTCGTAAATGCTTACCTCAAATTCATATGGGAGGGACTGGCTAGTATATTTACAGTATATAGAGATATCTCGTAAATGCTTACCTCAAATTCATATGGGAGCGACTGGCTAGTATATTTACAGTATATAGAGATATCTCGTAAATGCTTAATACCTCAAATTCATATGGGAGGGACTGGCTAGTATATTTACAGTATATAGAGATATCTCGTAAATGCTTACCTCAAATTCATATGGGAGGGACTGGCTAGTATATTTACAGTATATAGAGATATCTCGTAAATGCTTACCTCAAATTCATATGGGAGGGACTGGCTAGTATATTTACAGTATATAGAGATATCTCGTAAATGCTTACCTCAAATTCATATGGGAGGTACTGGCTAGTATATTTACAGTATATAGAGATATCTCGTAAATGCTTACCTCAAATTCATATGGGAGGGACTGGCTAGTATATTTACAGTATATAGAGATATCTCGTAAATGCTTACCTCAAATTCATATGGGAGGGACTGGCTAGTATATTTACAGTATATAGAGATATCTCGTAAATGCTTACCTCAAATTCATATGGGAGCGACTGGCTAGTATATTTACAGTATATAGAGATAAATACATCAAATTCAAAGAAGCACCTAGCTACACTATCACCAATACCACATACGTTGACCCATTAGAAGTTTATCCATCAGAATCGCCTACAATAGATGGCTTTTTTTATATCGATGTATACCCGATTTTTGGCTATATTCCCAATCCTAGTAAAAAATATTGTTCCCAACTTTGATAAAAAAAAATCAACAATTTGAACCACCGAATGTTTTTATTTTACATACCATACTGGTATTCATTATGAAAATTAACAGCCAGAAGTCGAGGAACTTAGCCCAAATACAGTTGTCATTATGGAACAGTTTAAGAGATCCAAGGACAGAGAGAGACCATGGCCCGAGATTGTAAGTGTTCTCAGATCTCCTCAATCATGATAGTACATTTACCAATTTCAACCCAACTAATGTAAAATTCCCAATTTCAGAAATGCATTATTGGTGTCTATGGGGGAACAAGAACTGTAGCATGTCTGTCTATGTGTCTATGAGGGAACAGGAACTGTAGCATATATGCCTACGTGTCTATGGGGGAACAGGAACTGTAGCATATATGCCTACGTGTCTATGGGAGAACAGGAACTGTAGCATATCTGCCTACGTGTCTATGGGGGAACAGGAACTGTAGCATATATGCCTACGTGTCTATGGGGGAACAGGAACTGTAGCATATATGCCTACGTGTCTATGGGGGAACAGGAACTGTAGCATATCTGCCTACGTGTCTATGGGGGAACAGGAACTGTAGCATATATGCCTACGTGTCTATGGGGGAACAGGAACTGTAGCATATATGCCTACGTGTCTATGGGGGAACAGGAACTGTAGCATATATGCCTACGTGTCTATGGGGGAACAGGAACTGTAGCATATATGCCTACGTGTCTATGGGGGAACAGGAACTGTAGCATATATGCCTACGTGTCTATGGGGGAACAGGAACTGTAGCATATCTGCCTACGTTTCTAACCGGCTAATACTTAATAACATACACCTTCCTTTTCAATGTAAGGCATTCTGGAGATGACATGTCCATGGCTTTCTGGGGTTGATGTGTCTACGGCTTTCTGGGGTTGATGTGTCCACGGCTTTCTGGGGTTGATGTGTCCACAGCTTTCTGGGGTTGATGTGTCCACGGCTTTCTGTGGTTGATGTGTCCACGGCTTTCTGGGGTTGATGTGTCCACGGCTTTCTGGGGTTGATGTGTCCACGGCTTTCTGTGGTTGATGTGTCCACGGCTTTCTGTGGTTGATGTGTCCACGGCTTTCTGGGGTTGATGTGTCCACGGCTTTCTGGGGTTGATGTGTCCATGGCTTTCTGTGGTTGATGTGTCCACGGCTTTCTGGGGTTGATGTGTCCACGGCTTTCTGTGGTTGATGTGTCCACGGCTTTCTGGGTTGATTTGTCCACGGCTTTCTGGGGTTGATGTGTCCATGGCTTTCTGGGGTTGATGTGTCCACGGCTTTCTGGGGTTGATGTGTCCACGGCTTTCTGTGGTTGATGTGTCCACGGCTTTCTGGGGTTGATGTGTCCACGGCTTTCTGGGGTTGATGTGTCCATGGCTTTCTGGGGTTGATGTGTCCACGGCTTTCTGGGGTTGATGTGTCCACGGCTTTCTGTGGTTGATGTGTCCACGGCTTTCTGGGTTGATGTGTCCATTGCTTTCTGGGGTTGATGTGTCCACGGCTTTCTGGGGTTGATGTGTCCATGGCTTTCTGGGTTGATGTGTCCACGGCTTTCTGGGTTGATGTGTCCATGGCTTTCTGTGGTTGATGTGTCCACGGCTTTCTGTGGTTGATGTGTCCACGGCTTTCTGTGGTTGATGTGTCCACGGCTTTCTGTGGTTGATGTGTCCACGGCTTTCTGTGGTTGATGTGTCCACGGCTTTCTGTGGTTGATGTATCCACAGCTTTCTGTGGTTGATGTGTCCACGGCTTTCTGTGGTTGACGTGTCCACGGCTTTCTGTGGTTCACGTGTACATGGATTGCTGGGGGATGATCGACATGTACACTACTTTCTGGAAGTTATTATGTACACTGGTATGAATGTTGACTACAACAAATGTATGTATGAAACCATTTAACATTGTACGTACATTGGCAGCAGATAGTTTGCTTTTATTGATTAATAAAATTATAAATATAACTATTTGTTGTTCTGTGTTCAGTAGTGTTAGAGTAGATGCATCGCAATGCAATCCTGGTTCGATCCTCGGACCGGAAAGTATGTGAGATGTTTCGGTGGTCGCCAGATCGGACACGTGGGCTTTCTATGGATACCCCGGTTTCCTCCCACACGGATGATCACATATACCGTCTCCGTGGCCTAGTGGTTAAGGCGTCCGCCTACGGAGCGGGAGGTCGAAAGTTCGAATCTCGTCAGGGGTTCGTTCAGATATGGCCGGTGGTTAGCCGCCAGCTAGTTAAATAATGGTTACCTATTGCCTACCAGCCTGACGTCTGGCACACAAACATAGGATTCGGGAAGTACTGATGTTCATAAAAAAGAGGTGTCTCATAAGTCAGAAATGGCTGGCCTTTAAATAGGGGTGACACTATAATAAACAAACACTTTACAGTGGATGTAGTGGATGTGTACAGTGGATGTGTACAGTGGAGGTAGTGGATGTGTACAGTGGATGTAGTGGATGTGTACAGTGGAGGTAGAGGATGTGTACAGTGGATGTAGTGGATGTGTACAGTGGAGGTAGAGGATGTGTACAGTGGAGGTAGTGGATGTGTACAGTGGATGTGTACAGTGGAGGTAGTGGATGTGTACAGTGGAGGTAGTGGATGTGTACAGTAGATGTAGTGGATGTGTACAGTATGATGTAGTGGATGTGTACAGTAGATGTAGTGGATGTGTACAGTAGATGTAGTGGATGTGTACAGTAGATGTAGTGGATGTGTACAGTAGATGTAGTGGATGTGTACAGTATATGTAGTGGATGTGTACAGTATATGTAGTGGATGTGTACAGTAGATGTAGTGGATGTGTACAGTATATGTAGTGGATGTGTACAGTAGATGTAGTGGATGTGTACAGTAGATGTAGTGGATGTGTACAGTAGATGTAGTGGATGTGTACAGTATATGTAGTGGATGTGTACAGTAGATGTAGTGGATGTGTACAGTAGATGTAGTGGATGTGTACAGTATATGTAGTGGATGTGTACAGTAGATGTAGTGGATGTGTACAGTAGATGTAGTGGATGTGTACAGTAGATGTAGTGGATGTGTACAGTAGATGTAGTGGATGTGTACAGTAGATGTAGTGGATGTGTACAGTATATGTAGTGGATGTGTACAGTAGATGTAGTGGATGTGTACAGTAGATGTAGTGGATGTGTACAGTAGATGTAGTGGATGTGTACAGTAGATGTAGTGGATGTGTACAGTAGATGTAGTGGATGTGTACAGTAGATGTAGTGGATGTGTACAGTAGATGTAGTGGATGTGTACAGTAGATGTAGTGGATGTGTACAGTAGATGTAGTGGATGTGTACAGTAGATGTAGTGGATGTGTACAGTAGATGTAGTGGATGTGTACAGTAGATGTAGTGGATGTGTACAGTAGAGGTAGTGGATGTGTACAGTAGATGTAGTGGATGTGTACAGTAGATGTAGTGGATGTGTACAGTAGATGTAGTGGATGTGTACAGTGGATGTAGTGGATGTGTACAGTGGATGTAGTGGATGTGTACAGTGGATGTAGTGGATGTGTACAGTGGATGTAGTGGATGTGTACAGTAGATGTAGTGGATGTGTACAGTGGATGTAGTGGATGTGTACAGTGGATGTAGTGGATGTGTACAGTGGAGGTAGTGGATGTGTACAGTGGATGTAGTGGATGTGTACAGTAGAGGTAGTGGATGTGTACAGTGGATGTAGTGGATGTGTACAGTAGTAGTGGATGTAGTGGATGTGTACAGTGGATGTAGTGGATGTGTACAGTGGAGGTAGTGGATGTGTACAGTGGAGGTAGTGGATGTGTACAGTGGAGGTAGTGGATGTGTACAGTGGAGGTAGTGGATGTGTACAGTAGAGGTAGTGGATGTGTATAGTGGATGTGTACAGTGGATGTGTACAGTGGAGGTAGTGGATGTGTACAGTAGAGGTAGTGGATGTGTACAGTGGAGGTAGTGGATGTGTACGGTGGAGGTAGTGGATGTGTACGGTGGAGGTAGTGGATGTGTATGGTGGAGGTAGTGGATGTGTACAGTAGAGGTAGTGGATGTGTATAGTGGATGTGTACAGTGGATGTGTACAGTGGAGGTAGTGGATGTGTACAGTAGAGGTAGTGGATGTGTACGGTGGAGGTAGTGGATGTGTACGGTGGAGGTAGTGGATGTGTACGGGGAGGTAGTGGATGTGTACGGTGGAGGTAGTGGATGTGTACGGTGGAGGTAGTGGATGTGTACGGTGGATGTGTACAGTGGAGGTAGTGGATGTGTACAGTGGAGGTAGTGGATGTGTACAGTGGAGGTAGTGGATGTAGTGGATGTGTACAGTGGATGTAGTGGATGTGTACAGTGGAGGTAGTGGATGTGTACAGTGGATGTGTACAGTGGAGGTAGTGGATGTGTATAGTGGATGTAGTGGATGTGTACAGTAGAGGTAGTGGATGTGTACAGTGGAGGTAGAGGATGTGTACAGTGGATGTAGTGGATGTGTACAGTGGAGGTAGAGGATGTGTATAGTGGAGGTAGTGGATGTGTACAGTAGAGGTAGTGGATGTGTACAGTGGAGGTAGTGGATGTGTACAGTGGAGGTAGTGGATGTAGTGGATGTGTACAGTAGATGTAGTGGATATGTACAGTAGATGTAGTGGATGTGCACAGTAGATGTAGTGGATGTGTACAGTGGATGTAGTGGATGTGTACAGTAGATGTAGTGGATGTGTACAGTAGATGTAGTGGATGTGTACAGTGGATGTAGTGGATGTGTACAGTGGAGGTATGGATGTGTACAGTGGATGTAGTGGATGTGTACAGTAGAGGTAGTGGATGTGTACAGTGGAGGTAGTGGATGTGTACAGTGGATGTAGTGGATGTGTACAGTGGATGTAGTGGATGTGTACAGTGGATGTAGTGGATGTGTACAGTGGATGTAGTGGATGTGTACAGTGGAGGTAGTGGATGTGTACAGTAGATGTAGTGGATGTGTACAGTAGATGTAGTGGATGTGTACAGTGGATGTAGTGGATGTGTACAGTAGAGGTAGTGGATGTGTACAGTGGATGTAGTGGATGTGTACAGTAGATGTAGTGGATGTGTACAGTGGAGGTAGTGGATGTGTACAGTAGATGTAGTGGATGTGTACAGTGGAGGTAGTGGATGTGTACAGTGGATGTAGTGGATGTGTACAGTGGAGGTAGTGGATGTGTACAGTGGATGTAGTGGATGTGTACAGTAGATGTAGTGGATGTGTACAGTGGATGTAGTGGATGTGTACAGTAGATGTAGTGGATGTGTACAGTAGATGTAGTGGATGTGTACAGTAGATGTAGTGGATGTGTACAGTGGAGGTAGTGGATGTGTACAGTGGAGGTAGTGGATGTGTACAGTAGAGTAGTGGATGTGTATAGTGGATGTGTAGTGGATGTGTACAGTGGAGGTAGTGGATGTGTACAGTAGAGGTAGTGGATGTGTACAGTGGAGGTAGTGGATGTGTACAGTGGAGTAGTGGATGTGTACAGTGGAGTAGTGGATGTGTACGTGAGTAGTGGATGTGTAGTGGATGTGTACAGTGGAGGTAGTGGATGTGTACAGTGGATGTAGTGGATGTGTACAGTATGATGTAGTGGATGTGTACAGTGGATGTAGTGGATGTGTACAGTGGAGGTAGTGGATGTGTACAGTAGATGTAGTGGATGTGTACAGTGGATGTAGTGGATGTGTATAGTGGATGTAGTGGATGTGTACAGTAGAGGTAGTGGATGTGTACAGTGGAGGTAGTGGATGTGTACAGTGGATGTAGTGGATGTGTACAGTGGAGGTAGAGGATGTGTATAGTGGAGGTAGTGGATGTGTACAGTAGATGTAGTGGATGTGTACAGTGGAGGTAGTGGATGTGTACAGTATGATGTAGTGGATGTGTACAGTAGATGTAGTGGATGTGTACAGTGGAGGTAGTGGATGTGTACAGTGGATGTAGTGGATGTGTACAGTGGAGGTAGTGGATGTGTACAGTGGAGGTAGTGGATGTGTACAGTAGATGTAGTGGATGTGTATAGTGGATGTGTAGTGGATGTGTACAGTAGATGTAGTGGATGTGTACAGTGGAGGTAGTGGATGTGTACAGTGGAGGTAGTGGATGTGTACGGTGGAGGTAGTGGATGTGTAGTGAGGTAGTGGATGTGTATGTGGAGGTAGTGGATGTGTACAGTAGAGGTAGTGGATGTGTACAGTGGATGTGTACAGTGGATGTGTACAGTGGAGGTAGTGGATGTGTACAGTAGAGGTAGTGGATGTGTACAGTGGAGGTAGTGGATGTGTACAGTAGAGGTAGTGGATGTGTACGGTGGAGGTAGTGGATGTGTACGGTGGAGGTAGTGGATGTGTACGTGAGTAGTGGATGTGTACGTGGATGTGTACAGTGGAGGTAGTGGATGTGTACAGTGGAGGTAGTGGATGTGTACAGTGAGTAGTGGATGTAGTGGATGTGTACAGTGGATGTAGTGGATGTGTACAGTGGAGGTAGTGGATGTGTACAGTGGATGTGTACAGTGGAGGTAGTGGATGTGTACAGTAGATGTAGTGGATGTGTACAGTAGAGGTAGTGGATGTGTACAGTAGAGGTAGTGGATGTGTACAGTAGATGTAGTGGATGTGTACAGTAGAGGTAGTGGATGTGTACAGTAGAGGTAGTGGATGTGTACAGTAGAGGTAGTGGATGTGTACAGTAGAGGTAGTGGATGTGTACAGTGGAGTAGTGATGTAGTGGATGTGTACAGTAGATGTAGTGGATGTGTACAGTAGATGTAGTGGATGTGTACAGTAGATGTAGTGGATGTGTACAGTAGATGTAGTGGATGTGTACAGTAGATGTAGTGGATGTGTACAGTAGATGTAGTGGATGTGTACAGTAGATGTAGTGGATGTGTACAGTGGATGTATGGATGTGTACAGTGGATGTAGTGGATGTGTACAGTAGATGTAGTGGATGTGTACAGTAGATGTAGTGGATGTGTACAGTAGATGTAGTGGATGTGTACAGTAGATGTAGTGGATGTGTACAGTAGATGTAGTGGATGTGTACAGTAGATGTAGTGGATGTGTACAGTAGATGTAGTGGATGTGTACAGTAGATGTAGTGGATGTGTACAGTAGATGTAGTGGATGTGTACAGTAGATGTAGTGGATGTGTACAGTAGATGTAGTGGATGTGTACAGTAGATGTAGTGGATGTGTACAGTAGATGTAGTGGATGTGTACAGTAGATGTAGTGGATGTGTACAGTAGATGTAGTGGATGTGTACAGTAGATGTAGTGGATGTGTACAGTAGATGTAGTGGATGTGTACAGTAGATGTAGTGGATGTGTACAGTAGATGTAGTGGATGTGTACAGTATACAGTAAGTAGTGGATGTGTACAGTAGTAGGGATGTGTACAGTGATGTAGTGGATGTGTACAGTAGTAGGATGTGTACAGTGAGGTAGTGGATGTGTACAGTAGAGGTAGTGGATGTGTACAGTATGTGTAGTGGATGTGTACAGTGGAGGTAGTGGATGTGTACAGTAGAGTAGTGGATGTGACAGTGGATGTGTACAGTAGATGTAGTGGATGTGTACAGTAGATGTAGTGGATGTGTACAGTGATATGTAGTGGATGTGTACAGTAGATGTAGTGGATGTGTACAGTGGAGTAGTGGATGTGTACAGTGATGTAGTGGATGTGTACAGTAGATGTAGTGGATGTGTACAGTAGATGTAGTGGATGTGTACAGTAGATGTAGTGGATGTGTACAGTAGATGTAGTGGATGTGTACAGTAGATGTAGTGGATGTGTACAGTAGATGTAGTGGATGTGTACAGTAGATGTAGTGGATGTGTACAGTAGATGTAGTGGATGTGTACAGTATATGTAGTGGATGTGTACAGTAGATGTAGTGGATGTGTACAGTAGATGTAGTGGATGTGTACAGTAGATGTAGTGGATGTGTACAGTGATAGTAGTGAGGTAGTGGATGTGTACAGTAGATGTAGTGGATGTGTACAGTGATGTAGTGGATGTGTACAGTGGATGTAGTGGATGTGTACAGTAAGTAAAAGGATTGTACGTAGTAGTGATGTGTACAGTGGATGTGTAATAAAAGTATGTGTAGTGGATGTGTACAGTAGATGTAGTGGATGTGTACAGTAGATGTAGTGGATGTGTACAGTATATGTAGTGGATGTGTACAGTAGATGTAGTGGATGTGTACAGTGTATGTGTAGTGGATGTGTACAGTAGATGTAGTGGATGTGTACAGTAGATGTAGTGGATGTGTACAGTATATGTAGTGGATGTGTACAGTAGATGTAGTGGATGTGTACAGTAGATGTAGTGGATGTGTACAGTAGATGTAGTGGATGTGTACAGTAGATGTAGTGGATGTGTACAGTAGATGTAGTGGATGTGTACAGTAGATGTAGTGGATGTGTACAGTATGATGTAGTGGATGTGTACAGTATATGTAGTGGATGTGTACAGTAGATGTAGTGGATGTGTACAGTAGATGTAGTGGATGTGTACAGTATATGTAGTGGATGTGTACAGTAGATGTAGTGGATGTGTACAGTAGATGTAGTGGATGTGTACAGTAGATGTAGTGGATGTGTACAGTATATGTAGTGGATGTGTACAGTAGATGTAGTGGATGTGTACAGTAGATGTAGTGGATGTGTACAGTAGATGTAGTGGATGTGTACAGTAGATGTAGTGGATGTGTACAGTAGATGTAGTGGATGTGTACAGTAGATGTAGTGGATGTGTACAGTATATGTAGTGGATGTGTACAGTAGATGTAGTGGATGTGTACAGTAGATGTAGTGGATGTGTACAGTAGATGTAGTGGATGTGTACAGTATATGTAGTGGATGTGTACAGTAGATGTAGTGGATGTGTACAGTAGATGTAGTGGATGTGTACAGTAGATGTAGTGGATGTGTACAGTAGATGTAGTGGATGTGTACAGTAGATGTAGTGGATGTGTACAGTAGATGTAGTGGATGTGTACAGTAGATGTAGTGGATGTGTACAGTAGATGTAGTGGATGTGTACAGTAGATGTAGTGGATGTGTACAGTAGATGTAGTGGATGTGTACAGTAGATGTAGTGGATGTGTACAGTAGATGTAGTGGATGTGTACAGTAGATGTAGTGGATGTGTACAGTAGATGTAGTGGATGTGTACAGTAGATGTAGTGGATGTGTACAGTAGATGTAGTGGATGTGTACAGTAGATGTAGTGGATGTGTACAGTAGATGTAGTGGATGTGTACAGTAGATGTAGTGGATGTGTACAGTAGATGTAGTGGATGTGTACAGTAGATGTAGTGGATGTGTACAGTAGATGTAGTGGATGTGTACAGTAGATGTAGTGGATGTGTACAGTAGATGTAGTGGATGTGTACAGTATGATGTAGTGGATGTGTACAGTAGATGTAGTGGATGTGTACAGTAGATGTAGTGGATGTGTACAGTAGATGTAGTGGATGTGTACAGTAGATGTAGTGGATGTGTACAGTAGAGTAGTGGATGTGTACAGTAGTAGTGGATGTGTACAGTATGTGTAGTGGATGTGTACAGTAGATGTAGTGGATGTGTACAGTAGATGTAGTGGATGTGTACAGTATGATGTAGTGGATGTGTACAGTAGATGTAGTGGATGTGTACAGTAGATGTAGTGGATGTGTACAGTAGATGTAGTGGATGTGTACAGTAGATGTAGTGGATGTGTACAGTAGATGTAGTGGATGTGTACAGTAGATGTAGTGGATGTGTACAGTATATGTAGTGGATGTGTACAGTATATGTAGTGGATGTGTACAGTAGATGTAGTGGATGTGTACAGTAGATGTAGTGGATGTGTACAGTAGATGTAGTGGATGTGTACAGTAGATGTAGTGGATGTGTACAGTAGATGTAGTGGATGTGTACAGTAGATGTAGTGGATGTGTACAGTAGATGTAGTGGATGTGTACAGTAGATGTAGTGGATGTGTACAGTAGATGTAGTGGATGTGTACAGTAGATGTAGTGGATGTGTACAGTAGATGTAGTGGATGTGTACAGTAGATGTAGTGGATGTGTACAGTAGATGTAGTGGATGTGTACAGTATATGTAGTGGATGTGTACAGTAGATGTAGTGGATGTGTACAGTAGATGTAGTGGATGTGTACAGTAGATGTAGTGGATGTGTACAGTATATGTAGTGGATGTGTACAGTAGATGTAGTGGATGTGTACAGTAGATGTAGTGGATGTGTACAGTAGATGTAGTGGATGTGTACAGTAGATGTAGTGGATGTGTACAGTAGATGTAGTGGATGTGTACAGTAGATGTAGTGGATGTGTACAGTAGATGTAGTGGATGTGTACAGTAGATGTAGTGGATGTGTACAGTAGATGTAGTGGATGTGTACAGTAGATGTAGTGGATGTGTACAGTAGATGTAGTGGATGTGTACAGTAGATGTAGTGGATGTGTACAGTAGATGTAGTGGATGTGTACAGTAGATGTAGTGGATGTGTACAGTAGATGTAGTGGATGTGTACAGTAGATGTAGTGGATGTGTACAGTGGATGTAGTGGATGTGTACAGTAGATGTAGTGGATGTGTACAGTAGATGTAGTGGATGTGTACAGTATATGTAGTGGATGTGTACAGTAGATGTAGTGGATGTGTACAGTAGATGTAGTGGATGTGTACAGTGGAGGTAGTGGATGTGTACAGTAGATGTAGTGGATGTGTACAGTAGATGTAGTGGATGTGTACAGTAGATGTAGTGGATGTGTACAGTAGATGTAGTGGATGTGTACAGTAGATGTAGTGGATGTGTACAGTAGATGTAGTGGATGTGTACAGTAGATGTAGTGGATGTGTACAGTAGATGTAGTGGATGTGTACAGTGATGTAGTGGATGTGTACAGTGGAGTAGTGGATGTGTACAGTGGATGTAGTGGATGTGTACAGTGGATGTAGTGGATGTGTACAGTGGATGTAGTGGATGTGTACAGTATGTAGTGGATGTGTACAGTGGAGGTAGTGGATGTGTACAGTGGATGTAGTGGATGTGTACAGTAGAGGTAGTGGATGTGTACAGTGGAGGTAGTGGATGTGTACAGTGAGGTAGTGGATGTAGTGGATGTGTACAGTGGATGTAGTGGATGTGTACAGTGGAGGTAGAGGATGTGTACAGTGGAGGTAGTGGATGTGTACAGTGGAGGTAGAGGATGTGTATAGTGGAGGTAGTGGATGTGTACAGTAGAGGTAGTGGATGTGTATAGTGGAGGTAGTGGATGTGTACGGTGGAGGTAGTGGATGTGTATGGTGGAGGTAGTGGATGTGTATGGTGGAGGTAGTGGATGTGTACAGTAGAGGTAGTGGATGTGTATAGTGGATGTGTACAGTGGATGTGTACAGTGGAGGTAGTGGATGTGTACAGTAGAGGTAGTGGATGTGTACGGTGGAGGTAGTGGATGTGTACGGTGGAGGTAGTGGATGTGTACGGTGGAGGTAGTGGATGTGTACGGTGGAGGTAGTGGATGTGTACGGTGGAGGTAGTGGATGTGTACGGTGGAGGTAGTGGATATGTATAATGCATAGTATAACTTATACATGGTTGGTATCATCTTGTTCAAACTTTGAAGCTGATGATTGACATCATATATTTATTGTTAATTGTTTCTGACATCATTTCTGGAGAATCCTTCCACAACATGGGCGTATAGGTAGATCTAATCGACATTGATTGTTCTCATTCTGAATCCAGGGCTTCAGGAAGCTCAGCGGTATGACTACCTTGCAGATCACTGTTCAGATTGTATTCCTGGATGTTGTCAATACCGTAACCAACTGTGGGCTCTATCTCATTACTGTTTGCAGTTGTTCGTGATCTAATCAAGTCTTATGCCACCAGTCATCATATGTAATTGCACAAACAGTCGGTGTGTGTCTGGCAGAACTCCCCTGACCTCCCACTATTATTGTGCTGATATCTTGATTAATATGGGAGATATTAGAAATGGTGGATGAAGATGTCATAAATATTTGGCAACAGTAATGTATGCATTATTGACAGACGGACAAACAACCTATAGTTATCTGTATGCAATAAGGACAGACGGACACACAAGCTATTGATGTATGTATGAAATAAGGACAGACGGACAAACAACCTATTGTTATCTGTATGCAATAAGGACGGCCATGAAATCATATGTGTCACGCCTCTTATTTTTGGATACGATCATATATATCACATATCTTTATAAACAACATACAATGTATCGGAATATTCTCAGATACTCATTTGTTATAGATGTATGTCTTAAGCGTCATAGAGACAGTTATTTCCTGACAGAATATCCTGACGATAGCCTACGTATTTTATTTAATTACAACTTCAACGAGCTACTCTTTAACACCACTGGTGGCATCTACTGAATATTTGTCACAGTTTAATTGGTTTCACCAGAGGGGACAATGTGTGTATCCTCCGTCTGTCCACACCCATAAAATGGGACTTACGTGGCTAACAGAACAATATTATGTTTACTGTCTAGTGGTCGAGTGTTAAAGGTTATGTGGCTATAGAAAATTAGGAGGCCATCAATGTCGTTTATGTGGCTATAGAGAATGAAGGATAAGGCACGTAATAAACACTTGTGGGTACGGACGACCGTCCGTTCATCTTTCCAGAAAGACATACTGGATCCTTCGATGACTTGAATATGATATGTTGCATTATAAACCTTCACATGGTGTCACAAAGTTGAGATACGGGCCTCCATTTTGCCATATCTGTATGCTAAGATTGCATCAGGTTTTTGTAAATGTTTGCGTTCATGTATAAATCTTTAAAACTTAGTGCATTAGTTTCGGCAGTAGAAATTAGGAACGTACATGCAATATTTATGCAATTCGGTTCAGAAATGACAAAGTTATCATATTCATATCTTTAGACTTATTGTAAAAAAGTTATAAACCACTAGGTTATAAAACTTTTCTCAGATCTCAAACTCAAGCTTAAATGATCTGATTGGTTGATTCTGCGTGTTATTGTCAGCTGAACCAATCAGACGATTGAGACTGAGTTTTGATATTGGAGAAAAGTTTTATAACCTCCAGGCCAGGCCTCGGTTGATAAAGATACAGTCGCATAGCGTGATATCAAATTCACGGAATGTGTACATCTCATGCAGTTTGGCGCGCACACATTTGACTGCTACGACAGACCTGGAATAGAGTGAATATATTCCAGGACAGTTTTTATATTTGCTCGGAAAACGAGGTATGTGGAAATTTATGTTAAAAGTTTATTAGCTAATTTGAACATTGTGTATTTAAACGTTCATTCTGTTTAGTTATAGCTTCATAATTTATGCCGAAATTATGCCATATAGAATTACGCCATGTTGAGCCTTTCTGTCCGTAACTATTTTGTTGAATGATGTTGTGTTAAAATATTAACTATGGAACGCCAATGAGGTATGAGGTTTATGTGGTTCTATACTCACGGCTCCATAATTAAGTGTTATTACCGGCAGAAGATTGTATTTTAATGATTGCAGTTGTTATATATGACCGTGTATTCATTGAAATGTCAGCACGTGGTTAGTAACACGTGGTCACTCACACGTGGTTCATATCATCATTACCATTTACTATGACTGATCATCATAAACTGACGAACGATAGTAAGTGTAACTGTAAGGGAAGTAAGAAATGTGACGCATCGTGACTGAAAATAGTATAGCCAGTATACTATTGGTGCACATGTAGCACGTTGTACATTATAGGAATTTACCTAGTATTTTCCATATGCTATATATATTTAAGCTTCATCCACCGGACGTATATTCCCGGCGTGGAATGAGATTGCATCGTTGCCCGGAAGGACATTACCCAGAACATATTTGTTGTTTTGCTCGGAAATTGAGTTCCCGGAGCCAGAGTTTACTGTTTTACACGGTGTATCCCCCGGAGTCGAGAGAATTTGGGGCTCGCAGCGTGTGTCGCCACAACACTTACTACGATGTTCTTGGTCTACTTGAGATAGATCAAGGAAGCCAACACTATACTGGGAGCCAGAACTGGAACATCGTCGTCAAGGATTGGAATCATCGAGACAAACATAAATACGTGAATCTATTTTAGTTTATGTTACCTACCCATAGTAGACGGTTTAAATGTGATTACGTCACATGAGCGTTGTGCATAGCGTTGTGCATATAGAACGTTAAAAACGCACAAGCATATGAGATTCGTGTAACGTTAGCGAACGTTCACCAAGGACAGTTAGCAAGTATTGAAGTGATGGCATAGACTTAGAGAGGAACTGTTTAAGAGAAAGATCTTAGAACTTCGGGTGAACATACATTGTTTTGTACAAGCATCATCATTATCATTCATACAAATAATTCATCGTCTTATTGTAACTTGTAAATATTATACTGAGTGTTGATTGAGTCTGATTGAGTATTCTGATCTAGCTTTGTCGGTCCATCTTGCTACACATGGGTACATATCAATAGTGTTACGCGCCAACCGGGCTCACTCTAGTGGACAGACGGGAGAACGGACGTAGGCTGATCACAGCGGACAATTAACTAAGTGACGACAACAACGATGTGATGTATCTTCTTTTACTATATAGCAACTGCTATTAATAAGTGTGACTGTTAACGATCACTATGCAATTCTTAATATTACAAACTGGCCAAGAAACCCGAATTATATCATGAAATGACACTAAAAACGCACCAATGCTTAACACGTCGTCTGCTATTTCATACAAACAGGCAATGATTTCCGGCTATTTCAGAGTGTTGGAGGCCAAGAATGACATTCTGCTCGGTATTTATACTAACACACAATGCGACGTCGCAGTGCATGCACGTGCCCGACATGTCGCATTACGTCACACACACATGTGTAGTACAACAGGTACTCACAACTAAAATAAGACTGTTGCACCAACTAAGCACTGCATACATACCAAATATATACACATACTTATAAAAAAAACACCACAAGGTTACGATTAAACAAGTTCTCCCTTTACGAATACCACATACAAGCGATACTCTTTGTTTACAAAAGCAGTGTATGGAACGTCTAATACACAGGGTACATTCAAGATGGCGGCCTACATGCTAAACAAAATACAGTTGGTCTAAATAGTAAAGTACACCCATTTACATACATCGATCACTTAACAGGAATATTCAGTAACACAGATAGGATTAACTACACCAGGGATGTTCCTAAACAGAACAATACTTGAGGATTATCATATCAGAACAAGCGAGAATACACGAAACTGGACCTCATGTAACTCAGATCGTAGATTACAACTGGCGTGATATTCGGAGGCGATCTGTTGTTCTGTTTGTTTCATAGAGCAACGGTCAAATTCCTATAGCGCTGCCAGTAAACATGCATCACCACACTCCATGGAAACGCACATGGTGAACGTAGGGTAAGCCTAGGGTGTTACAATATGGAGATTATATTATTATCTTTTTGTGTATGACATATTTACTATTTATTTGCAATAAAATATTACTAGCTTGAATTTACTTGAGACATCTGCATATTCAGTCGACCCTAGGTCACAGCAAAGTCACAATAGGTATTATATAGCCTTGCAAGTATAGGTAGAAACCAGCCTCGTTGATGATGTGGTAATATAAAATGCATATGGCGTCGAAGGTACAGGGTTCAATCCTCAATGAAGGTATATTTTTTTTATATCTTTTTTAATATTTAAAATTTATATCAATATGCAACACACTTCATGATATTCTTACTTTTCACGATTTTGTTAACATTCCCGTTATACATCGTCAGAAAAAGAAAAAATATCAAACATTTTGAAGTTTTTCGCTGCTAGTGGTGTGAAATGAAATGTAATAGTAGTACATGTATAGACTTCATAAACTGAAATATAACGCATGAAATAAACAATAAAGTAAATAGAAATGAATAAATATAAAGCTTTTTTAACAACCATAAATTTGGAAAATATCTTTTATTCATTAATAACTCGAATAAAAATATAATTTTAGATGACAAAAATTGTTCGTACCTAATAAAATGAACATGAACAGACTCATGATTTTCTTCATTGTACAATGTTTCGAACTCACACATAACTGTTGTATTGTAACGCAGTGGGGAGTACTAGCACCTTATACCGCTTGGCTAATAAGCCATTGAATTATGAATTCTCCATTTAAACTGCAAAAATCCATTGCAAATGAAGCGTGTAATTATGATAATGTCTCAAGTAATTTTACGCTTACGATACGATTAAACTAAACTAAAGTTTGTGAAGAAAACTAATGTCACCCTTCTTCAGGCAGTGTATAGTTTTTGTGTATTTTGAGAAATTATGTGACATTGAGTATACTTCAGACTAGTTGATGTGTAGAAAAGATGTGGTATACGAATTCGGGCCATTACAAACTGAAGGTTGGTATACTGTATTATTTGGCGGAGGAATACAGTGTGTCAACACAATATATATAGGTGAGCACTGGCTATTTGAAACATTATATTTTGAATATTCTTGGTGTGTTTCAGGCTGATTTGAATACATCTGCACAGTGGATGTGGTATCAGAAGAAATGAAAGTTTGGAAATATAAATGAACAGACCGTATGTTTTTACTTTTTACTATGTATTTAATAGGCACTTTATTTGTTGCTTTACAAACTAAAGGGAATCTTTTTCGTTTCGGAATTATTAAAGCCCGTTTAAACTCATGCATTTGGTAGGAATTAGAACATTATGCATCTCCCACAAGTGTGGTTATTGTTGTTTATTGTTGCTACTGCATGCGATCATTTGCTCTTTAACAATAGCTGGTGTGATAAACGTGTGTGTGTTTTACGCTTATTTATCGTCGCTACCGGTTGCCCATATGAGCGACGCCTCCTGAAGAGATTAGTCATTTTAGATTTTTGGAGGATATTGCAATGATACAGACAGAGACCCATTCCAGAGTCCCCTCTGGTTCTTAAAGTCCAATCTGAAAGACTGTTAATTTTATTATTAGGGTTAGACGGGGGGTCGAACCTGCGATCCCTGGATTACCAGTCAAACGTGTTAACCACTGGCTTACAGATCCGTCTATGGTGTGATAACTATGATATGACTAAATGTGATGTGTCGCTAAATATGGGACAAATACAATGGTGTTTACCACACCGGTGTGATGTATATGATTTGATTGTCGCTAAATATGGGACGAATACCAGGGTATTTACCACACCGATGTGATGTATATGATTTGATTGTCGCTAAATATGGGACAAATGCAATGGTATTTACCACACCGGTGTGATGTATATGATTTGATTGTCGCTAAATATGGGACGAATACAAGGGTATTTACCACACCGGTGTGATGTATACGAGTTGATTGTCGCTAAATATGGGACAAATACAATGGTATTTACCACACCGGTGTGATGTATATGAGTTGAGTGTCGCTAAATATGGGACAAATACAAGGGTATTTACCACACCGGAGTGATGTATATGATGTGTGACATATAATGATCCTACAGTGCTTGATATGCAAACTATGTGCTACTACACTTGGCTCTGGAATACTGGCATAAGAAGTGTATTGCATCATTCATGAAGTAGAATGCCATTGAATGAATTCCAACGATTGGTATCATTGGAAATCTGTTGTGCTGTGTATCCACGCGTACATTTAACATAGACACGTCCCCCTTTGTTCACCCATACAACAGCATTAACTGAAGAACAGGAATAATATGCGCTGTCTGTCTGTGTACTAGAGGCCACTACGTTGTCTTCAACAACAATAACGTACTGTATGTATTTACCACCATAATTACACATATGCGCAATAAACATGTAGAGACCAGCTGTAGGTGCAGTGAATACACCAGTAGTTATATCATAGCCCTCGCCTTCATTTAGCAGCTCTACTTTGTATACGAGGACCTCGTCAGTAGCAAGAATGAGATCTGTTGGACTATGGACGTTGAAAGCTGGAGGCCGGACGAACTGTTTCTCTGAAAGTAAATACGTAACATACATAAATTATTTGAACGAGCTAGTCATCTGTTTTGCACGAACATTTTATAAATCACGTTTTCGCTTGGAACCTTCGTCCCTCCTCCTTTCGACTTCCCTGCTAAATTACAATACCATAATGTGGAAGTCGTGATAGCGCAGTGGATGCGCGTTCGCTTCAGGTGCGAAAGGTCGGAGTTCGAGCTCCACTGGAGCCGTTACGAGTGTGCCCTTAGAGGCTTAGACAAGGAATTTTAATTCCACATGCCTCTTCTCTCTCCTTCATGGCGATGGATTCCATCAGGAATGAGGTCTCGAGAGTGATTAATATAAGTTGAAAGAACTTGTTTCGCAATCGAGCTAAAATAAATTTGTATAAACTAATTACAATACCAGTAGGAACAATAAATATATATATAATATATATACTAATACTAATAATACGAGTATATTACTTGTGCAACTCACAGCATTGTTGGTATCGTGCAAACGATCAAAGTGCTACTAGTTTAGATATTGATAGATACTATGGACAAATCATTGATCATGTTCGCTAATATAAAATACGTTTATACCACAGACGCTACTGGCATTGATGGTGACTGGGCTAATATAATATACGCTTATACCACAGACTGGCATTGATGGTGACTGGGCTAATATAATATACGCTTATACCACCGATCATGTTCGCTAATATAAATGTACTTTCCAGCGTTTCGTAGTATAGCGGGAAAGTATTGTCTTCCAGATACGGTCAGTTTGACTGACGCATAAGGTGACATAGGTATTGACCAATGATATAGGTGGGTACTTGTTTTGTGGTATGTTCAGCCAATCGGAGGGGACTGAGTAAAACTTATCAAGAGAGAAAGGGAATCTAATCAGTTCTAGCGAGCACTTCAGATGGATTGCATCAACTCAACTTCATTAAATATATAAAACTTAATTTTTAATGAAGACATTTGTTGTCAGTTTATGATTTTCCATGAAGAAATTCAATTCATAGATGAGAACTAATATTAATACGAAGAAATCTACTCCTAAAACGCATATTTAATATGCAGCATGGTAGTGTTTGAAATATTTATTAACAATGAGGTTCATAGATTAGTCATGTACACTGACATTTATCATTGAAGTTGGGATAATTTGGTAGAATAATTGATCTATTTGTACACGTTTGTCAAGAAAGTTTCATGTCATTACATATTTGAATCTCCGGTACATATGGGTATTGAACGAAATAAGATTATGTAATATTCAACTAAGGTTTTAGATAATATTTCTATTGCAAAGAAATAAAAGGTTCTAGCAGTACTTTACATTATTTAAGGTATATTTGAGTAAGAATACGGTACGTTTTGTAAACATTTTAATCGACAATTAATCAAAGATATGTTCAGAATGTTATCAATAAAATATATGAAACGCCCACGAGGTACACTGGATACAGTTTTCCAGAGTTTTTTTACATGGTCATTAATGTATTTTTTATCTCTGGTTTTTAACCTGGTCCAGTGTATCTCGATATGTGTCAAGGTTATGTTTCATGTATTTAACTAAAAACCGGTATACTGTACATTGTATGTAGTACAGCCAAAGAAATTTAAAAACATGTTTGTTGTGCATACTGTAATTATGTAACATGTTTGTTGTGCATATGTATATGTACCTGGTTTCACAATGACTAAACTAGCAGTATTAGTTACTATTTCTGTTGAAACAAAATAAAAGGTTCTAGCAATAGTGCACGCTACAGGCCAAACATATTTATAATTTGTTTGTTTTGGATATTGAAAGGTATAGACTGTATTAAGGTCTGTGCAATGTGATCGAGTTTTGTCTGTAGAATGCATAAAGTAGGGATGCAGTTTATGAAAACTGAGTTAATGGAAGACAATACGTTTATACCACAGACACTACTGGCATTGATGGTGACTGGGCTAATATAATATACGTTTATACCACAGACTGGCATTGATGGTGACTGGGCTAATATAATATACGTTTATACCACAGACTGGCATTGATGGTGACTGGGCTAATATAATATACGTTTATACCACAGACTGGCATTGATGGTGACTGGGCTAATATAATATACGTTTATACAACAGTACTGGCATTGATGGTGACTGGGCTAATATAATATACGTTTATACAACAGACGCTACTGGCATTGATGGTGACTGGGCTAATATAATATACGTTTATACAACAGACTGGCATTGATGGTGACTGGGCTAATATAATATACGTTTATACAACAGACGCTACTGGCATTGATGGTGACTGGGCTAATATAATATACGTTTATACCACAGACTGGCATTGATGGTGACTGGGCTAATATAATATACGTTTATACAACAGACTGGCATTGATGGTGACTGGGCTAATATAATATACGTTTATACAACAGACTGGCATTGATGGTGACTGGGCTAATATAATATACGTTTATACCACAGAACTGGCATTGATGGTGACTGGGCTAATATAATATACGTTTATACCACAGACTGGCATTGATGGTGACTGGGCTAATATAATATACGTTTATACAACAGACGCTACTGGCATTGATGGTGACTGGGCTAATATAATATACGTTTATACCACAGACTGGCATTGATGGTGACTGGGCTAATATAATATACTTATAAAACAACTGCATATGGACTGCTAATATAATATACGTTATACCACAGACTGGCATTATGGGACTGGGTAATATAATATACGTTATACCACAGACTGGCATTGATGGGACTGGGCTAATATAATATACTTTATACACATGGTGACCAAAAAAACAACACAACACTGGCATTGAGGTGACTGGGCTAATATAATATACGTTTATACCACAGACTGGCATTGATGGTGACTGGGCTAATATAATATACGTTATACCACAGACTGGCATTGATGGTGACTGGGCTAATATAATATACGTTTATACCACAGACCACTGGCATTGATGGTGACGGGGCTAATATAATATACGTTTATACCACAGACGGCATTGATGGTACGGGCTAATAAAATACGTTATACACAACTCTGGCATAATATACGTTTATACCACAGACTGGCATTGATGGTGACTGGGCTAATATAATATACGTTTATACAACAGACTGGCATTGATGGTGACTGGGCTAATATAATATACGTTTATACAACAGACGCTACTGCATTGATGGTGACTGGGCTAATATAATATACGTTTATACAACAGACTGGCATTGATGGTGACGGGGCTAATATAAAATACGTTTATACCACAGACGCTACTGGCATTGATGGTGACTGGGCTAATATAATATACGTTTATACCACAGACTGGCATTGATGGTGACTGGGCTAATATAATATACGTTTATACAACAGACTGGCATTGATGGTGACTGGGCTAATATAATATACGTTTATACCACAGACGTTACTGGCATTGATGGTGACTGTGCTAATATAATATACGTTTATACCACAGACTGGCATTGATGGTGACTGGGCTAATATAATATACGTTTATACCACAGACTGGCATTGATGGTGACTGGGCTAATATAATATACGTTTATACCACAGATGCTACTGGGATTGGTGGTG
Source organism: Archivesica marissinica (assembly GCA_014843695.1). Lineage (NCBI taxonomy): Eukaryota > Metazoa > Mollusca > Bivalvia > Venerida > Vesicomyidae > Archivesica > Archivesica marissinica. The sequence goes on along the minus strand of CM026391.1, from coordinate 29,781,701 downwards.
ACGGGGCGTTGTTTTTAAGGGAGAATAATTTATTATTTGTTTCTGTTGATTGTCGTTTTTCTTATTTCCGTTCAATTTGGTGAATTCTTATTATTTTGATTATTTTCTAATTAGACGCCATAAGTGTTCCACCACGGCAACGTATTAGGAATAGCATCGTGTCATCGTAATACCGTCATCGTAATACCGTCATCGTATAATCGTTCCCTTGACCTAATATCTCTTCGATTCTTCAACAGAAACAACATAACCACAACTAAATATCTGCTGATTTAATATCGTCATAGTAATACCGCCATCATATAATCGTTCCCTTGACCTAATATCTCTTCGATTTGTCAACATAAACAACATAGCCACAACTACATAGCTGCTGGTTTAAGCCTTTTGGAGCCATCGGCAGCCACCGTATACTGTGCATGATCGAATTCCAGTTCATTATATAGACAAACTCATCATGAAAACATACATTAAATGTAATGCATCATCCTCAAAATCAAAAATACAACTGATTGCAACTGATCCAAAAGACTGAATGGCTATACAATCGTACATGCACGAAACAAATCGTGCACATAATTACCTCATCATCCTCAATTTGTGGTATACTGCCAATACAAAAACTAAAACCATTGAAATCTAACAATGTTGAAGGTTACACCTGCAAAACAGATTGTGTAGGTCTGTTGAATTCCAATTAATGTGCTATTTTGGGGGTTTCCCTACAACAGCTTAATTAGGTCATATGCCGAATCTTGATTTCTAATTGGACGGTACTGTAAATGTTTACAGTTTAGACTCGAAAAAGGTTTATTTACAGTCGTGCTCAAAATGTAAGCTCTATCGGATAACGTTTTGGTTTAGGCTTAATATCTTCCAAATAACATGTTCAGCAGTTAGCTTAATCATATATTGTATTGCTCGATTCATTTTACATATATATATATGTGCATACAAACATGATACATTAAAGAAAGGCAAACGGGTTGGGGAGAATTAGTTATGGCCCTTCCCGAAGTTCAGCGGTTGTATGCATTTGGTGCATCCCAGAATAGCATTAGTGCAGATATATGAGTTGTTTCGCCAACATTGACAGTTGTCAAATAGTACCAATGCAGTTATATGAGTTATTTCGCCAATAATATCAGTTGCCAAGTAGCACAAGTGCAGTTATATGAGTTGTTTTACCAACATTGACAGTTGCCAAATAGTACCAATGCAGTTATATGAGTTATTTCGCCAATAATATCAGTTGCCAAGTAGCACAAGTACAGCTATATGTGTTGTTGCATATGCGGGTTTATGTTTTCCACAATAACATGCATAAAGTGGTTTACGAAAACATTTCATCTATTCCACTTGTTGCGACAAATGAAGGATATAGTATACTAGCACATGAAAACATGCACCGTATTACAACTGTTGCAGCCACTATATGTTCTCAGTATGTGTGCAATAGAGACATGTATTTATGAATATCGTAATTCGTTTACCTTTGAGGGCGACACGATCTTCGCGTTGTTTCTCAATCTCCACTTTTATTTCTTCTAATTCAATTCGATAATTTCCTATGTTATTCTTAATCTTGTCTCTCAGTTCCAAGTTGCTTTCAGTAAATGCTTCCATCTTCACACCAATTCGTTCAGTAAATGCTTCCATCTTCTCACCCATATTCTTAACATCAATGTCCAAGAGGTCCATGTCATGCTCTACGCGAACCATTTTATATAGCGTCTGCTCCTCATAGTGGAATTTAGAGCACTTTGGCTCGGTAGCAAAAGATGCCTCCGTTTTCACTAAGGTGAACACAAGTATTGCAGAGATAACTGTCAAGAAAAACATTTTAAACACTGTAATAACTTATTTAATTTAACATCAAAGAAAAGATCAATACGTTTCCAACTTCTTTGTACTAACTCTAATCAATGCTTGATATTTATAGTTGAACAGCCAACGTATACCAAAATGTATGTCCCTATGAAATAATGTATTATTCCACAAATGATTCACTATAGTCTGTATCAAGTTAGTTCAGGATTCCACATGTAGTATCAACTAGTTAGTTTGAATTTGGCTGCTTTCTGTTCCGTTGAGGCCTTTGTGATGTATCAATTAGTTCCGGTCCAACTTTCTCTGTCTTGTCTATACGGTGATTTACCGGCTGCGGTTGACTTATTTCTATAGCTGATAGCCCCGGGACATGTTCAGCTACTTCTCAATTCGTTAATTGATTGTACACCGCTTCAGTTACTGGTACTGGTACCACTTCCTGTCGGGAAACATCCCTTCTGTACAGTATTCAATATACTTCACTACCATGCCATTTTGCAACTCAATCTCATATGATACTGGTCCCGTTTGTTTTACTATTAATCCATGCTTGCTAAAGCCTAGGCCACATAGGGACCCCGGTACAACCCGGTGCCTTCCGGCGTGGCGAACGTGGCTTACCGTGGCGTACCGGGTCGATACCGTATTCAGGCCGGGATGTATCGTGGCCCACCGGGTCGATACCGTAATCAGGCCGGGATGTTACGTGGCGTACCGTGGCCGACCGCGGTGCGCCGGGAAGGAGATTCTATTTTTTAAACATGTTTAAACATTAATATGACCTTCCCGGCACACCGTGGCAGCAGTGACCATGCCAGACTGAACCCTGTTCACACCGTGACAACGCCGCGGTCACACTGTATTACACCATATTGCACCGCCGTGTCCACACCGGTGGACATCGAGATAGCCGATGACCGTCGAGACGATCGTCTATGCGGGCTATACCGGGATGCAACGTAACCGTACTGGCCCCTTATCAAGGTAGGATTTCAGATCGGTTTGCTTGTTCTCAACATTTTCATTCAAAGTTGGTCTTATTAAATCAAATGCTGTTCTTAATTTCCGACCCAATAATAATTCACATTGTGCGTTTCCGGTTATTGTAGCAATACTGGCAGTGGGTTGTGATCGGATACCAGTAAAACAGAATGTTCCGAATATTTGAGGAATTACTTTATTCACATGGGCCTCGTCCTCCAACAGACAGTATTTATTTTTCTGCAGGTAAGAGTATTAAAATAAATTCCTTTGCAATTAGTTTGCACATAGATGCCAATTTCAGCTACCTTGACTGAAGTAGTAAGAGTGTGCTTGAATATAATGAATAGCAAAATGAATTGTACCACCGAATGATTCACTATAGTCTGTTTCATGTTAGTTCAAACATGAATAAGAATCACGACCATATTAGAGAATGTAATTGATCTGGCTGAGCAATATTATATATTCTTTATATGAGGGTTATATAGAAAGTAATGTAAAGCTGAGCAATATTATATAATTATTCTTTATATGAGGGTTATATAGAAAGTAATGTAAAGCTGAGCAATATTATATATTCTTTATATGAGGGTTATATAGAATGTAATGTAAAGCTGAGCAATATTATATATTCTTTATATGAGGGTTATATAGAAAGTAATGTAAAGCTGAGCAATATTATATATTCTTTATATGAGGGTTATATAGAAAGTTATGTAAAGCTGAGCAATATTATATAGTCTTTATATGAGGGTTATATAGAAAGTAATGTAAAGGTGAGCAATATTATATATTCATCATATGAGGGTTATATAGAAAGTAATGTAAAGCTAAGCAATATTATATATTCTTTATATGAGGGTTATATAGAAAGTAACGAATAGCTGATGAAATCATATACACATTTGATATGAGGGTTATGTAGAAAGTAATATATAGCTGATGAAGTAATATATACTCATTATATGAGGGTTGTATTACAAGCAATCTATCAATCACATAGCGGTTTCTTTTTATATACTATGCTATATCACAGTTGGTAGCTACGGGATCCTGTTCTCGCAATGACCTTTTCGACGTGAACGTGAAGTTAACATTGAATCATAAATGTCGAATATAGCGGTGTTAATTTCAATTTCTCAAGACGAATATGTCTCCCGAAATGTAGAAAAATAGACATTAATCTGACATCAAGCACGTGTAGCACTATTTGTTAATAGTTACGACCTTACTTGTAAAGTTATTTTTGTGTGTTCTCTGTCTTCACTAATATAATATTTCTGCTTGAATCATGGTGTGACAAAACATAGCTATGTTGCATTTCTTGGAGATAATTCTGCAACCGGTATAGAAATGGTTAGAAATCACGTCGATACGATATAATGGATTACACTAGATAAAACATTTCTGGCATTAGATATCGAAGTATGAATCTGTGGTATATATATACCATATGTATAATTATATAGTATGCGAATATTCACCAGGATATTAATTGCAATTAGTATGAAAGTCTTGAATCTGTTATTATCAATGGACAACATTGGTATACCCCATGGTCTACTTTTGAGTGTAAATCTTCCGAAATGCGGCGCTGTAGTTTATACAGAGTTCTTACAACTTATAATAATCACCTCACGATACCTCATTCCTGGTGGAATCCATCGCCACGAGGAGAGTGGAGATGCATGTGGAATTTAAATGCATTGAGAGTGTTGTTGTCCTGTGGTTTCAGCATATTTATAGCAGCTGCTCCTTCAAGCAATAGTGCATCTACTTCGGGCCAAGGTAACCTTTTATGACATGACTTGATCAAACAAGGAGCATATACCCTTCAGAGAGGAACTCTACTTTGCTTGCTCTTAGTTGTGATTGGCTTTTCTGTTGTCTCAAGTCGTTAAGAGCTTCGTCGACGTTCTTGGCCACTATGTCAGGCATGTACAGAACAAGACGACCACCAAAGGTCTCTGAGAACGGGTTACCAAGTTCCCGTATTACTGAACATAACTAATTAACCTGATGTTTAAGTTACTCTCTGTATTCTTTGCTTGTTCCTGATATTCAAATTCACCTCCAACTTCAGTGCGGCTTCTTCTGTTGTTTACCTTATTCTAGATATGAACCGCTTTCCAATGGGTATCAGGTGTGCGTCTAGTGTAAATAACCATGGAACCAATACGCTGAGTGTATCAACATACACACGAAATGTCCATTCCCTCAAAGATCTAATGAATACGAGTATTGTCTGCTCACATTTCAATACCAAAGATCACAACTACTGAAATTGTGGACTGAGCTATATATTCTCAGCCCTCCTCACTTTGAAATCATATAAAGCATTTAAATCGTAAAATTATTTTGTTTTGATGGCCATGTTTACAGCCATCTTGCTTTATGGAGACCATCTTGAATTGTGACCGCCATCTTGATTTGATTGACGGGTGTTGATCTTAACCATTTCCCTCATAGAAACCGCCCTTGACGCCATTACCAATACGACATACATTGACAATGTATCGCCAAACAAATGTTCATAATAATAACCAGAATCTCATTTAGTCCCAGCAATATCAATGGAGGTGGGATAGATATCGCGACTACAAATGTACTTATCCACATGATAGCTAAATGGCACTATGGAGATATAATAGTATATTAACCTAAACCTCTATGAAGGAAATGGTTAAATAATCTTCAGGTATTCAACTATTACCACATGCTACGTTTGTTGCTTCTATTCAGAAGTGAACACTTATTGCAAACTGGATGTATCACTAATTGGTACAAGGTAAATAACCACTACAAATTCGACGTAAACAATGTAGGACGAGTTGTCTCCCCTGTCTCACAATACAATAATACAATACAGCACGATTATTGCATAAAGATAGCAGTAGGAAGCGACATGAAACTTTACAAAAGTAGTATTAGTATTCAAATATATGAAAGATGTTATTGATATGCAACATATATAAATTTGGAAATACCAGTTGTGATTGTGTTGGATTCGAAGTATAGTAATATCTTTTATGTTTTCCAATGAATGATAAAGGTGTTCTCATTGAAAGAAAACTCCACTTTCCGCTGCTCTGAATCAGTGAAAGATGACATTTTCTATGACACTGGTTGCGTTTCGTATTCCTGCGCGGTTAGAGGTACGTTTGTATTTTATCTATTTTATTATTATCATGAAAATTAATTATAAAATAATATATTCCTATGAATTTGTTTTGTATGTAGTTTTGAATTTTGACTTGACAGAAATTAACTTGAAAGTTATACCGGAACTATTTCTTATTACCAGCGTTCACACTAACATGTGGTTGTGCGGTTGTGGAATGTAGTGAAATGAGGCTCTCGACAGGGGCAGTTAAAATGAATTAAGTTTGATAACAACTATTATATTAGCCAAAATCATTGGAACTCATAACAGAAAAATGCGATATGTGTTTATTAGTGTAAGTTAGGATTTTATTTCATCTCGTGATCATCGTAATATGCATATCCGATTAACGCCACTCGTGAAAATACAAATTCCGATGATCACTCGATGAAATAAAATCATATCTTACACTAATAAACACACATATCCTCTATATCTTTCAATGAATTTCGATCTTAAAGTTGAGCAATGAATATGAAGCGATACTCATTTTCCAAAATTCTTAATTACAATAAATACATAATCTCTCGGTTCGTGGTTGGTGTTAGCCCGTGTTACATTCTGTTAATTCTTCACTTTTTAACTTCTGGCAAAATGACATTGATATGATCAGAAACTCATTATGGCCCAATTAATAGTCTCGGTGTTAAAATATATCTATTTGACTTTCCAGGCAAAATATATCGACGCCTGTTCCCATGCTAGGTAGGTGTATGTAACGACAACCTTCAATAGCTAAATCATGCGAGGATGCTTTAAATCGTGTAATTGTATAATTACAAACACGCATTCTTTATTGGAATGAAAAGAATGTTGGCACGGAATTTAAACATAGACATTACTAAGAACCAACTTTGGTGCTTTTTACACCCTCTGAGCATTCATGATCCTTATCTACTACATTACTAAGAACAAACTTTCGTTCATTATATGCTGGGGATAATCATTGGTACATGTTAAAATAGGCTACAGTTGAAACAAACAATTACCCATTGTTGATGTTTTTGCTTAAACTTATTTATTTTACAACGATTGCAAAGCAAAATTGAACAACTTATATTAATCACTCTCGTTGGCGCGAGTGAAAGCGTAAATGTGGTCATTCATGTGGGAGGAAACCGGATTACCCGGAGAAAATCCATCTGTCCGATCTAGCGACCACCATACCATCTCATACTTCCCGGTCCAAGGATCGAACAAGGGTTGCATTGGCGAGAAGCGATCACGCTAACCACTTCACTAATCACACAGCCGGATGTTGTTTTTGGGCGACTGTTCATGAATGTTTTCGTTTTGCCATCTTGTATAAGGTTTTGTTTAGAGATCCTGACCCATGCCTTCTGATTGTTTAAACCGACATTTGTCTTTTGATTTATTATATTAGTTCAGTTCACCAATAACCATATTGGACACGTATTTACTTATTTGTCCATCTTGTCTCATACAAACGCCAGCTTTTCCGCGTACAATAGCAATTATTTCCAATATAAAACGGACATAACCAATCCATTGCCACCCAATACAATACCCGACGACATAACGGCAGTGTCTGCCCCATCAATAACATCCACTCCTGTAACAGGATGGACCGGCAAAGCTTGATCACAATACTCTGCTAGACACAATCAACACTCAGTACAGTAGTTATAAGTTTAATAACAATGATGAATTATTTAATATAATGATGATGATGATGAAAATAAACAATGGATGATACTATGAAAATGCACTAGAAATATGCACTCTTAACAAACACCACCTCACTTCAATCTATACCGTTCCTTTAACGTTCACTAACGTTAAGCATTGCACACCTCACTTCAATCTATACCGTTCTTTTAACGTTCACTAACGTTAAGCATTGCACCACTGTTCGTGTGATTGACTGATACACTATTGTCTACTTAGGCGTAAACACAAAGAAAAATACGTTCCGTGATGATTGGTCAAGACAAATCCAATCCTTGACTACGATGTTCCCGTTCTGGCTCCTAGTAGTGTTGGATTCCTTGAGATAGCTCAAGGGCACCAAGAACATCGTAGCGAGGGTTGTGGCGACACGCGCTCCAATGGCCAACACAATCTCGCATCCGGGGATATACCACGTCCGGGACCAACACAGTCACGATAGCTCCGGGAACTCGCTTCCGGGCACCGATAAATCACGTTCCACGCCGGGAATACACGTCCGGGGGATGAATTACGTTCCACGCCGGGAATACACGTCCGGGGATGAAGCTTAAATATATATAACATATGGAAAATACTATGTAAGTTCCTATACAGTCACGTGCTATAAATGCACTAATAGTATACTGGCTATACTATTTCAGTCACCAAATGTCACACTTGTTACCTCCCTTACATTTACATGGTTCGTTTCAACGTTTGTTTATAACAATCGATCGTAGTGAATGAAAAGTATCTCAATGATATGCATCTGTACACATTATGTAAATGCAGCTAATGACCTTAATCATTAACAATTTCAATTACCAATACAAATGTATGAACAATAACTCAAGTTGTATTGTACCACGTGCTATTACCACGTTCTATGCACCACGTGCTACTTACCACGTTCTATGCACCACGTGTTACCATACACGTGCTACCATCCACATACTACTGACCACATGCACCTGACCCCGTGCTTCAACTTCATTGAATACACGGTCATATATAACAAGTACAATCATTAAGGTAATTTGATCAAAACAAAATGGCTATCAACTTGAAATAGGGTCCGAGTTCTAATTAGTCTTTGGCGTCTTTTCAGGGCAATATTTTGGTATTTAACTAATCCTGTTCAATTGTGAACTATATTCAGTGATATTCAAAGACAACTATTTTAGAATAATACAATTAAATATGTTCAGGTACCTACCACAATATGTCCAATTTGTGTGCACATTTCCTGAAGAATAGTCTTCACTTATGCTGTAACAAGTACACATATAGTCTTCTATGATGTCTCCTTTAAGTGCTGCAGGTATTAACTTCTACACATATGGAAGTATCACTTCAAAATATCCATCAGTAAACAAATCTGGGGAAATCAAGGTTAATGGCAAAACACATCTGTCAAAATGAAAATAGTGCATGGTCAAGGTATGGTGTATATAAGTGGCCATCTCTGTACATGATAATGTGTGAGAGTGTGAATATAAACTGAAAATCAAATTATTGAAAACAATTTCATGTTGGGATATATATTTCAATCATTTCTGAGATTAAAATAACAGGCTTTGTATTAGTTTATATTAGTATTTAATTATTAGTATAAATTTAGTATGCCATAATGCTGTAACATTTGGATGTCACATAACCTGGCTAAGTTAATTCTAAAGTATTATTTGAAATGAGCAGTGTAAGAAATTATCAGAGAGCTGGATTCATATGTTGTCTTTTGTTGATCGGACATGCAAAAAGCTATCAGATGCAGAGATTTAACACTGTCCGTTTGCAAGGCATTATGGCATGTAAGAAGCTACCATGATATTTCAATTTTCCTGGCTTAGACCCTCCTACAACTGACATGCAAAAAGCTATCAGATGCAGAGATTTAACACTGTCCGTTTGCAAGGCATTATGGCATGTAAGAAACTACCATAATATTTCAATTTTCCTTGCTTTGCCCCTCCTACAACTGACATGCAAAAAGCTATCAGATGCAGAGTGCTACTAACAGACGTATTGATAATCTCTGTTGTGGCAATCCTACCTCCGTACAGAACAAAATACAGACAAATGGAAGTGTTACCTATAAATCACTAAAGCACAAATTGCCATCATCGTAATCTTTCTGTAAATCTTCTACATCATACAGCTCATTATCATCTTTGTACTGGATTTGATACACTGCATTATCAGCACGATCTTTGCCAGATGTTACACCAAGAACTATACCGCTCACCATGTTCATTATCCCACCTATGTGTTATCCTTCTGCCAACAAACTTAGCGTTTGCTTTCCGTCTTGTCCTGCAAATGATGTATACACAACATATTTTCATGTTTTAATTATCGAGACTGTTCACAACATAATGGAATGGTTAATTTATAAAATGTCACTTATACATTTCTTTCGAAATGTGTACAGATTGTTGGTACCTGCAGTTGTATTCATAAATTGAAATTGTACAATTTATGAATTTATTTGTCTGTTAATGAAAGTTGAAGTTGGTGATGCAATTGCAAGAAATTCCTCAAGCCATGATAGTTTTCAAATATTACCCTAAATATTAAGTTATTATTAAGTTAGACTAAGAGCAGAATAGTACGATCATAAAGCTGTTTAGGGTTTCCGGTTCCGGTAGAAAATAAACATACAATTTTCATAATGTGATATGAAAAATCAGAAATAAACCTCTTAGATCATGGATTGGAGACAGCAACACGTAGGCAAATGAATCTTAAAGGGAAGTAATTGGTAGGAACGGATGCATTTGATAACATTTGACTTTTGAAGGAAGAAATCCACATTGAACTGTTTTAAAAACTGTTTGCCTATTTCGAAGGTGGGTGGGATATTTACAGGTAGAGATACCTGTACATAAACTCTGATTGATAAATCGTCACGCATGGCTGATTCATTTGAATAGACTGACATAGGCTATTGTGCATTAACAGTACAGGTATGGAAATACTATGTGATCAATAATGAGCTCGGGTAAACGTACACATTCTTCAACTACCAGTGAAGGAGATACAAGCACTAATATACTAGATACATCAGTGTTCAAAGAATCTAGCATTACACCAGAAAAGGGAAAAAAGAAAACAAAGAAACCAAAACAGAATAGTAAAAAACAAAAAACGTTGTATGAATACGTTGAAAATATGGCTTCTCCTGATCAAACTGAATGCAAATCTTTAGAAAAAAAGCTTGATGTCATAAATGATAAGCTTTCACAGGTATTAACAAAAAATGATAAGTCCTGGATTAGAGAAATCATCAAAGACACTGTAAATGAAATGAAGGAACATATTCTCAGCTCAGTTGCCAATAGAATTAGCATACTAGAAGGAGACGTACATGAAAGGGCCGTTGAAAACAATAACATCAAAGAGGAAATGAAGGCCAAAAATGAGGAGATTGAAAAACTGAAAGACAGCAATAAATATCTCCGTGATAAAATTATAAGAGAAACGGAAACAACTGAAAAGGTAACAAATGACATTGAGCAGTACAGTAGAAAGAACAATATCCGGATGTTTGGTGTTTCGGATGATATACCCAAGCAATCGTCCGAACAGACTACAACACAAGTCATTAAATTAATCAATCAGAAATTAACTCTGACATTGACGAGTGCAGATATTGATGTTGCACACAGACTGGGTCAATTTAAAGTAGGGAAAAATAGGCCAGTCATCGTGAAATTTGTTCGAAGACAAACGAAAATTAATCTGATGAAGAACGTCAGCAAATTGAAGGGATCCCAGGTCTCCATAAGCCAGGACCTAACTTGGTTTAACCAGCAAGTACTATCTTCGCTGCGTCTAAAGGACAAAAGTAGAGTTGAGAAATGCTGGTGTTATGAGGGGAGAATGTTTGCCACTTTCAAGGAGACTTCCGGTGGAAAAATCAAACTAAGGACGAGAGAGGTCCAGTACAATGAATTCGGTCATTGGTTGAACATGCCGTGGCCGAAAATGAGACTAACTCCACATACACCAGAAGGTAGCAGCATTCCACCAGTGGTAGAGCATAGCGCTGGTCGTTCAATTTCAGATTGATTCAAGTGGTGCCAAAAGACTTAGACTGACATATATAAATATTTACAAGTCTATATAGAGATGCATTTTAATGGACATGTGTGGATTCCGTGGACTGTGGTTGTTGAAATCAGAATGGGGCAATGTCATAGTGTATGAGATGAATGAGTTGTTTCCCTTACTCCATATATTCTCTGGGATCCTGTCGTATCCCGGTCTCAGCAATCGCGGTTCACGTAATCCACAAATGACAAATGAGAGAAACACTATATGTTTTGTGTAAATATTGAGTCTGTTTAGTTCTTTACATGTATAACTAGCTGTTGCATGGTCTAAACTTTATATGTATACGTGGCATCTGTTCTGGCTCCACACTTTATTGTTTTTGCGTTCTATCTACTGCTGTTTTATAAGATCTTTGAACCGTGGATAAAGATGACACCTGCCGTGTTATTAGACATTGATGATTAATAACGCATTGATGGTCACCCGCTTTGCAAAAGGAACTACACTATGTTTTAGGTGTAATTATCTCCCTTACACCAAAGCTGAACAGAATTGTCAGCTCAAAATCCATACATAAAGACAATATTACTCACAATGTGTTTATTAAAACAAAATAAACTCATTAGCGTTTCATGAATGCTAAATATGAAATAACAAAAAAAGAAAGATTTTTAATAAACAAGTATTTATGCTATATGTCTGACAGGGGCGTAGCTAGGTCCGTTCTAATGTGTACGCAAACAAGATATGGGGGTCCGGGAACATGCCCCTCTGAATTTTATTTTATAGTTTATACAAGTTTGTTTTAGCTCGATTGCGAAACAAGTTCTTACAACTTATATTAATCACTCTCGAGACCTCATTCCTGATGTAATCCATCGCGAGGGAGAGAGAAGAGGCAACAAGGAATTTAAATGCCTTACCTAAGGGCACAATCGTAACGGCTCCAGCGGGGCTCGAACTCCGGACATTTCGCACCTGAAGCAAACACGCTACCACTGCGCTATCACGACTTCCACCACCTCTGAATTGTGTTTGCTAACACGTATGTTGTGCATTCTAGAGCCGTTTCAGCAACATAATAAGATAGAATGTGTCTCTACACGGTATCTTCAGTAGACAGTGTAATGGTTAGGTTAAATCTTCGCTTTTTATTGCTTATTAATTAATTAATATAATATGTTTAACTTTTTATTTTTGTAATATTTTGAACAATGTGTATGCAACTGCGTACGTTGCGTACAGGTAGCTACGTGCCTATCTGAATATAAATATTTCCTGTGAGGTTCCTTGCTTTTTAGTTTTCGTTTCGACTTTAAAGAGCATGAACTAGTTTTGGGAAATGTTTTGATTATTTTATAATCTACATTAAAGAGTGTACAAATGCTAAGATACTTTTAATTAGTAGTGACTGTCCTTTCCCTTTCGTTTTCGGGAAAGAATGGGAAATAAGTTTGGAAATGTTTTGATATGAACACTATTTATTGCTCAGATATAAAAAGCACACACATAGAAGTAATATATTAACTAAATAAATACTAGGAACATTCATAGGGGTTTTATTTTTGAACTTTGGATCATATATATGAGTGCATCTACATAACGTGCCACAATCAATAGTAACGTTATCAACCTGTGCAAACCCATACAGCGAATGCTCGGTGTTACGGGGGTTGATGCGACGGAACTATCGATTGAAGTTGCCGAGGGCGAGTTACAGTGGGCTTAATTTCGCGTTGTTATACTGACGTTCGCAGCGATCGCGATTTGCTGTGTCGGGTTGCAAAGGGTGTTAGTATTGTTTCTTTAAACATCTATAGATAACTAAATATTATACCATGTAAAACGATAGATATATACTCTGTATAACATGTTAGAATGCATAAAATTGTTACATAATCTCGATAACATACATGTTAAACTTATTATATATAACGCTTGTCATGACATAATGTTTAAATCCAATAAGGAATGATCGCAGTGACGTCACACATCTCGTATCAGTATAATGTTGTTGGGCAAAAATAATAAACAACAAGACCAGCATGAAATGTTGTACAATATATATATTTCACATGTTCTATATAATCATGTTGACAATTAGATCGTGGTATAAGATTCCAAACGATATCGAACTTGCTAATAAACTAAACACAAAATGGTTGTGTGAAAGTGACCCCACTTTATACATGTAAAACGCAAGTTTACCTTTTGCCCACCAGATTTTCCTACGTATCAGTTAATATGCATATCATTATATCGGGTGTTGTTTGATTACTAGATCATCCCTTTATAGAAACTATGAATATTGAATTAAATGTCATGTAATGTAGGTAGTATATGAAACAACCATTCGTATGACATGGATTGGTGTAAAACAGGAATACAAATGTATCATAGCTCTTTACAGTTAAATATATACCTAACAAAAATGCCATGTCCCAGATTTATTTTAAGAAATTTATGATCTAAGAGGGTTTATCTTTGTTTATATTATTAGATTGTCCATAATGTCGATGTGTAAACCTTTAACAAAATTCTTTGTTTTTGTTCTAGTATTTGTTTTTCCTATATGTACGTTCTCTTCCATCAACAAAGCAAGCAACATGCTCTCCTATCAACAACCCAAGCAACATGCTCTTCCATCAACAACCCAAGCAACATGCTCTCCTATCAACAAACCAAGCAACATGCTCTCCCATCAACAACCCAAGCAACATGCTCTTCCATCAACAAAGCAAGCAACATGATCTCCCATCAACATCACAAGCAACATGCTCTTCCATTAACAACCAAGCAACATGCTCTCCTATCAACAACCCAAGCAACATGCTCTTCCATCAACAAAACAAGCAACATGCTCTCCTATCAACAACCCAAGCAACATGCTCTCCCATCAACAACCCAAGCAACATGCTCTCCCATCAACAACACAAACAACATGCTCTTCCATCAACAACCCAAGCAGCATGCTCTCTCATCAACACCCCACGCAACATGCTCTCACATCATCAACCCACGCAATATGCTCTTCCATCAACAACCCAAGCAGCATCCTCTCCCTTCAATTTTCCAGATATGATTGGTGGATGAACAGCCCTGGTGACCTTGCGAGCAGTATTTCAGGCTTGGGTACACACTCGCGTGACACCGGTATTCCACAAGGCAGCTGGCTAGCTTCCTCAAATGAAATATGTCGAACCACAGTGGGATTCGAACAAGCAGCTGCGATAGGCATGTGATTTGAAGTCAACGATCTTAGCCACTCGGACAGGAAAGCCACTGATTATTGACACCTGCGTCGAAAGATCACAATAGTATCTGGAGAGTTATATGATGCGCAAGGACATATAGTGATTGACATAGATGCTATGAAAGGCTAGCACAAAGCTGTATTGCTCTGTATCTTACATGCCACCTGTATGTCAGGTCCACTGCTTTATATCGAATGACCCTAAGGGCACATATGGAAGAGTGGAACAGGCAATCTTGTTGTGCAGCATTGATGGTTGGCATCATTATGGTCAATCTTTGAAGCTGACCATGGTCATTTACCAATGTAACCCAATCTTGTTGTGCAGCATTGATGGTTGGCATCATTATGGTCAATCTTTGAAGCTGACCATGGTCATTTACCAATGTAACCCAATCTTGTTGTGCAGCATTGATGATTGGCATCATCTTGGTCAAACTTTGAAGCTGACCATGATCAATTACCAATCTAAGCCAAACATGTGGTTCAGCATCGATGGTTGGCATCATCTGGTTCAAGCTTTGAAGCTCATGATTGACATCATATATTTATTGTTAATTGTTTCTGACATCATTTCTGGAGAATCCTTCCACAACATGGGCGTATAGGCAGACCTAATCGACATTGATTGTTCTCATTCTGAATCCAGGGCTTCAGGAAGCTCAGCGGTATGACTGCCTTGCAGATCACTGTTCAGATTGTTTGCATCGCCTCTATTGTATTCCTGGACGTTGTCAATGCTGGAACCAACTGTGGGCTCTATCTCATTACTGTTTGCAGTTGTTCGTGCCTTAATCAAGTCCTATGCCACCAGTCATCCTATGTAATTGCATAAACAGTCGGCTGTGTCTGGCAGAACTCCCCTGTCCTCCCATTATTATTATGCTGATATCTTGATTAATATTAGAAGTGGTGGATGAAGATGTCGTAAATATTTGGCAATAATAATTTATGCATTATTGACAGACGGACGAACAACATGTAGCTATATGTATGCACAATTGACAGAAGGACTAACAACTAATAGTTATGTATATGCAATAAGGACAGACGGACAAACAACCTATATTTATCTGTATGCAATAAGGACAGACGGACAAACAAGATATTGATGTATGTATGATATAAGGACAGACGGACAGACAACCTATTGTTATCTGTATACAATAAGGACGGTCATGAAATCATATGTGTCACGCCTCTTTTTTTAGGATACGATCATATATATCACATATCTTTATAAACAACATACAATGTATCGGAATATTCTTAGATACTCATTTGTTATAGATGTATGTCTTAAGCGTCATAGAGACAGTTATTTCCTGACAGAATATCCTGACGATAGCCTACGTATTTTATTTAATTACAACTTCAACGAGCTACTCTTTAACACCACTAGTGGCATCTACTGAATATCTGTCACAGTTTAATTGGTTTCACCAGAGGGGCCAATGTGTTTATCCTCCGTCTGTCCGCACCCATAAAATGGGACTTACGTGGCTAACAGAACAATATTATATTTACTGTCTAGTGGCAAAGGTTATGTGGCTATAGAAAATTAGGAGGCCATCAATGTCGTTTATGTGGCTATAGAGAATGAAGGACAAGGCATGTAATAAACACTTGTGGGTACGGACGACCGTCCGTTCATCTTTCCAGAAAGACATACTGGATCCTGCGATGACTTGAATATGACATGTTGCATAATAAACCTTCACATGGTGTCACAAAGTTGAGATACGGGCCTCCATTTTGCCATATCTGTATGCTAAGATTGCATCAGGTTTTTGTAAATGTTTGCGTTTATGTATAAATCTTTAAAACTTAGTGCATTAGTTTCGGCAGTAGAAATCAGGAACGTACATGCAATTTTTATGCAATTCGGTTCAGAAATGACAAAGTTATCATATTCATATCTTTAGACTTATTGTAAAAAAGTTATAAAGCACTAGGTTATAAAACTTTTCTCAGATCTCAAACTCAAGCTTAAATGATCTGATTGGTTGATTCTGAGTGTTATTGTCAGCTGAACCAATCAGACGATTGATAGTGAGCTTTGAGATTGGAGAAAAGTTTTATAACCTCCAGACCAGGCCTCGGTTGATAAAGATACAGCCGCATAGCGTGATATCAAATTCACGGAATGTGTACATCTCATGCATATTTCCTGTCTAGGCAGACCACTGTTGTAAAAAAAAGCCGACATTTTCATGCAGTTTGGCGCACACAAATTTGACTGCTACGACAGACCTGGAATAGAGTGAATATATTCCAGGACAGTTTTTATATTTGCTCGGAAAACAAGGTATGTGGAAATTTATGTTAAAATTGTATTAGCTAATTTGAACATTGTGTATTTAAACGTTCATTCTGTTTAGTTATAGCTTCATAATTTATGCCGAAATTATGCCGTATAGAATTACGCCATGCTGAGCCTTTCTGTTTGTAACTATTTTGTTCAGTGAAAGATTTTGTGTTAAAATATTAACTATGGAACACCAATGAGGTATGAGGTTTATGTGGTTCTATACTCACTGCTCCATAATTAAGTATTATTACCGGCAGAAGATTGTATTTTAATGATTGCAGTTGTTATATATGACCGTGTATTCATTGAAATGTCAGCACGTGGTTAGATACACGTGGTCAGTCACACGTGGTTCATATCATTATCATTTACTATGACTGATCATCATAAACTGACGAACGATAGTAAGTATAACTGTAAGGGAAGTAAGAAGCGTGACGCATCGTGACTGAAAATAGTATAGCCAGTATACTATTGGTGCACTTGTAGCACGTTGCATTATAGGAATTTACCTAGTATTTTCCATATGCTATATATATTTAAGCTTCATCCACCGGACGTATATTCCCGGCGTGGAACGAGATTGCATCGTTGCCCGGAAGGACATTACCCAGAACATATGTGTTGTTTTGCTCGGAAATAGAGTTTACTGTTTACACGGTGTATCCCCCGGAGTCGAGATAATTTGGGGCTCGCAGCATGTGTCGCCACAACACTCACTACGATGTTCTTGGTCTACTTGAGAAAGATCAAGGAAGCCAACACTACACTGGCAGCCAGAACTGGAACATGGTCGTCAATGATTGGAATCATCGAGACAAACATAAATACGTGAATCTATTTTAGTTTATGTTACCTACTCATAGTAGACGGTTTAAATGTGATTACGTCACATGAGCGTTGTGCATAGCGTTATAGAACGTTAACACGCACAAGCATATGAGATTGGTGTAACGTTAGTGATGGCATAGACTAAGAGAGGAACTGTTTAAGAGCAAGATCTTAGAACTTCGTTTGAACATACATTGTTTTGTACAAGCATCATCATCATCATTCATACAAATAATTCATCGTCTTATTGTAACTTGTAAATATTATACTGAGTGTTGATTGAATCTGATTGAGTATTGTGATCTAGCTTTGTCGGTCCATCTTGCTACACATGGGTACATATCAATAGTGTTACGCGCCAACAGGGGTCACTCTAGTGGACAGACGGGAGAACGGGCGTAGGCTGATCACAGCGGACAATTAACTAAGTGACGACAACGATGTGGTGTATCTTCTTTTACTATATAGCAACTGCTATTAATAAGTGTGACTGTTAACGATCACTATGCAATTCTTAATATTACAAACTGGCCAAGAACCCCGAATTATATCATGAAATGACACTAAAAACGCACCAATGCTTAACACGTCGTCTGCTATTTCATACAAACATGCATTGATTTCCGAGTGTTGGATGCCAAGAATGACATTCTGCTCGGTATTTATACTAACACACAATGCGACTTCGCAGTGCATGCACGTGACCCACATGTCGCATTGCGTCATACACAAATGTGTAGTACAACAGGTACTCACAACTAAAATAAGACTGTTGCACCAACTAAGCACTGCATACATACCAAAAATATACATATACTTATAAAAAACACCACAAGCTTACGATTAAACAAGTTCGCCCTTTACGAATACCACATGCAAGCAATACTCTTTGTTTACAAAAGCAGTGTATGGACCATCGCCGCGTAGCGTCTAATAAACAGGGTACATTCAAGATGGCGGCCTACATACTAAACAAAATACAGTTGGTCTAAACAGTAAATTACACCCATTTACATACATCGATCACTTAACAGGAATATTCAGTAACACAGATAGGATTAACTACACCAGGGATGTTCCTAAACAGAACAATACTTGAGGATTATCATATCAGAACCAGCAAGAGTACACGAAACTGGACCTCATGTAACTCAGATCGTAGATTACAACTGGCGTGATATTCGGAGGCGATCTGTTGTTCTGTTTGTTTCATAGAGTAACGGTCAAATTCCTATAGCGCTGTCAGTAAACATGCATCACCACACTCCATGGAAACGCACATGGTGAACGTAGGGTAAGCCTAGGGTGTTACAATATGGATATTATATTATTATCTTTTTGTGTATGACATATTTACTATTTATTTGCAATAACATATTACTAGCTTGAATTTACTTGAGACATCTGCATATTCAGTCGACGTTAGGTCACAGCAAAGTCACAATAGGTATTAAATAGCCTTGCAATTATAGGTAGAAACCAGCCTCGTTGATGATGTGGTAATATAGAATGCTTGTGGCGTCGAAGGGACAGGGTCCAATCCTCAATGAAGGTATATATTTTTATATCTTTTTTAATATTTAAAATTTATATCAATATGCAACACACTTCATGATATTCTTACCTTTCACGATTTTGTTAACATTCCCGTTATACATCGTCAGAAAAAGAAAAAATCAAACGTTTTGAAGTTTTTCGCTGCTAGTGGTGTGAAATGAAATGTAATAGTAGTACATGTATAGACTGCATAAACTGAAATAAAACGCATGAAATAAACAATAAAGTAAATGGAAATGAATAAATATAAAACCGGTTAACAACCACAAATTTGGAAAATATATTTTATTCATTAATAACTCGAATAAAAATATCATGTTAGATGACAAACATGTTGTGTACCTAATACAATGAACATTATAGTTAACTAACTGTAGACTCATGATTGTTCTCATAGTACAATGTTTCGAACTCGCACGGAACTGTTGTATTGTAACGCAGTGGGGAGTACCAGCACCTTAGACCGCTTGGCTAATAATCCATTGAATTATGAATTCTCCATTTAATCTGCAAAATTCCATTGCAAATGAAACGTGTAATTATGATAATGTCTCAAGTAATTTTACGCTTGTGATATGATTAAACTAAACTAAAGCTTGTGAAGAAAACTAATGTCACCCTTCTTCAGGCAGTGTATGGTTTTTGTGTGTTTTTTAGAGAAATTATGTGACTTTAGTAGACTTCAGAATAGTTGATGTGTAGAAAATATGTGGTATACGAATTTGGGCAACTACAAATTGAAGGTTGGTATACTGTATTATTTGGCGGAGGAATACAGTGTGTAAACACAGTGACGTTATTCACAGGTGAGCACTGGCTATGTGAAGCATTATAATTTGATTATTCTGGCTGTGTTCCAGGTTGATTTGAATACCTCTTCACAGTGGATGTGGTATCAGAAGACATGAAAGATGAGAAATATAAATGAACATGAACTGTATGTTTTTACTTTTTACTATGTATTTAATAGGCAATTTATTTGTTGCTTTACAACATAAAGGGAGTCTTTCGTTTCGGAACTATTAAAGCCCGTTTAAATTCATGCATTTGGTAGGAATTAGAACATTGTGCATCTCCCACAAGTGTGTTTATTGCTGTTTATTGTTGCTGCTGCATGCGATCATTTGCTCTTCAGTGTCTTTAACAATAGCTAGTGTGATAAATGTGTGTGCTATACGTTTATTTATCGTCGCTACCGGTTGCCCATATGAGCGACGCCTCCTGAAGAGATTCATTATTTTAGATTTGGGAGGATATTGCAATGATACAGACAGAGACCCATTCCATGGGTCGAATACAAGGGTATTTACCACACCGGTGTGATATATATGATTTGATTGTCGCTAAATATGGGACGAATACAAAGGTATTTACCACACCGGTGTGATATATATGATTTGATTGTCGCTAAATATGGGACCAATACAAGGCTATTTACCACACCGGTGTGATGTATATGATTTGATTGTCGCTAAATATGGGACGAATACAAGGGTATTTACCACACCGGTGTGATGTATATGACTTGATTGTCGCTAAATATGGGACGAATACAAGGGTATTTACCACACCGGTGTGATGTATTAGATTTAATTGTCGCTAAATATGGGACGAATACAAGGGTATTTACCACACCGGTGTGATGTATATGATTTGTGACATATAATGATCCTACAGTGATTGATATGCAAACTATGTGCTACTACACTTGGCTCTAGCATACTGGTATAAGAAGTGTATTGCATCATTCATGAAGTAGAATGCCATTGAATGAATTCAAACGATATTTATCATTGTAAATCTGTTGTGACGAGCTTCCACTCGTACATTTAACATAGACACGTCCCTCTTTGTTCACCCTTACGACAGCATTAACTGAAGAACAGGACCAGCCATCGTTGTCATGATGTGTGCTAGAGGCCACCAGGTTGTCTTCAACAACAATACCGTAATACATGTATTGACCAGGATAATTACACATATGCGCAGCAAACATGTAGAGACCAGCTCTAGGTGCAGTGAATACACCAGTAGTTATATCATAGCCCTCGCCTTCATTTAGCAGCTCTACTTTGTATACGAGGACCTCGTTAGTAGCAAGAGTGAGATCTGTTGGACTATGGACGTTGAAAGCTGGAGGCCGGACGAACTGTTTCTCTGAAAGTAATTACGTAACATACATAAATTATTTGAACGAGCTAGTCATCTGTTTTGCACGAACATTTTATAAATCACGTTTTCGCTTGGAACCTTCTTCCTCCTCCTTTCGACTTCCCTGCTAAATTACAATACCATAATGTGGAAGTCGTGATAGCGCAGTGGATGCGCGTTCGCTTCAGGTGCGAAAGGTCGGAGTTCGAACCCCACTGGAGCCGTTACGAGTGTGCCCTTAGAGGCTTATACAAGGCATTTTAATTCCACATGCCTCTTCTCTCTCCTTCATGGCGATGGATTCCATCAGGAATAAGGTCTCGAGAGTGATTACTATAAGTTAAAAGAACTTGTTTCGCAATCGAGCTAAAAGAAATGTGTATAAACTAATTACAATACCAGTAGGAACAATAAATATATATATAATATATACTAATACCAATAATACGAGTATATTACTTGTGCAACTCACAGCATTGTTGGTATCGTGCAAACCATCAAAGTGCTACTGTTTTAGATATTGATAGATTCCATGGACAAATCATTGATCATGTTCGCTAATATAATATACGTTTATACCACAGACTGGCATTGATGGTGACTGGGCTAATATAATATACGTTTATACCACAGACGCTACTGACATTGATGGTGACTGGGCTAATATAATATACGTTTATACCACAGACTGGCATTGATGGTGACTGGGCTAATATAATATACGTTTATACCACAGACGCTACTGACATTGATGGTGACTGGGCTAATATAACATACGTCTATATCACAGACTGGCATTGATGGTGACTGGGCTAATATAATATACGTTTATACCACAGACTGGCATTGATGGTGACTGGGCTAATATAAAATACGTTTATACCACAGACTGGCATTGATGGTGACTTGGCTAATATAATATACGTTTATACCACAGACTGGCATTGATGGTGACTTGGCTAATATAATATACGTTTATACCACAGACTCTACTGACATTGATGGTGACGGGGCGTTGTTTTTAATCCTGCTTGGATATGGCCTAAACAAATGTATGTATAGTACCAAGCCTGTAGTGTATCATAGTGTTGCTAAAAATCCCAAGCGTATGTGGGAGATAAAGTGTAAGGGAGAATAATTTATTATTTGTTTCTGTTGATTGTCGTTTTTCTTAATTTCGTTCAATTTGGTGAATTCTTATTATTTTGTTTATTTTCTAATTAGACGCCATACTGTATTCCACGAGTGCAGCGGGTCATCGTTATACCGTTGTCGTATAATCATTCCCTTGTCCTAATATCGCTTCAATTCTTCAACAGAAACAACATATCCACAACTAAATATCTGCTGATTTAATATCGTCATCGTATAATCGTTCCCTTGACCTAATATCTCTTCAATTTTTCAACATAAACAACATAGCCACAACTACATAGCTGCTGGTTTAAGCCTTTTGGAGCCATCGGCAGCCACCGTATACTGTGCATGATCGAATTCCATTTCATTATATAGACAAACTCATAATGAAAACATACATTAAATGTAATGCATCAACCTCAAAACAAACAATACAACTGGTTGCAACTGATCCAAAAGACTGAATGGCTGTACAATTGTACATGCACGAAACACATCGTGCACATAATCACCTCATCATCCTTAATCTGTGGTATGCTGCCAATACAAAAACTAAAACCATTGAAATCTAAAAATGTTGAAGGTTACACCTGCAAAACAGATTGTGTAGGTCTGTTGAATTCCAATTGATTTGTTATTTTGGGGGTTTCCCTACAACAGCTTAATTAGGTCATATGCCGAATCTTGATATCAAATTGGACGGTACTGTAAATGTTAGGGTTTATTTACAGTCGTGCTCAAAATGTAAGCTCTATCGGATAACATTTTGGTTTAGGCTTAATATCTTCCAAATAACATGTTCAGCAAACATGTTCAGCAAACGGGTTGGGGAGCATTAGTTACGGCCCTTCCCGAAGTTCAGCGGTTGTATGTATTTGGTGCATTCCAGAATAACATAAGTGCAGTTATATGAGTTGTTTCGCCAATATTGACAGTTGTCAAATAGTACCAGTTCAGTTATATGAGTTGTTTCACCAACATTGACAGTTGCCAAATAGTACCAATGTAGTTATATGAGTTATTTCGCCAATAATATCAGTTGCCAAGTAGCACAAGTGCAGTTATATGAGTTGTTGCATATGCGGGTTTATGTTTTCCACAATAACATGCATAAAGTGATTTGCGAAAACATTTCATCTATTCCACTTGTTGCGCCAAATGAAGGATATAGTATACTAGCACACGAAAACATGCACCGTATTACAACTTTTGCATCCACTATATGTTCTCACTATGTGTGCAATAGAGACATGTATTTATGAATTTCGTAATTCGTTTACCTTTGAGGGCGACAAGATCTTCGCGTTGTTTCTCAATCTCCACTTTTATTTCTTCTAATTCAATTCGATAATTTCCAATGTTATTCTCAATCTTGTCTCTCAGTTCCAAGTTGATTTCAGTAAATGCTTCCATCTTCACACCAATTCGTTCAGTAAATGCTTCCATCTTCTCACCCATATCCTTAACTTCAATGTCCAAGAGGTCCATGTCATGCTCTACGCGAACCATTTCATATAGCGTCTGCTCCTCATAGTGGAATTTAGAGCACTTTGGCTCGGTAGCCAAAGATGCCTCCGGTTTCACTAAAGTGAACACAAGTATTGCAGAGATAACTGTCAAGAAAAACATTTTAAACACTGTAATAACTTATTTAATTTAACATCAAAGAAAAGATCAATACGTTTCCAACTTCTTTGTACTAACTCTAATCAATGCTTGATATTTATAGTTGAACAGCCAACGTATACCAAAATGTATGTCCCTATGAAATAATGTATTATTCCACAAATTATTCACTATAGTCTGTATCAAGTTAGTTCAGGATTCCAGATGTAGTATCAACTAGTTAGTTTGAATTTGGCTGCTTTCTGTTCCGTTTAGGCATTTGTGATTTATCAATTAGTTCCGGTCCCACTTTCTATGTCTTGTGTATACGGTGGTTTACCGGCTGCGGTTCACTTAGTTCTATAGCTGATAGCCCCGGGACATGTTCAACTACTTCTCAATTCGTTAATTGATTGTACATCGCTTCAGTTACTGGTACTGGTACCACTTCCTGTCGGGAAACATCCCTTCTGTACCGTATTCAATATACTTCACTACCATGCCATTTTGCAACTCAATCTCATATGATACTGGTCCCGTTTGTTTTACTATTAATCCATGCTTGCTAAAGCCTAGGTCACATAGGGACCCCGGTACAACCCGGTGCCTTCCGGCGTGGCGAACGTGGCTTACCGTGGCGTACTGGGTCGATACCGTATTCAAGCCGGGATGTATCGTGGCCCACCGGGTCGATACCGTAGTCAGGCCGGGCTGTTACTTGGCGTACCGTGGCCGACCGCGGTGCGCCGGGAAGGAGATTCTATTTTTTAAACATGTTTAAACATTAATATGACCTTCCCGGCACGTCGTGGTAGCAGTGAACATGTCAGACTGTACCCTGTTTACACCGTGACGGCACGCCGTTGTAGCAGTGAACATGTCAGACTGTACCCTGTTTACACCGTGACAACGCCGCGGTCACACTTTATTGCACCGTATTGCATCGCCGTGTCCACACCGGGGGACATCGTGAGAGCCGATGACCGTCGAGACGATCGTCTATACGGGCTATACCGGGATGCACCCTAACCGTGCCGGCCCCTTATCAAGGTAGGATTTCAGATCGGTTTGATTGTTCTCAACATTTTCATTCAAAGTTGATCTTATTAAATCAAATGCTGTTCTTAATTTCCGACCCATTAATAATTCACATTGTGCGTTTCCGGTTATTGTAGCAATACTGACAGTGGGTTGTGATCGGATACCAGTAAAACAGAATGTTCCGAATATTTGAGGAATTACTTTATTCACATGGGCCTCGTTCTCCAACAGACAGTATTTATTTTTCTGCAGGTAAGAGTGTTAAAATAAATTCCTTTGCAATTAGTTTGCACATAGATGCCAATTCCAGCTACATTGACTGGAGTAGTAAGAGTGTGCTTGAATATAATGAATAGCAAAATGAATTGTTCCACCGAATGATTCACTATAGTCTGTTTCATGTTAGTTCAAACAGGAATAAGAATCACGACCATATTAGAGAATGTAATTGATCTGGCTAAGCACTATTATATATTCTTTATATGAGGGTTATATAGAAAGTAATTTAAAGCTGAACAATATTATATATTCTTTATATGAGGGTTATATAGAAAGTAATGTAAAGCTGAGCAATATTATATATTCTTTATATGAGGGTTATATAGAAAGAAATGTAAAGCTGAGCAATATTATATATTCTTTATATGAGGGTTATATAGAAAGTAATGTAAAGCTGAGCAATATTATATATTCTTTATATGAGGGTTATATATAAAGTAATGTAAAGCTGAGCAATATTATATAGTCTTTATATGAGGGTTATACAGAAAGTAATGTAAAGGTGAGCAATATCATATATTCTTCATATGAGGGTTATACAGAAAGTAATGTAAAGCTGAGCAATATTATATATTCTTTATATGAGGGTTATATAGAAAGTAATGACACGCTGAGCAATACTATATATTATTTATGTGAAGGTTATATAGAAAGTATTGTAAAGTTGAGTAATATTATATATTCTTTATATGAGGGTTATATAGAAAGTAATGTAAAGCTGAACAATATTATATATTCTTTATATGAGGGTTATGTAGAAAGTAACGATTAGCTGATGAAATCATATACACATTTGATATGAGGGTTATGTAGAAAGTAATATATAGCTGATGAAGTAATATATACCCATTATATGAGGGTTGTATTACAAGCAATGTATCAATCACATAGCGGTTTCTTTTTATATACTATGCTGTTTCGCAGTTGGTAGCTACGGGATCCTTTTCTCGCAATGACCTTTTCGACGTGAACGTGAAGTTAAAATTGAATCATAAATGTCGAATATAGCGGTGTTAATTTCAATTTCTCAAGACGATACATATGTCTCCCAAAATGTAGAAAAATATACATTAATTTGACATCCTGCACGTGTAGCACTATTTGTTAATAGTTAAGACCTTACTTGTAAAGTTATTTATTTATTTATGTGTTCTCTGTCTTCACTAATATAATGTTTCTGCTTGAATCATGGTGTGACAAAAAATAGCTATGTTGCATTTCTTGGAGATAATTCTGCAACCGGTATAGAAATGGTTAGAAATCACGTCGATACGATGTAGTTATTGTAGTAATATACGTTGATATGGTGTGATAGTGTGTATATCTTGTAGTAATGTATGTAGATATGGTGAGATACTGTGTATGTCTTGTAGTAATGTATGTAAATATGGTGAGATAGTTGATATATCTTGTAATAATGTACGTAGATATGGTGTTATAGTGTGTAGATCTTGTAGTAATGAATGTATATATGGTGAAATAGTGTGTAGATCTTGTAGTAATGAATATAGATATAATGAGATAGTGTATATATCTATTAGTAATGTATGTATATATGGTGAGATAGTGGATTTATATTGTAGTAATATAATCATTTTATCGGTATAATGAGAATGTGTAGAGGGAGGTAATTGTGTACGGACATTAGCTACGTAATTAGAATTAAAGGTAGATTCGGACAAAAATGGATCAACACACCCCGAGTCGAATGGACCATTAATAAGCGAGGTAGTGTTTTCCCGCCATTTATATCCTCCATTTTGAAAATCGTAGGCTCGGAACGTATAATCGTTTAGTACGATTATCGAAACCCCCGGATAGATAGGACCTATAATAAAGCTTATATAACGAATTTATATCGGTACTTCCGGTTTTTCGGATCACTAATTCCGGTATGAGGTCGGACCATTAATTGAGTCGCGGATTCGTCATTGACTCTTCGAGATCTTTCCGACGATACCAAACACGGCCAGTTTCCTCGAAAGTTCATTTTTCTTCAAACTTATTTACGATTAAAGGGAGATAATCAGTATTATAGATATATCGACTAATGATAGATCAAAATGAAGGGTAGCGTCGGACTCGTGACGTCGATACGCGTATATTAGAACTAACGTATAGTTACGTTTAAATATTTTTTTCATTTTCAATATCGGGACTTTAATGATATATAAATTCTTTAAACCGCGATATCTCGAAAACTACTCGCCGTATAAATAAAGGAAAGATATCGTCGTATCGGTCTCGCCGAGCTACGTCGAATTATACAGATTTCTACGCTCTAACGCCGATCCGAAAAATTGATGACGTCAGATTTTTTGGCCAAGTCTTTTAGCTCCATTATAAACAGCATAGATCGTACGCGGCGCTACCCCTATATCTAATAATCGAATTATGGATATCCGTATAAATACTAACGAAATAGCGAAACGTCGCCCCCTAATTGTTGCTGTTTTTAGATTGATTTGAGTACCGCTGTAGGCCTACATACAGCATTTACATACATGTACATCTTATAATTCTGTTTCGCGCGTAATGTGACATATGCACGCTAAATGACCATTACATATACATCATGAAAACATCAAAGCCGTTGTTTTGGAGGACAGTGTACAAGGCAGAAGATGCTCCACCGACAGACAGACCGCCAGACGGACGGACGGACGGGCGGGCGGGCGGGCGGGCAGGCAGGTAGGCAGTGATTACAAGAATTCCCCACGGCAAGTACGCATACATTTAGCGAACGAAAGCGATTTTAATTATTTGCAGATACGTCTTGAAGACAATCTTGTTTGGGTGTTAATAAAATATTGTCCGTTAATGAATCATCACGGACGGTTCTTGTCTTATGAGATAGCGTAGTTGTGATAACTCAGAAGCAAGCCCTGTCTTCAACATCATTGGGATATCTCCACATCAATTAGGACCAATTAGCTGAGGATGACCTCCCGATTAAGTTATGTACGCACTCCGGGCTTATCAGTTATGTTGTAGCTCAGAGAAATGTTATTGGTCATACCTTTAGCTTTTAAAGGCTGGCATTGACAACCTCGGTACGTAAACGTATTAATTACTTTAGAATCATGAAACAATTTGCTACGCGATATTTATAATTACTGTGTCAGTTTGGGCTAGAAATATTTCTCGCATTCCCAGATAAGGTTATTTAGGGCCAACTGACAAACATACAAGCAGACAGGCATACCTCATACCTCTTGGATTCAGTTAATTATGTTACAGGGCATGGAACACCACGTATTAGACATTTATATTAATCGTTGTATCACTCTATACGATAAAATACGTGTACTTTATTCGTGTTTCATATACGCTATGGCTAGTGACATGCCCCTCTAAAACGTACATTACGGATTATTAATAATTTATCGCGTTTTTATGGAATTATACGTAACGATGTAAGATATATATTATTCATTTTCGCTAAAGTACATAGGTTAAGTTTGTATATAGCGTATAATTAGGATTTCTTACTCGATAAAAACGTACGTCAAGTTTGAATAATATAATGAACGTACCCGTATATTCGTTGAAGTTCGTGAAGCTTATGAAAGGATTGAGGCCTAAGTCCGTTCTAATCGGTCTATATTTATAGAAGCGTTCGTAATCGTTATTTATGGATCGGTTCGTAGTCGATATTTATAAAATGGTACGCGATCGCTATTTATAAAGTTATTATCAATAGGCTCTATAGTGAAGCGTATACCAAAAAAGCAAAGAGCTCGGTAGTTGAGCGCTACGTTATCAATAGGCTCTATAGTGACGCGTATACCAAAAAAGCAAAGAGATGCACGTACTACTTTTAGAGGGAAAAAAGAATATATATAAAATTACACATGGATCAAAATGTAAAATAAATGTCACTTCTTACACTGGCCGACGTGGTTTAGTGACTTCTTAACATCATTGTTTCTGTTGCAAATACTGATTCCACATGGCTCAAAATTGTAATGATAGTTTGTTAAAGATTGTATTACATGAAAAGCAAGATATAATTACATAGCACGGTTATAAAAGCTCATCAGAGCTTATGTTATTTGTGATATGTCTTGCCGACTCAAAATAAATTTATCTTATCTTATTAGCACATGTTTTGAATTTGTTATAGGTTGTATATACTTAAATAGGCAGACGTGCATCTGCGGTAGTCGAATGTAATATAGTACATTTTTCTTTTGGTAAAATGCATTTTCATGGCAATGTGTAGTTTTTGTGGTTTTTGAGAAATTATGTGACTTGAGAAGACTTATTAGTCTAGTTAATGTGTAGAAAAGATGTTGCATATGAATGCAGGCCATTGCAAACTGAAGGATGGTATACTGTATTAATTGGCGGATGAATACAGTGTGTAAACACAGTGACGTTCATTACAGGTGAGCAGTGGCTATGCAAATTTTGAATATTCTTGGTGTGTGTTCAGGCTGATTTGAATATCTCTTCACAGTGGATGTGGTATCAGAAGAAATGAAAGATTGGAAATATAAATGAACAGACTGTATGTTTTTACTTTTTACTATGTATTTAATAGGGCAATTGATTTGTTGTTTTACAACCTTAAAACAGTTTTAAAGTTTTTAAACTTTATTTATTTCACAACGATTGCGAAGCAAGTTCTAACAACTTATGTTCAATCACTCTCGTTGGCGCGGATGAAAGCGTATATGTGGCCATTCGTGTGGGAGGAAACCGGAGTACCCGGAAAAAACCCACCTGTCCGATCTGGCGACCACAGGGTTTGTATACTATTTCTAATATTTATTAAGGCAAGTAAGCAAGTAAGCCTATGTGTAGTCTAAATACTGTTGAAAAGAATGTAAAAATGAACTACATGTATAGACTCTTCCGACACTTTGATGGACCCAATGTAGTTCATACCACCGTGAACATCTACCTCATCGCTTCAATATTGTAAGTGATAACAATGTAAGCACATCAATCAATATATAATTACAATATACATAGAGAAATTAATAATTAAGGTTTGCACAACCATTTCCACACTTAAATGAGATTTCTATTATGCTCGGGTAACAATGTCATCAGTGTCACTAACACTGACTAAGGCAGCATTTTCAGAATAGTCCGCTACTTTGCTAACTGTTGTATTTACACAACGATTTTCATAAAATGTTAACATCAAAACGTACTTGTGTGCTGTCTAAACTCAATTCAACCGTGGTTATTTCGTCTACAGTTTATTCATATTTTATTGCAAATCAATAGTAAATATTTCAGTGCAAAGAGATGCGATACATAGTATGAAAATGGTTGGTTAGGCCACAAGTTTTAACAACGGTAGATAACGGCCCGCTCCTCATTTTGCTAAGTGTATTAGATGGTCGAAGATTCCTTTGCCCCGATCATTATCTAAAAGTTTGTGGAACAATACAAATAGAAATTTCACATATATCCCTGCGTTTTGTCGTTATTAAGAGTTCATATATTATTTTCTATGTATACATGTATAAGGCTTGCAATAATCATAAATATCCCACACAATGTGCATAGTATTCTTAACCAAGGAAATTTAATGATGTGTTTAAGATTTCACCAGTCTTTACTATTTTTACTTCTACGCCGAGTTCTGTGTCTCCATACTTCATCTTTACAATAATATTTCTATCCTTATACTTCTCGATTTCCGACAGATCCACGTGTAGGCCTCCGAGATGTTCACAACCTGTCTCGTCAGTGTACATTGGGTTGGATTCAGGGGAGGTGTACACCTTAACTGAAATAGCTGTTGCATTCCTCGATGCTGGCACGTATGACTTCTCTCCAAACACTTCGCCTACTCGTACCTCGTTCCCAACAGCTACATGGATATCAAAACACTCATCACACTCTTCTTTTCCATCTAAAATAATCTTTTTAGAAATCGGGTGGACACCAGGTATAAATGTGTGATACGCCTTAATTCCATAAGTGAGTTTCGTCACCCTTGACATAATTGCGTTGGGATTATGTCCAAAGATGACTGCACCTTTCAGCACAGCCAGTCCAGCATCTTCAGGTATGATTACCTTTTTTTCAGGGAAGTTATCCTTGATGTAATGCTGCAGTATCCTTGATTCAGAAAACCCACCAACCATCAGAATGGTGTCAGTTCCGATGACTTCCGGTTTGCCGAAAATGTCTTTTAGATGAATTACTATTTTGTTGCAGGATTCTTTAAATAAGTTTTCAACTTGTCTCGGTTGAACACGAAGCTTGTCTCCAGTGAAAGTTATCTGGTCTTTCAAGTCCTGTCTCATCATGAGACTTCGTCTGAAATATGATAAGATATATATATATGAATACGATAATGAAAAGCAGCTGAAGTAACATTGCAGATGTAAATATCAATTAACAATACGAGAATACCAGAAAGTTAGCGTTGCATCACGATAAAATACGTGTATTCTAGTTGTTTTTCATAGAGGTACTTTTTAATATAATCAATTTCAAAATACACCAAAGTTAACTTTAATAAATCCCATTTCATAGTGTGGTAGGTTTAAACAAAGACATTTCCTACTAATATATGAAACAAATATGTATATTTTCACACCTGAAATCTCCTCCTGTCACCTGCTGATATGTTTGATGTACCGGCAGTGGAATCCTGAACGTAACTTTCTGTCCAAACTTTAGACCGGGAACAAACGTTTTCTTCTTGATCTCAAACTCCCGAAATAATCCCAAATAATCCTCCATAAAATCTCTGAAAGCAAACGAGACGAATCAGTACATGGTTACATGATCATGTGTGTTTGAAGTCGCAACAGTTAATAAGCTAAAGCAAACACATTGTTTATCTTATCTTATCCCACTCACATACAATTAGACCCTTTATAATTATTAAACAATTAAAGAAATTCCAAACTCTTAATTTACTGACTCAATTAGTTGAGCACATGCGATTCGGCAGTGATGGGTATATGTGGGTTAATGGGTCTAAACGACCATTCGGTTGTCAATTGATTTATATTTTTCTATTGAAATATATTTTTTCTCTCTAACCGTCAATATTGGTTTTTCAAAATCCCCTTGGGCAAATCAACAATACAAACACTTGTATGTTCTTCCAGAAAACGACTGACATGAGTAGCGATTGCACTTGATTGGAAACTAATTAAAAAGAATATGTTGCTGCAACTACAATACTTCTTTAATATTTCGATTATATCCACTCCAACGATGTCTTCTAAGAAGCTATGAAAGGCATCATCTATCTTTGTTCCACCCCAAGGTCCACCGTTGGCTTTGTACAATTCCCTAACAGTCCCATCTGTCTGAGTTTCATGAACGGTAATATCGACTGTGCCGCCTGTTAGTATGAAGAAATAAATACAAAATGGATTTCGTTAACAGTTCTCATTAAGTAAGTACATGATTGTATGAAGTAAATATAAATTTAATTAACATATGAAAATGTTATCTGAATGAAACTACATATTTGCAATTAATTCATCTGAGCATATTTGACTTTTACTTGGCAATTTCAATTTTCCGTTTCCGTGGTATTTGCAGAGAATAATCAGAGTATTTACAAATTGAAGAAATAACACAAATATGGTGACGTATATGGTTTTATTCCATTTCTCTTTACTTACAACCAGACTGCTCACTTACTTACCACCTGCGTCTAGAACCAGGTATCGCTTGCCATCCGCCAAACTTGATAATCTCGCAGTGCCATCCACTTCTTCCACTTTTTGAACTTGCAGATATTTGCAGAACAAACTGGCAGCTTCGGGTTCCAGTGCTAAGGAGAGGCAATTCGAGGAAATACCAGCCTGTGTGTATATTATGAAAACAAATTAGTGTTCGTTTGTACACTATATTTATTATACGAACATATTCATTGCAAAGCTCTATGTAGATTGGGTTGTCTATAGCATAGTATTATGTTCAACATAGGTTAGTTTATATACATTTATTTTGAGCTCGATTGGGAAACAAGTTCCTACAACTTATATCAATCACTATCGAGACATCATTCCGGATGGAATCCACATACTATTCACAAGACTTTAAAGCGTCACATACTATTCATAAGTCTTTAAAGCGTCGCATACTATTCACAAGTCTTTAAAGTGTCGCATACTATTCATAAGTATTTAAAGCGTCGCATACTATTCACAAGTCTTTAAAGTGTCGCATACTATTCATAAGTCTTTAAAGCATCACATACTATTCATAAGTATTTAAAGCGTCACATACTATTCATAAGTCTTTAAAGCATCACATACTATTCATAAGTATTTAAAGCGTCACATACTATTCATAAGTCTTTAAAGCGTCGCATACTATTCACAAGTCTTTAAAGTGTCGCATACTATTCATAAGTATTTAAAGCGTCGCATACTATTCACAAGTCTTTAAAGTGTCGCATACTATTCATAAGTCTTTAAAGCATCACATACTATTCATAAGTATTTAAAGCGTCACATACTATTCATAAGTCTTTAAAGCATCACATACTATTCATAAGTATTTAAAGCGTCACATACTATTCATAAGTCTTTAAAGCGTCGCATACTATTCACAAGTCTTTAAAGTGTCGCATACTATTCATAAGTATTTAAAGCGTCGCATACTATTCACAAGTCTTTAAAGGCATCACATACTATTCATAAGTATTTAAAGCATCACATACTATTCATAAGTATTTAAAGTGTCGCATACTATTCATAAGTATTTAAAGTGTCACATACTATTCATAAGTCTTTAAAGCGTCACATACTATTCACAAGACTTTAAAGTGTCACATACTATTCACAAGACTTTAAAGCATCGCATACTATTCATAAGTCTTTAAAGCATCACATACTATTCATAAGTATTTAAAGTGTCGCATACTATTCATAAGTCTTTAAAGCGTCACATACTATTCATAAGTCTTTAAAGCGTCACATACTATTCATAAGTCTTTAAAGCGTCGCATACTATTCACAAGACTTTAAAGCGTCACATACTATTCACAAGACTTTAAAGCGTCACATACTATTCACAAGACTTTAAAGCGTCGCATACTATTCACAAGACTTTAAAGCGTCACATACTATTCATAAGTATTTAAAGTGTCACATACTATTCACAAGTCTTTAAAGCATCACATACTATGTATAAGTTTTTAAAGCGTCACATACTATGCATAAGTCTTTAGTTTAAACATTATTTATTTCAGTATTTGTACATGTAATCAAGAAATGAACATTTTACATATAATGTAACAGCAGTAGACTGGAAGGGATTAGAACGAACGAAAACTAAGTCTTTAAAGCGTGATTTACTATTCATAAGTCTTTAAAGCGTGATTTACTATTCATAAGTCTTTAAAGCATTACACATTATTCATAAGTCTTTAAAGCGTGATTTACTATTCATCAGTCTTTAAAGCGTGATTTACTATTCATAAGTCTTTAAAGCATTACACATTATTCATAAGTCTTTAAAGCGTGATTTACTATTTATAAGTCTTTAAAGCGTGATTTACTATTCATAAGTCTTTAAAGCATTACACATTATTCATAAGTCTTTAAAGTGTCACATACTATGCATAAGTCTTTATAGCATCACATCCTATTCATAAGTCTTTAAAGCGTCACATACTATGCATAAGTCTTTAAAGTGTCACATACTATTCATAAGTCTTTAAAGCGTCACATACTATTCATAAGTCTTTAAAGGGTCACATACTATTCATAAGTCTTTAAAGGGTCACATACTATGCATAAGTCTTTAAAGCGTCACATACTATTCATAAGTCTTTAAAGCGTCACATACTATTCATAAGTCTTTAAAGGGTCACATACTATGCATAAGTCTTTAAAGCGTCACATACTATTCATAAGTCTTTAAAGCGTCACATACTATTCATAAGTCTTTAAAGGGTCACATACTATGCATAAGTCTTTAAAGCGTCACATACTATTCATAAGTCTTTAAAGCGTCACATACTATTCATAAGTCTTTAAAGGGTCACATACTATGCATAAGTCTTTAAAGCGTCACATACTATTCATAAGTCTTTAAAGCGTCACATACTATTCATAAGTCTTTAAAGGGTCACATACTATGCATAAGTCTTTAAAGCGTCACATACTATTCATAAGTCTTTAAAGCGTCACATACTATTCATAAGTCTTTAAAGGGTCACATACTATGCATAAGTCTTTAAAGCGTCACATACTATTCACAAGGCTTTAAAGCATCACATACTATTCATAAGGCTTTAAAGCGTCACATACTATTCATAAGGCTTTAAAGCATCACATACTATTCATAAGTATTTAAAGCGTCACATACTATTCATAAGTATTTAAAGTGTCGCATACTATTCACAAGTCTTTAAAGCGTCACATACTATTCAT
The DNA here is from genome assembly GCA_014843695.1 of Archivesica marissinica. NCBI lineage: Eukaryota > Metazoa > Mollusca > Bivalvia > Venerida > Vesicomyidae > Archivesica > Archivesica marissinica. Next base: position 29,745,456 of record CM026391.1, on the reverse strand, counting down.
AAGTATTTAAAGCGTCACATACTATTCATAAGTCTTTAAAGCGTCGCATACTATTCACAAGTCTTTAAAGTGTCGCATATTATTCATAAGTATTTAAAGCGTCGCATACTATTCACAAGTCTTTAAAGTGTCGCATAGTATTCATAAGTCTTTAAAGCATCACATACTATTCATAAGTATTTAAAGCGTCGCATACTATTCATAAGTATTTAAAGTGTCGCATACTATTCATAAGTCTTTAAAACGTCGCATACTATTCATAAGTATTTAAAGCGTCGCATACTATTCATAAGTCTTTAAAGCGTCGCATACTATTCATAAGTCTTTAAAGCGTCGCATACTATTCACAAGTATTTAAAGCGTCACATACTATTCATAAGTATTTAAAGCGTCACATACTATTCATAAGTATTTAAAGCGTCACATACTATTCATAAGTATTTAAAGTGTCGCATACTATTCATAAGTCTTTAAAGCGTCACATACTATTCATAAGTATTTAAAGCGTCACATACTATTCATAAGTCTTTAAAGCGTCACATACTATTCATAAGTATTTAAAGTGTCGCATACTATTCATAAGTCTTTAAAGCGTCACATACTATTCATAAGTATTTAAAGTGTCGCATACTATTCATTGTCTTTAAAGCATCACATACTATTCATAAGTATTTAAAGTGTCGCATACTATTCATAAGTCTTTAAAGCGTCACATACTATTCATAAGTATTTAAAGCATCACATACTATTCATAAGTATTTAAAGCGTCGCATACTATTCACAAGACTTTAAAGCGTCACATACTATTCACAAGACTTTAAAGTGTCACATACTATTCATAAGTCTTTAAAGCGTCACATACTATTCATAAGTATTTAGAGTGTCGCATACTATTCATTGTCTTTAAAGCATCACATACTATTCATAAGTCTTTAAAGTGTCGCATACTATTCATAAGTATTTAAAGTGTCACATACTATTCATAAGTATTTAAAGTGTCGCATACTATTCATAAGTCTTTAAAGCGTCACATACTATTCATAAGTATTTAAAGTGTCGCATACTATTCATTGTCTTTAAAGCATCACATACTATTCATAAGTATTTAAAGCATCACATACTATTCATAAGTATTTAAAGTGTCGCATACTATTCATAAGTATTTAAAGTGTCACATACTATTCATAAGTCTTTAAAGCGTCACATACTATTCACAAGACTTTAAAGTGTCACATACTATTCACAAGACTTTAAAGCATCGCATACTATTCATAAATCTGTAAAGCATCACATACTATTCATAAGTATTTAAAGTGTCGCATACTATTCATAAGTCTTTAAAGCGTCACATACTATTCATAAGTCTTTAAAGCGTCACATACTATTCATAAGTCTTTAAAGCGTCGCATACTATTCACAAGACTTTAAAGCGTCACATACTATTCACAAGACTTTAAAGCGTCACATACTATTCACAAGACTTTAAAGCGTCGCATACTATTCACAAGACTTTAAAGCGTCACATACTATTCATAAGTATTTAAAGTGTCACATACTATTCACAAGTCTTTAAAGCATCACATACTATGTATAAGTTTTTAAAGCGTCACATACTATGCATAAGTCTTTAGTTTAAACATTATTTATTTCAGTATTTGTACATGTAATCAAGAAATGAACATTTTACATATAATGTAACAGCAGTAGACTGGAAGGGATTAGAACGAACGAAAACTAAGTCTTTAAAGCGTGATTTACTATTCATAAGTCTTTAAAGCGTGATTTACTATTCATAAGTCTTTAAAGCATTACACATTATTCATAAGTCTTTAAAGCGTGATTTACTATTCATCAGTCTTTAAAGCGTGATTTACTATTCATAAGTCTTTAAAGCATTACACATTATTCATAAGTCTTTAAAGCGTGATTTACTATTTATAAGTCTTTAAAGCGTGACATACTATTCATAAGTCTTTAAAGCATCACACATTATTCATAAGTCTTTAAAGTGTCACATACTATGCATAAGTCTTTAAAGCATCACATACTATCAAGTCTTTAAAGCTCACATACTATTCATAAGTCTTTAAAGCGTCACATACTATGCATAAGTCTTTAAAGTGTCACATACTATTCATAAGTCTTTAAAGCGTCACATACTATTCATAAGTCTTT
>CM026391.1:29681685-29742281 GCA_014843695.1 Archivesica marissinica | reverse complement strand
TGTGTACAGTAGATGTAGTGGATGTGTACAGTAGATGTAGTGGATGTGTACAGTAGATGTAGTGGATGTGTACAGTAGATGTAGTGGATGTGTACAGTGGATGTAGTGGATGTGTACAGTAGATGTAGTGGATGTGTACAGTAGATGTAGTGGATGTGTACAGTGGATGTAGTGGATGTGTACAGTGGAGGTAGTGGATGTGTACAGTGGATGTAGTGGATGTGTACAGTAGAGGTAGTGGATGTGTACAGTGGAGGTAGTGGATGTGTACAGTGGATGTAGTGGATGTGTACAGTGGATGTAGTGGATGTGTACAGTGGAGGTAGTGGATGTGTACAGTAGATGTAGTGGATGTGTACAGTAGAGGTAGTGGATGTGTACAGTGGAGGTAGTGGATGTGTACAGTGGATGTAGTGGATGTGTACAGTGGATGTAGTGGATGTGTACAGTGGAGGTAGTGGATGTGTACAGTGGAGGTAGTGGATGTGTACAGTGGAGGTAGTGGATGTGTACAGTGGATGTAGTGGATGTGTACAGTGGAGGTAGTGAATGTGTAGAGTGGAGGTAGTGGATGTGTACAGTAGATGTAGTGGATGTGTACAGTAGAGGTAGTGGATGTGTACAGTAGATGTAGTGGATGTGTACAGTAGAGGTAGTGGATGTGTACAGTGGAGGTAGTGGATGTGTACAGTGGAGGTAGTGAATGTGTAGAGTGGAGGTAGTGGATGTGTACAGTAGATGTAGTGGATGTGTACAGTAGAGGTAGTGGATGTGTACAGTGGAGGTAGTGGATGTGTACGGTGGAGGTAGTGGATATGTATAATGGATAGTATAACTTATACAGATGATGATACGATATACATTGATAATAATGATAATAGGACTACTGAACCTACATGTAATAGCAATGAAATAATCTCAACTGTTCACACTAATGATGCCACAACTCGTGCGCTTGCTTTGGATTTAGGTCTAAAACAAAATGGTTCAATATAGGACATCACAATATACAGGGCTTAATCAATACAGAGACATTCAATGAACTACAATTAATGCTCACATCACAATAAAAACAATTTGTATTTCAGACACTTTAAATTTAGATCGGATATGTTGGATAGTTGTCTTAAACTTAGGGCTTTAAAACACTCCTTTTAGAAAGTATAATTATACGAGAAACGGGGATGGTGGTATGCTGGTGTGTATCCGAGACAATATAGACGTGAAACTCAGGACAAACCTAGAGAAGGACAATCATAAGCTATACAGCGTTCTGTCCAATTCCTTATATCAGTTGTTGTAAATAATCATATATTGACAGACAATAAATATCTTTAAACTAACCCAAGCAACATGCTCTTCCATCAACAACCCAAGCAACATGCTATCCCACCATCAACCCACGCACCAGGCTCTTCCATCAACAACACAAGCACCAGGCCCTCCATTCAACAACACAAGCAACATGCTCTTCCATCAATAACCCACGCAACATGTTCTCCCATCAACAACCCACACAACATGATCTTTCATCAACAACCCACACACCATGCTCTTCCATTAATAACACAAGCACCATGCTCTCCCATCAACAACCCACGCTACATGCTCTCCCACAACAACCCACACAACATGCTCTTCCATCAACAACCCACACAACATGCTCTCCCATCAACAACACAAGCAACATGCTCTCACATCAACAACCCAAGCAACATGCTCTCCCTTCAACAACACATGCAACATGCTCTCCCATCAACAACCCACACAACATGATCTCCCATCAACAACCCAGACAACATGCTCTCCCATCAACAACACAAGCAACACATGCTCTCCCATCAACAACCCACACAACATGCTCTCCCATCAACAACCCACGCAACATGCTATCCCATCAACAACCCATGCAACAGGCTCTTCCCTCAGCAACCTGCGCAACATGCTCTCCCATCAACAACACAAGCACCATGCTCTCCCATCAACAACCCACGCAAAATGCTCTGACATCAACAACACAAGCAACATGATCATCCATCAACAACCCACGCAACATGCTTTCCCATCAGCATCCCGCGTAACATGCTCTTCCATCAACAACCCAAGCAACATGCTCTTCCATCAAAAACACAAGCAACATGCCCTCCCATCAACAACCTACGCAACATGCTCTCCCATCAACAACCCAAGCAACATGCTGTTCCATCAACAACCCACGCAACATGCTCTACCATCAACAACCCTAGCATCAGGCTCTCCCATCAACAACCTGCGCAACATGCTCTCCCATCAACAACCCAAGCAACATGCTCTCCCACTAACAACCCAAGCAACATGCTCTCCCACCAACAACCCAGGCAACAGACACTTCCATCAACAACACAAGCAACATGCTCTTCCATCAACAACCCAATGACCAGGATCTCCCATCAACAACCCAGGCAACATGCTCTCCGATCAACACCACAAGCAACACATGCTCTCCCATCAACAACACAAGCAACATACTCTTCCATCAACAACCCACGCAACATGCTCTCCCATCAACATCCCACGCAACATGCTATTCCATCAACAACCTGCTCAACATGCTCTCCCATCAACAAGACAAGCACCATGCTCTCCCATCAACAACCCAAGCAACATGCTCTTCCATCAAAAACACAAGCAACATGTCCTCCCATCAACAACCCACGCAACATGCTCTCCCACCAACAACCCACACAACATGATCTCCCATCCACAACCCAGACAACATGCTCTCCCATCAACAACACAAGCAACACATGCTCACTCATCAACAACACAAGCAACATACTCTTCCATCAACAACCCACGTAACATGCTATCCCATCAACAACCCACGCAACAGGCTCTTCCCTCAACATCCAGCGCAACATGCTCTCCCATCAACAACACAAGCACCATGCTCTCCCATCAACAACCCACGCAAAATGCTCTCACATCAACAACACAAGCGACATGCTCTTCCATCAACAACCCAAGCAACATGCTCTCCCATCAGCATCCCGCGCAACATGCTCTTCCATCAACAACCCAAGCAACATGCTATTCCATCAACAACCCATACCACATGCTCTCCCATCAACAGCCCACGCAACATGCTCTTCCATCAATAACCCAGGCAACATATTCTCCCATCAACAACCCACGCAACATGCTCTCACCACAACAATCCAAGCAACATGCTCTCACAACACCAACCCGCGCAACATGCTCTCCCATCAACAACCCAAGCACAAGGCTCTCCCATCAACAACCCACGCAATATGCTCTCACATTAACAACACACGCACCAGGCTCTTCCATCAACAACCCACGCAACATGCTCTCCCATCAACAACCCGCACAACGTGCTCTCCCATCAACAACCCGCGCACCAGGCTCTCCCATCAACAACCCGCGCAACGTGCTCTCCCATCAACAACCCAAGCAACATGCTGTTCCATCAACAACCCACGCAACATGCTCTACCATCAACAACCCTAGCACCAGGCTCTCCCATCAACAACCTGCGCAACGTGCTCTCCCATCAACAACCCACGCAACATACTCTCCCATCAACAATCCAAGCAACATGCTCTCCCACCAACAACCCAGGCAACATACACTTCCATCAACAACCAAGCAACATGCTCTTCCATCAACAACCCAATCTCCCATCAACAACCCAGCAACATGCTCTCCGATCAACACCAAGCAACATGCTCTCCCATCAACAACCAAGCAACATACTCTTCCATCAACAACCCACGCAACATGCTCTCCCATCAACAACCCACGCAACATGCTATCCCATCAACAACCCACGCAACAGGCTCTTCCCTCAACAACCTGCGCAACATGCTCTCCCATCAACAACACAAGCACCATGCTCTCCCATCAACAACCCAAGCAACATGCTCTTCCATCAAAAACACAAGCAACATGCCCTCCCATCAACAACCCACACAACATGCTCTCCCACCAACAACCCACACAACATGATCTCCCATCCACAACCCAGACAACATGCTCTCCCATCAACAACACAAGCAACACATGCTCACTCATCAACAACACAAGCAACATACTCTTCCATCAACAACCCACGCAACATGCTCTCCCATCAACAACCCATGCAACATGCTATCCCATCAACAACCCACGCTACATGCTCTCCCACAACAACCCACACAACATGCTCTTCCATCGATAACCCACACAACATGCTCTCCCATCAACAACACAAGCAACATGCTCTCACATCAACAACCCAAGCAACATGCTCTCCCTTCAACAACACATGCAACATGCTCTCCCATCAACAACCCACACAACATGATCTCCCATCAACAACCCAGACAACATGCTCTCCCATCAACAACACAAGCAACACATGCTCTCCCATCAACAACCCACACAACATGCTCTCCCATCAACAACCCACGCAACATGCTATCCCATCAACAACCCATGCAACAGGCTCTTCCCTCAACAACCTGCGCAACATGATCTCCCATCAGCAACACAAGCACCATGCTCTCCCATCAACAACCCACGCAAAATGCTCTCACATCAACAACACAAGCAACATGCTCATCCATCAACAACCCACGCAACATGCTCTCCCATCAGCATCCCGCGTAACATGCTCTTCCATCAACAACCCAAGCAACATGCTCTTCCATCAAAAACACAAGCAACATGCCCTCCCATCAACAACCCACGCAACATGCTCTCCCATCAACAACCCAAGCAACATGCTGTTCCATCAACAACCCACGCAACATGCTCTACCATCAACAACCCTAGCATCAGGCTCTCCCATCAACAACCTGCGCAACATGCTCTCCCATCAACAACCCAAGCAACATGCTCTCCCACTAACAACCCAAGCAACAAGCTCTCCCACCAACAACCCAGGCAACAGACACTTCCATCAACAACACAAGCAACATGCTCTTCCATCAACAACCCAATGACCAGGATCTCCCATCAACAACCCAGGCAACATGCTCTCCGATCAACACCACAAGCAACACATGCTCTCCCATCAACAACACAAGCAACATACTCTTCCATCAACAACCCACGCAACATGCTCTCCCATCAACAACCCACGCATCATGCTATTCCATCAACAACCCACGCAACAGGCTCTTCCCTCAACAACCTGCTCAACATGCTCTCCCATCAACAAGACAAGCACCATGCTCTCCCATCAACAACCCAAGCAACATGCTCTCCCACCAACAACCCACACAACATGATCTCCCATCCACAACCCAGACAACATGCTCTCCCATCAACAACACAAGCAACACATGCTCACTCATCAACAACACAAGCAACATACTCTTCCATCAACAACCCACGCAACATGCTATCCCATCAACAACCCACGCAACAGGCTCTTCCCTCAACATCCAGCGCAACATGCTCTCCCATCAACAACACAAGCAGCATGCTCTCCCATCAACAACCCACGCAAAATGCTCTCACATCAACAACACAAGCGACATGCTCTTCCATCAACAACCCAAGCAACATGCTCTCCCATCAGCATCCCGCGCAACATGCTCTTCCATCAACAACCCAAGCAACATGCTATTCCATCAACAACCCATACCACATGCTCTCCCATCAACAGCCCACGCAACATGCTCTTCCATCAATAACCCAGGCAACATATTCTCCCATCAACAACCCACGCAACATGCTCTCACCACAACAATCCAAGCAACATGCTCTCACAACACCAACCCGCGCAACATGCTCTCCCATCAACAACCCAAGCACAAGGCTCTCCCATCAACAACCCACGCAATATGCTCTCACATTAACAACACACGCACCAGGCTCTTCCATCAACAACCCACGCAACATGCTCTCCCATCAACAACCCGCACAACGTGCTCTCCCATCAACAACCCGCGCACCAGGCTCTCCCATCAACAACCCGCGCAACGTGCTCTCCCATCAACAACCCAAGCAACATGCTGTTCCATCAACAACCCACGCAACATGCTCTACCATCAACAACCCTAGCACCAGGCTCTCCCATCAACAACCTGCGCAACGTGCTCTCCCATCAACAACCCACGCAACATGCTCTCCCACCAACAACCCACACAACATGATCTCCCATCCACAACCCAGACAACATGCTCTCCCATCAACAACACAAGCAACACATGCTCACTCATCAACAACACAAGAAACATACTCTTCCATCAACAACCCACGCAACATGCTATCCCATCAACAACCCACGCAACAGGCTCTTCCCTCAACATCTAGCGCAACATGCTCTCCCATCAACAACACAAGCACCATGCTCTCCCATCAACAACCCACGCAAAATGCTCTCACATCAACAACACAAGCGACATGCTCTTCCATCAACAACCCAAGCAACATGCTCTCCCATCAGCATCCCGCGCAACATGCTCTTCCATCAACAACCCAAGCAACATGCTATTCCATCAACAACCCACACCACATGCTCTCCATCAACAGCCCACGCAACATGCTCTTCCATCAATAACCCAGGCAACATATTCTCCCATCAACAACGCACGCAACATGCTCTCACTACAACAATCCAAGCAACATGCTCTCACAACACCAACCCGCGCAACATGCTCTCCCATCAACAACCCAAGCACAAGGCTCTCCCATCAACAACCCACGCAATATGCTCTCACATTAACAACACACGCACCAGGCTCTTCCATCAACAACCCACGCAACATGCTCTCCCATCAACAACCCGCACAACGTGCTCTCCCATCAACAACACCGCGCACCAGGCTCTCCCATCAACAACCCGCGCAATGTGCTCTCCCATCAACAACCCAAGCAACATGCTGTTCCATCAACAACCCACGCAACATGCTCTACCATCAACAACCCTAGCACCAGGCTCTCCCATCAACAACCTGCGCAACGTGCTCTCCCATCAACAACCCACGCAACATACTCTCCCATCAACAACCTGCTCAAAATGCTCTCCCATCAACAACCCAGGCAACATGCTCTCCCACAACAACACAAGCAACATGCTCTTCCATCAACAACCCAAGCAACGTGCTCTCCCATCAACAACCCGCGCACAGGCTCTCCCACAACAACCCGGCAACGTGCTCTCCCATCAACACCACACAGCTTCCATCAACACACACAGCTCTCCATCAACACGCAACATGCTCTCCCATCAACAACCCAAGCAACATGCTCTCCCATCAACAACCCAAGCAACATGCTCTCCCATCAACAACCCAAACAACATGCTCTCCCATCAACAACCCAAGCAACATGCTCTCCCATCAACAACACATGCAACATGCTCTTCCATCAACTACACAAGCAACATGCTCTCCCATCAACAACCCATGCAACATGCTCTCTCATCAACTACACAAGCAACATACTCTCCCATCAACAACACAAGCAACATAATCTTCCATCAACAACACAAGCAACATAATCTCCCATCAACTACACAAGCAACATGCTCTCCCATCAACTACACAAGCAACTTGCTCTGCCATCAACAACCCACGCAACATGCTCTCCCATCAACAAACCACGCAACATGCTCTCCCATCAACAACCCATGCAACATGCTCTCCCATCAATAACCCACGCAACATGCTCTCCCATCAACAACCCAAACAACATGCTCTCCCATCAACAACCCATGCAACATGTTCTTCCATCAATAACCCAAACACCAAGCTCTCCCATCACCAACCCACGCAACATGCTCTCCCATCAACAACCCAAACAACATGTTCTCCCATCAACAACCCACACAACATGCTCTTCCATCAACAACCCACACAACATGCACTTCCATCAACAACCCACACAACATGCTCTTCCATCAACAAACCACGCACAATGCTCTTCCATCAACAACACAAGCACCAGGCTCTTCCATCAACAACCCAAGCAACATGCTCTCCCATCAACAACCCACACAACATGCTCTCCAATCAACAACCCGTGCAACATGCTCTCCCATCAACAACCGCGCAACATGCTCTTCCATCAACAACCCAAGAAACATGCTCTCCCATCAACAACACACGCAACATGCTCTCCCATCAACAACCCAAGCAACACATGCTCTACCATCAACAACACAAGCAACATACTCTTCCATCAACAACCCACGCAACATGCTCTCACATCAACAACCCAAGCAACATGCTCTCCCTTCAACAACCCATGCAACATGCTATCCCATCAACAACCCACACAACATGATCTCCCATCCACAACCCAGACAACATGCTCTCCCATCAACAACACAAGCAACACATGCTCACTCATCAACAACACAAGCAACATACTCTTCCATCAACAACCCACGCAACATGCTCTCCCATCAACAACCCATGCTACATGCTATCCCATCAACAACCCACGCAACAGGCTCTTCCCTCAATATCCAGCGCAACATGCTCTCCCATCAACAACACAAGCAACATGCTCTTCCATCAACAACCCAAGCAACATGCTCTCCCATCAGCATCCCGCGCAACATGCTCTTCGATCAACAACCCAAGCACAAGGCTCTCCCATCAACAACCCACGCAATATGCTCTCACATTAACAACACACGCACCAGGCTCTTCCATCAACAACCCACGCAACATGCTCTCCCATCAACAACCCACACAACATGCTCTCCCATCAACAACCCGCGCAACATGCTCTCCCATCAACAACCCGAGCAACGTGCTCTCCCATCAACAACCCAAGCAACATGCTGTTCCATCAACAACCCACGCAACATGCTCTACCATCAACAACCCTAGCACCAGGCTCTCCCATCAACAACCTGCGCAACGTGCTCTCCCATCAACAACCCAGCAACATGCTCTCCCATCAACAACCCAAGCAACATGCTCTCCCATCAACAACCCAGGCAACATGCTCTTCCATCAACAACACAAGCAACATGCTCTTCCATCAACAACCCAAGCAACATGCTCTCCCATCAACAACCCAGGCAACATGCTCTCCCATCAACAACACAAGCAACATGCTCTCCCATCAACAACACAAGCAACATACTCTTCCATCAACAACCCACGCAACATGCTCTCCCATCAACAACCCAAGCAACATGCTCTTCCATCAACAACCTACACAACATGCTCTCCCATCAACAACACAAGCAACATGCTCTCCCATCAACAACCCAAGCAACATGCTCTTCCATCAACAACACAAGCAACATGTTCTCCCATCAACAACCCACGCAACATGCTCTCCCACCAACAACACAAGCAACATGCTCTCCCATCAACAACACAAGCAACATGCTCTTCCATCAACAACCCACGCAACAGGCTCTCACATCAACAACACAAGCAACATACTCTTACATCAACAACCCACGCAACATGCTCTCCCACCAACAACACAAGCAACATGCTCTTCCATCAACAACCCAAGCAACATGCTCTCCCATCAACAACACAAGCAACACATGCTCTTCCACCAACAACACAAGCAACATGCTCTCCCATCAACAACACAAGCAGCATACTCTTCTATCAACAACACAAGCAACACATGCTCTTCCACCAACAACTCACGCAACAGGCTCTTCCATCAACAACCCAAGCAACACATGCTCTACCATCAACAACACAATCAACATACTCTTCCATCAACAACCCACGCAACATGCTCTCACATCAACAACCCAAGCAACATGCTCTCCCTTCAACAACCCATGCAACATGCTCTCCCATCAACAACCCACACACATGATCTCCCATCCACAACCCAGACAACATGCTCTCCCATCAACAACACAAGCAACACTTGCTCACTCATCAACAACACAAGAAACATACTCTTCCATCAACAACCCACGCAACATGCTCTCCCATCAACAACCCATGCTACATGCTATCCCATCAACAACCCACGCAACAGGCTCTTCCCTCAACATCCAGCGCAACATGCTCTCCCATCAACAACCCACGCAACATGCTCTCACCACATCAATCCAAGCAACATGCTCTCACAACAACAACCCGCGAAACATGCTCTCCCATCAACAACCCAAGCATCATTATCATTTACTATGATTGATCATCATAAACGAACGATATTAAGTGTAACTGTAAGGGAAGTAAGAAGCGTGACGTATCGTGACTGAAAATAGTATAGCCAGTATACTATTGGTGCACATTATAGGAATTTACCTAGTATTTTCCATATGCTATATATATTTAAGCTTCATCCACCGGAAGTATATTACCGGCGTGGAATGAGATTGCATCGTTGCCCGGAAGGACATTACCCAGAACATATTTGCTGTTTTGCCCGGACATTGAGTTCCCGGAGCCAGAGTTTACTGTTTTACACGGACGTGTTGTATCCCCCGGAGTCGAGATAATTTGGGGCTCGCAGCGTGTCTCGCCACAACACTCACTACGATGTTCTTGGTCTACTTGAGATAGCTCAACATACATTGTTTTGTACAAGCATCATCATCATCATTCATACAAATAATTCATCGTCTTATTGTAACTTGTAAATATTATACTGAGTGTTGATTGAATCTGATTGAGTATTGTGATCTAGCTGTGTCGGTCCATCTTGCTATGTATCTTCTTTTACTATATAGCAACTGCTATTAATAAGTGTGACTGTTAACGATCACTATGTAATTCTTAATATTACAAACTGGCCAAGAAACCCGAATAATATCATGAAATGACACTAAAAACGCACCAATGCTTAACACGTCGTCTGCTATTTCATACAAACAGGCAATGATTTCCGGCTATTTCAGAGTGTTGGAGGCCAAGAATGACATTCTGCTCGGTATTTATACTAACACACAATGCGACGTCGCAGTATATACACGTGCCCCACATGTCGCATTACGTCACACACAAATGTGTAGTACAACAGGTACTCACAACTAAAATAAGACTGTTGCGCCAACTAAGCACTGCATACATACCATTGATATACATATTCTTATAAAAAACACCACAAGCTTACGATTAAACAAGTTCGCCCTTTACGAATACCACATACAAGCGATACTCTTTGTTTACAAAAGCAGTGTATGGAACACCGCCGCGTAGCGTCTAATACACAGGGTGCATTCAAGATGGCAGCCTACATGCTAAACAAAATACAGTTGGTCTAAACAGTAAATTACGCCCATTTACATACATCGATCACTTAACAGGAATATTCAGTAACACAGATAGGATTAACTAGAATTTACTTGAGACATCTGCATATTCAGTCGACCTTAGGTCACAGCAAAGTCACAATAGGTATTATATAGCCTTGTAATTATAGGTAGAAACCAGCCTCGTTGATGATGTGGTAATATAGAATGCTTGTGGCGTCGAAGGTACACACACTTTATGATATTCTTACTTTTCACGATTTTGTTAACATTCCCGCTATGCATCGTCAGACAAGGAGAAAAAGTATCAAACATTTTGAAGGTTTTCGCTGCTAGTGGTGTGAAATGAAATGTAATAGTAGTACATGTATAGACTGCATAAACTGAAATAAAACGCGTGAAATAAACAATAAAGTAAATAAAAATGAATAAATATAAAACTTTTTTAACAACCATAAATTTGGAAAATATCTTTTATTCATTAATAACTCGAATAAAAATATAATTTTAGATGACACAATTTTTTCGTACCTAATAAAATGAACATGAACAGTCTCATGATTTTCTTCATTGTACAATGTTTCGAACTCACACATAACTGTTGTATTGTACTAGCACCTTATACCGCTTGGCTATTAATCCATTGAATTATGAATTCTCCATTTAAACTGCAAAAATCCATTGCAAATGAAGCGTGTAATTATGATAATGTCTCAAGTAATTTTACGCTTGCGCGTGCACATGCGTGAAACATGGTGGTTGAAAATTTCAAACATTGCAGAAAAAAATATACATTTTCGTGTTAATTACAAGTAAATGATAGAATTTTACTCTATTTGTGACACAGTGCATATATAATTCATTTGTGACATTATGTGATCTCCAATTTGTAAGTATGTGATGGGAAAGAAGAGGAAAAACATCATCTCGCCAGGTAGCGTCGATAAAGAGGTGAAACGTGTGACAAAGATGGCTGCCAGTCAACCACCCGGTCCGCAAACACCGTTACAAAATAATGGATCCTCTTCAATGTTGAACAGTGCGGCGGGACAGTTCATCATGCCACCTATGTACCCTTACTCCCCTACATATACGAACCTGTCACAAGTATCACCCCAGCAAAATACTCAAAGTGATATTCTCCAATCTATTTTACAACGTCTCGACAACATGGACAATAAACTGTGTCAATTGAAATCCATTCAAACAACTATGGATGCGATAACGGTACGCCTCGGTAGTATGGATCAAAAGATCAGTGCGCTTGAGAATAGCCAGAAATTTGTTAGTGATCAATATGACACTTTGTCCGCATGCACCACTGTAAACAAACAGGACATTTCAAACCTCCAACGCGATTTTACCTCTCTAGTCTGTGAAAACACCAAGTTACATACAGCAAATGATTCATTAGTTGAAGACATGGTCGAATTAAAGTGCCGTTCAATGAGTCTAAATATGTTGTTTTTTGGCATACCAGAGGGCACAGCACAGATGCCTACCCCACATAATGCCCACTATAGTCATGTACCTCCTAGTGTACCCCCCAGTTTACCCTCCGGTGTTCTTATATCAGAAGTAGTTTCCGGAAAGGCGGCTGAGATGGAAATGAACAACCCAGTTTCTGAAGCTGTACCTGGGCCATATGTTGAGAACTGTGCATCGAAGATACGTGACTTTTGTAGTAAAATATTAAATATTTCTGATCCTGGTTCATGCTTGGCCATCGATGTGGCACACAGAATAGGTGCACCTTACACAGGAAAGATACGTCCAATAGTCGTCCGATTCAAAGACAAAGAGTCAAAGCAAACTCTCAAACAGTGCCTAAGACATGTAAATCTTCGATCTACT
This sequence comes from Archivesica marissinica, assembly GCA_014843695.1. NCBI lineage: Eukaryota > Metazoa > Mollusca > Bivalvia > Venerida > Vesicomyidae > Archivesica > Archivesica marissinica. Next base: position 29,729,245 of record CM026391.1, on the reverse strand, counting down.
CCATACAATGTTTCAGATCAGCACCCTCCAGAGGTAATGGAAAGGCGCCGTACCCTTATCCCGGAGATGCTCAAGGCCCGGAAAGACGGACACCGTGCTGTGCTGGTCCGGGATAAACTGTTTATAAACAATCAACTATTCAAACCCGGCCGACAGTACGACGGTTCAAGATAGGATTCCCGAGAAAAGTGTAATTTAAATATTATCTCTTGGAATGTTGAAGGTTTAAAAAATTGTTTGTTTGACGATGATTTTGTAAATTTCGTTTCTAATGTTGATGTGTTGTTCTTTTCGGAAACCTGGCAACGAAAAAGTGATACATTCGAAATTGAAGGTTATGATTCCGTGTATGTACCCAGAAAGGAAAGCCTAAGTGTTAAGTCTAAAAGAGGTCATGGGGGATTTGTCTTTATTACAAAGAGAAATTCAAATGTGGGATCACAATTTCTGAAATAGACTATACTGGATTTATTTGGGTCAAATGTTGTAAACGATTTTTCGGATTAGAGGATGACCTTTATATTTGCTTTTTATATATCCCTCCTAGTAATTCTGTTTATTATGCAATGCACGAAATTGGTTATTTCGAAGTATTAGAACAAAATGTACGGAAATATTCAAAACTGGGCGATGTGTCCGTGATGGGGGATTTAAACGCAAGGTGTGGAAATAGACCTGATGTTTTACAAAATAGCACACACTTTAATAAATATATACATGTTATGAACAGAGACGAATCTATTGAATATGAATATAATATTCCGCATCGATTTTCAATGGATGGTAGTGTAAATACATCTGGTATTAAGCTGCTAGAAATTTGTTTCAGTAGTAAATTAAAAATTGTAAACGGTCGATGTGGCGACGACGCTGGTGTTGGTAGTTATACAAATATGACTGTTCAAGGAAATAGCCTCATTGATTATGCTTTATGTTCTGGCGCTGTGTTTCCACTTATTAATGATTTTATCGTACACGATATATATACTTGCTCAACACACGCACCTATACAAATAAGTTTTGCTGTGAATAACACACATGAGACGAATGCTATTAAAGATAATTGTACTTATGATAAACTTAGATTTAACGTTGAAAATATACAACGTTATAGAGATGTAATGTTTTCTGAATTTCAAAATATTGATACTATTGTTAATGACATAGTATCAAGAAATGTTGATTTAAATATTGGTATTGACACTATGTCAACATGGTTTTACGATAAAGCTTTTTCTGTTTTTGGACAAAAACGAACATTTAACAGAGGCAGCAAGCGTAAACTTAAAAGCCCTTGGTTTAACAATGATTGTGAATATGCACGACGGGAATTTAAACTAGCAACTAGAAATTATAGAAAATGTCGATCAGTTGAAAATAATGAACTATTAATAATAAGACGCCGGCGGTATAAACAAGTTAAAAGGAGAGCTATTGCACGACATAAGAATAAACAAAAGAGTGAATTACACAATCTAGCTAATAATCAGCCACGCAAATTTTGGTCTGAGTTAAAACGGCTAAAATCAAAGAAATCAAAGCGCGGTAATATTAGTAAGCAAGAATTCTATGAACATTTTAAAGACTTATTTTCTACTGACAATATATTTTCAGATTCTATTGTTGAAGAGCAACTAAGGAATGATGATTATAATCAAAATAATGTCGTCGATTTAGATATGAACTTTAATGTATGTGAAGTAGAACTTCACTGAAAAGAGGCAAAAGCGGAGGAAGTGACTTACTAATTCCTGAAATATTTTTAGAATATAACGAATTATTGTCAACTGTACTTTGTAAATTATTTAATTATATGTATACAAATTGTATTTATCCTGAAAGTTGGACTACGGGAATTATTGTGCCTGTACCAAAAAAGGGTGACTTAAATAATGTTAATAATTACAAAGGAATCACACTTACTAGCATCTTTTCTAAAATATTTTCAATATTATTAGATAACAGATTAAGAAAATGGGCAGAAAGCAATAATTTATTATCTGACAACCAATTTGGTTTTCGAAAAGGAACAAGCACAACTGATTGTTTATTTGTGTTAAATAGCGTCATAAATAAAATTTTAAATTTTGAAAAGAAAAAGTTATATTTAGCTTTTGTGGACTTTCGAAAAGCATTCGATATGGTATACAGACATGGCATCTGGTTTAAATTGTTAAAATATGGAGCCTCAACAAAAATTGTTAGAATGCTAAAAGTTATGTATGAAAATGTGAAATCATGTGTTAGAGTCAATGGTACAACTTCCGATTATTTCGAAAGCTATATGGGTGTGAAACAGGGTGAACCATTATCCCCCTTATTGTTTTGTTTTTTATTAATGACATGCAAGCATATGTAAATGCTGAATCAACTGATGTTTTCACTGTAGAGGAATTGCAACTGTTCCTTTTATTATTTGCTGATGACACAGTGCTTTTTTCGTATACGAAAGAAGGATTGCAGAACTTGTTAAATAAGTTGCATTGTTACTGTATGAAGTGGGGTATAACAGTAAATACAGAAAAAACAGTTGTAATGCTAGGTAAACAGGGTAATAGGGATGAACCGTTTGATGTGTTTTATGACAGTCGAAAACTTCAGAATGTTAAAACTTTTATTTATTTAGGAGTTACTATTTCGTCTAATGGACGTTTTTTTCAGTCGCAAAAGGCATTATCAAACCAAGCTTTAAAGGCTCTTTTTTCACTAAGTTCTTTATTTGATATTGTGTCCTTAGATATATCTGAAAAAGTACAGTTGTTTGATTCTATGGTTTTACCTATTTTAAATTATGGGTCTGAAATATGGGGTTTACATAAGGCCCCTAATATTGAACATGTACATATGAAATTTATGAAACAATTGATTAATGTTCGACAACAGACAACAAATGCTGCTGTGTATGGAAAACTAGGTCGAATTCCTTTAATTGTGCATAGAAAGATAAGAATAATAAAATATTGGTATAAATTATTGAAACAGCCTGATTCTCTCATGTATAAATTGCTTCATATGAAAGATAGGCATGGTAATAATTTGAACAAATGGTATGGTGATGTCAAATCGTTGCTAAACAACTTAGGATTTGCTTATTTATGTGACATTGTTGATGTAACTAATATACCGATAAATAGTGTTATACAGCGCATCAAAGATCAATATGTACAACAATGGTATTCTGAAATAAGCCATTTGCCTAAATTAGAAACATATTGTACATTTAAAAGCGTTTTCCAACAGGAGAAATATTTAAGCTGTATCAATAGCATTAATCATCGCACAGCTCTAACTAGATTTAGATGCTCGGCACATAAATTGTTAATAGAAGAAGGAAGACATAGACATATTGAAAGGGAAAATAGAATTTGTACAAAATGTAACATGAAAGCAGTAGAAACAGAGTACCATTTTCTACTCGTTTGTCCATTTTATAGAGAAATTATGTGCAACTGCTTACCGAATTATTATTGTTCTTGGCCTACTTTACAGAAATTTAAAACTATTATGATATCAAACCAAAAAAGTTTATTAAATAAATTGTCGAGATATATAGTTTTAGCAAATAGTAAACGTGATATTACATGATTATTTTAGTATGTATATAGTATAGAGCACAATTGTCAACAGTAGGGTGTATTGATCTATAGTTTAATGGTAAATAATTGTTATTATGTTAAAAACAATTATATATATATATATGTGTGTGTGTTGTGTTGTGGTGTGGTGTGTGTGGTGTGGTGTAGTGCGTGTGGTGTGGTGTGTGTGGTGTGTGTGTTGTGTTGTGGTGTGTGTGGTGTGGTGTGTGTGGTGTGTGTGGTGTTGTGTGGTGTGGTGGGTGTGGTGTGGGTGGTGTGGTGTGTGTGGTGTCGGGTGGTGTGGTGTGGTGTGGTGTGGTTGTCGGTGTTGGTGTGGTTGTGGTGTGGTGTGGTGGTGGTTGTGTGTGTGTGTTGTGTGGTGGTGTGTGGTGTGTGTATGTATATATGTATATATATTTGTTTTAATAATACAATATATTCTAATTACATGTAATTAATAATACACACACTTTTCTCAATTTATAGAATGATGTATGTTAGTTTTATTATAACCGCCATGTTATTTGATTTATGGCGATGAACATGTTATATGTTTATGCCAAATAAAATATATTGAATTGAATTGAATTGCAATATGATTAAACTAAACTAAAGCTTTTGAAGAAAACTAATGTCACCCTTCTTCAGGCAGTGTATAGTTTTTGTGTATTTTGAGAAATTATGTGACATTGAGTATACTTCAGACTAGTTGATGTGTAGAAAAGATGTGGTATAAGAATTCGGGCCATTACAAACTGAAGGTTGGTATACTGTATTATTTGGCGGAGGAATACAGTGTGTCAACACAATATATATAGGTGAGCACTGGCTATTTGAAACATTATATTTTGAATATTCTTGGTGTGTTTCAGGCTGATTTGAATACATCTGCACAGTGGATGTGGTATCAGAAGAAATGAAAGTTTGGAAATATAAATGAACAGACCGTATGCTTTTACTTTTTACTATGTATTTAATAGGCAATTTATTTGTTGCTTTACAAACTAAAGGGAATCTTTCGTTTCGGAATTATTAAAGCCCGTTTAAACTCATGCATTTGGTAGGAATTAGAACATTATGCATCTCCTACAAGTGTGGTTATTGTTGTTTATTGTTGCTACTGCATGCGATCATTTGCTCTTTAACAATAGCTGGTGTGATAAACGTGTGTGTGTTTTACGCTTATTTATCGTCGCTACCGGTTGCCCATATGAGCGACGCCTCCTGAAGAGATTAGTCATTTTAGATTTTTGGAGGATATTGCAATGATACAGACAGAGACCCATTCCAGAGTCCCCTCTGGTTCTTAAAGTCCAATCTGAAAGACTGTTAATTTTATTATTAGGGTTAGACGGGGGGTCGAACCTGCGATCCCTGGATTACCAGTCAAACGTGTTAACCACTGGCTTACATATCCGTCTATGGTGTGATAACTATGATTTGACTAAATGTGATGTGTCGCTAAATATGGGACAAATAAAAGGGTGTTTACCACACCGGTGTGATGTATATGATTTGATTGTCGCTAAATATGGGACGAATACACGGGTATGTACCACACCGGTGTGATGTATATGATTTGATTGTCGCTAAATATGGGACGAATACCAGGGTATTTACCACACTGATGTGATGTATATGATTTGATTGTCGCTAAATATGGGACAAATACAAGGGTATTTACCACACCGGTGTGATGTATATGATTTGATTGTCGCTAAATATGGGACGAATACAAGGGTATTTACCACACCGGTGTGATGTATATGATTTGTGACATATAATAATCCTACAGTGCTTGATATGCAAACTATGTGCTACTACTCTTGGCTCTAACATACTGGGAAAAGAAGTGTATTGCATCATTCATGAAGTAGAATGCCATTGAATGAATTCCAACGAGTGCTATCATTGTAAATATGTTGTACAGTGTATCCAAGCGTACATTTAACATAGACACGTCCCCCTTTGTTTACCCTTACAACAGCATTAACTGAAGAACAAGAATAGTTAGCGCTGTCACCCTGTGTGCTAGAGGCCACCATGTTGTCTTCAACAACAATACCGTAATACACGTCTTGACCTCTATAATTACACATATGCGCACTAAACATGTAGAGACCAGCTGTAGGTGCAGTGAATACACCAGTAGTTATATCATAGCCCTCGCCTTCATTTAGCTGCTCTACTTTGAACACGATGACCTCGTTAGTAGCAAAAGTGAGATATGTTGGACTATGGACGTTGAACGCTGAAGGCCGGACGAAATGTTTCTCTGAAAGTAAATACGTAACATACATAAATTATTTGAACGAGCTAGTTATCTGTTTTGCACGAACATTTTATAAATCACGTTGTCGCTTGGAACCTTCGTCCCCCCCTCCTTTCAACTTCCCTGCTCAATTACAATACCATACTGTGGAAGTCGTGATAGCGCAGTGGATGCGCGTTCGCTTCAGGTACGAAAGGTCCGGAGTTCGAGCCCCACTGGAGCCGTTACGATTGTGCCCTTAGGCAAGGCATTTAAATTCCACGTTGCCTCTTCTCTCTCCCTCGTGGCGATGGATTCCATCAGGAATGAGGTTTCGAGAGTAATTTATATAAGTTGAAATAACTTGTTTCGCAATCGAGCTCAAATAAATGTGTATAAACTAAACATGTATTTGGGGTTTGAACCCCTAAACCATTTGTCCAGATCACAAGCCCCTGTGGGAGATAAAGTGCAAGGGAGAATAATTTATTATTTGTTTCTGTTGATTGTCGTTTTTTTTATTTTCGTTCAATTTGGTGAATTCTTATTATTTTGATTATTTTCTAATTAGACGCCATACTGTGTTCCACCAGGGTAGCGTATTAGGAATAGCATAGTGTCATCGTAATACCGTCATCGTATAATCGTTCACTTGTCCTAATATCTCTTCGATTCTTCAAAAGAAACAACATAACCACAACTACATATCTGTTGGTTTAATACCGTCATCGTAATACCGTCATCGTATAATCGTTCACTTGACCTAATATCTCTTCAATTCTTCAACACAAACAATATAGCCACAACTACATATATGTTGGTTTAATACCGTCATCGTAATACCGTCATCGTATAATCGTGCCCTTGACCTAATATCTCTTCAATTCTTCAACACAAACAATATAGCCACAACTACATATATGTTGGTTTAATACCGTCATCGTAATACCGTCATCGTATAATCGTTCCCTTCTCCTAATATATCTTCGATTCTTCAACACAAACAACATAACCACAACTACATATCTGCTGGTTTAATACCGTCATCGTAATACCGTCATCGTATAATCGTTCCCTTGACCTAATATCTCTTCAATTCTTCAACACAAACAACATAGCCACAACTACATATCTGCTGGTTTAATACCGTCATCGTAATACCGTCATAGTATAATCGTTCCCTTGACCTAATATCTCTTCAATTCTTCAACAGAAACAACATATCCACAACTACATATATGCTGGTTTAATACCGTCATCGTAATACCGCCATCGTATATTACCTTGACCTAATATCTCTTCGATTCTTCAACACAAACAACATAGCCACAATTACATATCTGCTGGTTTAATACCGTCATCGTAATACCGTCATCGTATAATCGTTCCCTTCTCCTAATATATCTTCCATTCTTCAACAGTAACAACATGGCTTAAACCAGCAGTTGTGACTACATATCTGCTGGTTTAAGCCTTTTGGAGCCATCGTCAGCCACCGTATACTGTGCATGATCGAATTCCATTTCATTATATAGACAAAATCATAATGGAAACATACATTAAATGTAATTCATCAACCTCAAAACAAACAATACAACTGGTCGCAACTGATCCACAAGACTGAATGGCTATACAATCGAACATGCACGAACCGAATCGTGCACATTATCACCTCATCATCCTCAATTTGTGGTATACTGCCAATACAAAAACTAAAACCATTGAAACCTAAAGATGTTGAAGGTTATACCTGCAAAAGTATTTAAATCTGCCAAACAGATTGTGTAGGTCTGTTGAATTCCAATTAGTGTGTTAGTTTGGGGGTTTCGCTACAACAGTTTAATTAGGTCATATGGCGAATCTTGATTTCTAATTGGACGGTACTGTAAATGTTTACAGTTTAGACTTTAAAAAGGTTTATTTCCAGTCGTGCTCAAAATGTAAGCTTTATCGGATAACTGGAAGAAAACGTTTTGGTTTAGGCTTAACATCTTCCAAATAACATGTTCAGCAGTTAGCTTAGTCATATATTGTATTGCTCGATTCATTTACATATATATGTGCATACAAACATGACACATTAAAGAAAGGCAAACGGGTTGGGGAATATTAGTTACGGCCCTTCTCGAAGTTCACCGGTTTTAGGCATTTGGTCCATCACAGAATAGCATAAGTGCAGTTATATGAATTGTTTCGCCAACATTGACAGTTGCCAACTAGTACCAGTGCAGTTATATGAGTTGTTTCGCCAACATTGACAGTGGTCAAATAGTACAAGTGCAGTGATATGAGTTGTTTCGCCAATATTGTTAGTTGCCAAGTAGCACACGTGAAGCTATGTGTGTTGTTGCACATACGGGTTTATGTTTTCGACAATAACATGCATAAAGTGATTTACGAAAACATTTCATCTATTCCACTTGTTGCGCCAAAACATGCATTTATGAATTTCGTAATTCGTTTACCTTTGAGGGCGACACTATTAACGCGTTGTTTCTCAATCTCCACTTCTATGTCTTCTAATTCAATCCGATATTTGCCTATGTTATTCTCAATCTTGTCTCTCAGTTCCAAGTTGCTTTCAGTAAATGCTTCCATCTTCGCACCCATTCGTTCAGTAAATGCTTCCATCTTCTCACCCATTTCCTTAACTTCAATATCAAAGAGTTCCATGTCATGCTCTACGCGAACCATTTTATATAGCATCTGCTCCTCATAGTGGAATTTAGAGCACTTTGGCTCGGAAGCCAAAGATGCCTCAGTTTTCACTAAAGTGAACACAAGTATTGCAGAGATAACTGTCAAGAAAAACATTTTAAAAACTGTAATTATTTATTTAATTTATCAACAAAGAAAATATCAATACGTTTCCAACTTCTTTGTACTAACTCTAATCAATGCATTATATTTATAGTTGAACAGCCAAAGTATATCAAAATGTATGTCCCTATGAAATAATGTATTATTCCACAAATGATTCACTATAGTCTGTATCATGTTAGTTCAGGATTCCACATGTAGTATCAACTAGTTAGTTTGAATTTGGCTGCTTTATGTACCGTTGAGGCCTTTGTGATTTATCAAATAGTTCCGGTCCCACTTTCTCTGTCTTGTGTATACGGTGGTTTACCGGCTGCGGTTGACTTATTTCTATAGCTGATAGCCCCGGGACATGTTCAGCTACTTCTCAATTCGTTAATTGATTGTACACCGCTTCAGTTACTGGTACTGGTACCACTTCCTGTCGGGAAACATCCCTTCTGTACCGTATTCAATATACTTCACTACCATGCCATTTTGCAACTCAATCTCATATGATACTGGTCCCGTTTGTTTCACTATTAATCCATGCTTGCTAAAGCCTAGGTCACATAGTGGACCCCGTTACAACCCGGTGCATTCCGGCGTGGCGAACGTGGCTAACCGTTGCGTACCGTGGCGATACCGTAGTCAGGCTGGATGTACCGTGGCGTAATGTGGCCGACCGCGATGCGCCGGGAATGAGATTCTATTTTTAAACATGTTTAAATATTAAAATGACCTTCCCGTCACGCCGTGGCAGCAGTGAACATGCCGGACTGTACCCTGTTCACACCGTGACAACGCCGCGGTCACACTGTATTGCACCATATTGCACCGCCGTGTCCACACCGGGGGACATCGTGAGAGCCGATGACCGTCGAGACGATCGTCTATGCGGGCTATACCGGGATGCACCGTATCCGTACCGGCCCCTTATCAAGGTAGGATTTCAGATCGGTTTGCTTTTTCTCAACTTTTTCATTCAAAGTTGGTCTTATTAAATCAAATGTTGTTCTTAATTTCCGACCCATTAATAATTCACATTGTGCGTTTCCGGTTATTGTATAAGGTAATGTTACTTGCAATATCAGATATAATGGTTTGACCCATATAAACTGAATGAAGTGCTTGCCAATCGTGAATGTATATCCTTGTCGTACAAGCAGTTCCACTTTAGACAGTAACAGTATCTACTTTGCGCAGTATTTATTGGTGTCTCCTCTCATTGTTCAAGGGTAATTATTATTTCACCAGGTATTTGTGATTCTTTTAATTATTTCTGACATGGACATCGGTTGACCAGCCAGCATGACCTATGTTTGATCATCCTTTTGATTTACATTAACTCGTAACCTGTAAGGAGTAATGCCCATCGTTGTATCCTGGCTACTGTAGATGGCTGTCTAAACAGGCGTATTGTCTTTTAGCTATACCGGCAGTGGGTTGTGATCGGATACCAGTATAAAAAATTGTTCCGAATATTTGTGGAATTACTTTATTCACATGGGCCTCGTTCTCCAACAGAGAGTATTTATTTTTCTGCAGGTATGAGTGTTAAAATAAATTCCTTTGCAATTAGTTTTCACGTAGATGCCAATTCCAGCTGGCGTAGTAAGAGTGTTCTTGAATATAATGAATAGCAAAATGAATTGTTCCACAAAATGATTCACTATAGTCTGTTTCATGTTAGTTCAAACACGAATAAGAATCACGACCATATTAGAGATTGTAATTGATCTGGCTAAGCAATATTATATATTCTTTATATGAGGGTTATATAGAAAGTAATGTAAAGCTGAGCAATATTATATATTCTTTATATGAGGGTTATATAGAAAGTAATGTAAAGCTGAGCAATATTATATATGCTTTATATGAGGGTTATATAGAAAGTAATGTAAAGCTGAGCAATATTATATATTCTTTATATGAGGGTTATATAGAAAGTAATGTAAAGCTGAGCAATATTATATATTCTTTATATGAGGGTTATATAGAAAGTAATGTAAAGCTGAGCAATATTATATATTCTTTATATGAGGGTCATATAGAAAGTAATGTAAAGCTGAGGAATATTATATATGCTCTATATGAGGGTTATATAGAAAGTAATGAATAGCTGAGCAATATTATATATTCTTTATATGAGGGTTATATAGAAAGTAATGTATAGCTGATGATATCTTATATACACTTTATATGAGGGTTATGTAGAAAGTAATGAATAGCTGATGAAATATTACATACACTTTACATGATCGAAGTGTGAATCTGAATATATTTATATAGTATGTGAATATTCACAATTCTTGAATCTGTTATATCAATGGACAACATTAGTATACCCCATGGTCTACTATTGAGTGTAAATCTTCCGAAATGCGGCGCTGTAGTTTATACAGAGTTCTTACAACTTACAATAATCACTCACGAGATATCATTCCTGATGGAATCCATCGCCACGATGAGAGAGAAGATGCATGTGGAATTTAAATGCATTGAGAGTCTTGTTGTTCTGTGGTTTCAGTATATTTATAGCAGCTGCTCCTTCAATCAATAGTGCATCTACTTCGGGCCAATGTAACCTTTTATGACATGACTTGATCAAACAACGAGCATATACCCTTCAGAGAGGAACGCTATTTTGCTTGCTCTTAGCTGTGATTGGCGTTTCTGTAGTCTCAAGTCGTTAAGAGTTTCGTCGACGTTCTTGTCCACTATGTCCAGCATGTACAGAACAAGACGATCAACAAAGGTCTCTGAGAACGGGTTACCAAGTTCCCGTATTACTGAACATAACTAATTAACCTGATGTTTAAGTTACTCTCTATATTCTTTGCTTGTTCCTGATATTCAAATTCACCTCCAACTTCAGTGCGGCTTCTTCTGTTGTTAACCTTATTCTAGATATGAACCGCTTCCAATGGGTATCAGGTGTGCGTCTAATGTAAATAACCATGGAACCAATGCGCTGAGTGGATCAACATACACACGAAACGTCCATTCACTCAAAGATCTAATGAACATGAGTATTGTCTGCTCAAAATTCAATACCAAAGATCACAACTACTGAAATTGTGGACTGAGCTATATATTCTCCGCCCCCCCCCACACCCTTGAAAGCATATAAAGCATTTAAATCGTAAAATTATTTTGTTTTGATGGCCATGTTTACAGCCATCTTGCATTATGGAGACCATCTTGAATTGTGGCCGCCATCTTGATTTGATTGACGGGTGTTGATCTTAACCATTTCCCTCATAGAAACACCCCTTGACGCCATTACCAATACGACATACATTGACAATGTAGTAGCCAAACAAATGTTCATAATAATAACCAGAATCTCATTTAGTCCCAGCAATATCAATGAAGGTGGGATAGATATGGCGACTACAAATGTACTTATCCACATGATAGCTAAATGGCACTATGGAGATATAATAGTATATTAACCTAAATTTCTATGAAGGAAATGGTTAAATAATCTTCAGGTATTCAACTATTACCACATGCTACGTTTGTTGCTTCTATTCAGAAGTGAACACTTATTGCAAACTGGATTTATCACTAATTAGTACAAGGTAAATAACAACTACAAATTCGACGTAAACAATGTAGGACGAGTTGTCTCCCCTGTCTCACAATACAATAATACAATACAATACAGCACGATTATTGCATAAATATAGCAGTAGGAAGTGACATGGAACTTTACAAAAGAAGTATTATTATTCAAATATATGAAAGGTGTTATTGATATGCAAAATATATAAATTTGGAAATACCAGTTGATATTGTGTTGGATTTGAATGACACAATATTAATACAGTTCTGTATATTCGGCCAAGTATGGTAATATCTTTTATGTTTTCCAATGAATGATAAAGGTGTTCTCATTGAAAGAAAACTCCACTTTCCACTTTCAGTGAAATATGACATTTTCTATGCCACTGGTTGCGTTTCGTATTCCTGCGCGGTTAGAGGTACGTTTGTGTTTTATCTATTTTATTATTCTCATGAAAATTAATTATAAAATAATATATTCCTATGAATTTGTTTTGTATGTAGTTTTGAATTTTGACATCAAACAGAAATTAACTTGAAAGTTATACCGGAACTATTTCTTATTACGAACGTTCACACTAACATATGTGGTTGTGCGGTTGTGGAATGTAGTGAAATGAGGCTCTCGACAGGGGCAGTTAAAATGAATTAAGTTTGATAACAACTATTATATTAGCCAAAATCATTGGAACTCATAACAGAAAAAGGCGATATGTGTTTATTAGTGTAAGATAGGATTTGGTTTCATCTCGTGATCATCGCAATATGTATATCCGGTTAACGCCATTCGTGAAAATACAAATTCCGATGATCACTCGATGAAATCAAATCATATCTTACACTAATAAACACACATATCCTCTATATCTTTCAATGAATTTCGATCTTAAAGTTGAGCAATGAGGGCAAATTAGTATGAAGCGATACTCATTTTCCAAAATTCTTAATTACAATAAATGCATAATCTCTCGGTTCGTGGTTGGTGTTAGCCTGTGTTCCATTCTGTTAATTCTTCACTTTTTAACTTCTGGCAAAATGACATTGATATGATCAGAAACTCAATATGGCCCAATTAATAGTCTCGGTGTTAAAATATATTTATTTGACTTTCCAGGCAAAATATATCGACGCCTGTTCCCATGCTAGGTAGGTGTATGTAACGACAACCTTCAATAGCTAAATCATGCGAGGATGCTTTAAATCGTGTAATTGTATAATTACAAACACGCATTCTTTATTGGAATGAAAAGAATGTTGGCACGGAATTTAAAATAGACATTACTAAGAACAAACTTACGTTCATTATATGCTGGGGATAATCATTGGTACATGTTAAAATAGGCTACAGTTGAAACAAACAATTAATTACACATTGTTGATGTTGTTTTTGTTTAAACTTATTTATTTTACAACGATTGCAAAGCAAGATTTAACAACTTATATTAATCACTCTCGTTGGCGCGAGTGAAAGCGTAAATGTGGTCATTCATGTGGGAGGATACCGGACTACCCGGAGAAAACACACATGTCCGATCTAGCGACCACCGTACCATCTCATACTTCCCGGTCCAATGATCGAACAAGGGTTGCATTGGTGAGAAGCGATTACGCTAACCACTTCACTAATCACACAGGCGGATGTTGTTTTTGGATGACTGTTCATGAATGTTTTCGTTTTGCCTTTTTGTGTAAGGTTTTGTGTAGAGATCCTGACCCATGCCTTCTGATTTTTTAAACTGAAATTTGTCTTTTGATTTATTATATTAGTTCAGTTCACCAATAACCATATTGGACACGTATTTACTTATTTGTCCATCTTGTAATACTTCTGAAATTAAGCTGTGTGTTTAACTCTTTCTCTGATACAGTTCTTATTTGGTTATGTGTGTGTGCTGTTTCGCGTAGCTTACGTTTTACAAGTTTCATACAAACGCCAGCTTTTCCGTGTACAATAGCATTTATTGCCAATATAAAACGGACAGAGCCATTCCATTGCCACCCAATACAATACCCGACGCCATAACAGCAGTGTCTGTTTCATCAATAACATCCACTCCTCGTTTATACCGTTTGAACAGGGTCTTTCTCGAATCATGTTCACACTAACTAACCGTTGCTCTGAAATGATAGCCAATCTATATAATTATGTCCGTTCAGGCAAATCTGGATATACAAGTGATGTGGGTTGCTTCGTGTTTTTTTTGTAAAGGTTAAAACAATCTAACCATACAACTCAACCAGCAGCGCCATATCATTTGCAGACACCCACACATAATTAGAGCGCTGCGACAAAGTTAATAACCGGCCCTGCTTTCACATACAATCACACAGGGATAATTATGCAATGCATAATAATTACAACAATGTAATTGCAGATAGTAATGATATATTGTGTATAATATTAATTGTGTTGTTGTGTGAGTATTTATCAGGGGAGATAATCCATACAGTACTAACAATAGAATCGTCTATGCATAGTATAGCTTATACAGATGATGATAGGTATACATTGTCAATAATGATAATATGACTACTGAATCTACATGTAATAGCAATGTTTCTGTTCACACTAATGATGCCACAACTCGTGCGCTTGCTTTGGATTTAGGTCTAAAACAAAATGTTTAGTTTAAGCATATTTTATTTCCCAATATAATACATATTGAACAATCACACATAATCAGTATACAGAAACAGGATTAGAATGGAAGACATAGTCTTATATAATTCTTCTCCTCAAATAAAATGGTTCAATATAGGACATCACACTATACAGGGCTTAAACAATATAAAGACATTCAATGAACTACAATTAATTCTCACATCACCACACACAATAATAGATATTTGTTTGTATTTCAGAAACTTTAAAATTAGATCGGATATGTTGGATAGTTGTCTTGAAATTAGGGCTTTAATACTCCTTTTAGAAAGGATAATGATACGAGAAACGGGGATGGTGGTATTCTGGTGTATATGCGAGACAATATAGATATGAAACTCAGGACAGACATAGAGTGTTTCTCAAGAATAATAAATATTTTCTTGTTTACCAAGTATATCGCCATCCTATGGAATGATCGTTTTGAAATCTTTGTACACACTATTTATAAATAATATGCAGAACTAGAAGTAATAATACTAGATGATTTTAGCCGCACTTTGTTAATGATAATCTATTCAATGATTTGTCAATTTACACCAGCACTCTGGGGTTAGAATAACTAGTAGATGAACAGACCAAAATCACGGAGGCAACCAGTACTTTGATATATCACATATACTCCAATACACCACAGTGCATAACAAGTATAACTGTTGCACACATATAGTGATCAGATTCCCATATTCTGTAACAGGAAATTAAATAAAACTACTAAATGTACAACCTATCATTCTTTAACATATTGAAATTGCAAGAAATTTAATTAAGCACATTTTTAGCTATACAACACAGACTTGAACGCCATTATCGATCGTGGTATACTAAGTAATATTGTAAATATCTGGAAAATATGTTTCTTAAGGTTGTCGATAAATATGCCTCAGTTCACACAAACCCGCCTGAATCGCATCAACAACCCACGCAGCATGCTCTTCCATCAACAACCCACGCAGCATGCTCTTCCATCAACAACCCAAGCACCAGGCTCTCCCATCAACAACACAATGACCAGGCTCTCCCATCAACAACTCACGCAACATACTCTTCCATCAACAACCCAAGCACCAGGCTCTCCCATCAACAATCCACGCAACATGCTCTCCCACCAACAACACAAGCAACATGCTCTTCCATCAACAACCCAAGCAACATGCTCTCCCATCAACAACACACGCAACATGCTCTTCCATCAACAACCCAAACATCAGGCTCTCCCATCAACAACACATGGACAAGGCTCTCGCACCAACAACACAAGCAACATGCTCTCACATCAACAACACAAGCAACCTGCTCTTCCATCTACAACACACGCAACATGCTCTTCCATCAACAACCTAAGCACCAGGCTCTTACATCAACAATCCACGCAACATGCTCTCCCATCAACAAGCCAAGCAACATGCTCTCCCATCAATAAGCCAAGCAACATGCTCTCCCATCAAAAGGCCAAGCAAAATGCTCTCCCATCAACAAGCCAAGCAACATGCTCTCCCATCAACAAGCCAAGCAACATGTTCTCCCATCAACAACCAAAGCAACATTCTCTCCCATCAATGTTCCAGATATGACTGGTGGATGAACAGCCCGGGTGACCTTCCGAGCAGGATTTCAGGCTTGGGCACACACTCGCGTGACACCGATATTCCACAAGGCAGCTGGTTAGCTTCCTCAAATGAAATAAGTCGAACCACAGTGGGATTCGAACAAGCAGCGGCGAGAGACTTGTGATTTGAAGTCAACGACCTTAGCCACTCGGAAAGGGAAGCCACTGATTATTGACACCTGCGTCGAAAGATCAAAATAGAGCCTGGAGAGTTATCTGATGTGCAAGGACGTATAGTGATTGACATAGATGCTATGAAACGCTATCACAAAGCAGTATTGCTCTGTATCTTACATGCCACCTGTATGCCAGGTCCACTGCTTTCTATCGAATTATCCTAAGGGCACATATGGAAGAGTGGAATAGACCTGGACAAGGAATTCATATGTTCAATCTATGTGTTCTAGCTTCATAATTCTCTTGCACACTTATGTAATGTTTCTACAGTAGGTGATTCCGGACATGTTATCTGGTTCAAGATTTGAAGCTAACCAAAGTCAATTACCAATGTAAACCAATCTTGTTGTGCAGCATTGATGGTTGGCATCATCTTGTTCAAGCTTTGAAGCAGACCAAGGTCAATTACCAATCTAAGCCAAACATGTCGTTCCGCATTGGTGGTATATATATTTATTGTTAATTGTTTCTGACATCATATCTGGAGAATCCTTCCTCAGCATGGGCGTATAGGCAGACCTAATCGACATTGATTGTTCTCATTCTAAATCCAGGGCTTCAGGAAGCTCAGTGGTATGACTGCCTCGCAGATCACTGTTCAGATTGTTTGCATCACCTCTATTGTATTCCTGGATGTTATCAATGCTGGAACCAACTGTGGGCTCTATCTCATTACTGTTTTCTGTTGTTCGTGCCCTATTCAAGTCCCATGTCACCAGTCATCCTATGTAAATGCTCAAACAGTCGGTGTGTTTTGGTAGAACTCCCCTGTCCTCCCACTTCCTGTCCACCCGTTATAATCATCTCCTAACCAGTATCTAAGAATGTAATTAAATGTGACTAAGAAAAAACTAACAGGAAATTTATATTTAAACCTGATATACATGAACACTTATTTTAACTAGAGTTTGGGTAAAACAAGCATTACAATGGTGACTATCTTGAAACTATAAAGATTGCGTCCATCCAGCTGAAATTGTATTGTCACCATTTTCTTTGATGACCCCATAAATGTAGGTAATGACACCATTATTGTGCTGATATATTGATTAATATGAGAGATATTAACCCAAAT
The DNA here is from genome assembly GCA_014843695.1 of Archivesica marissinica. Classification (NCBI taxonomy): domain Eukaryota; kingdom Metazoa; phylum Mollusca; class Bivalvia; order Venerida; family Vesicomyidae; genus Archivesica; species Archivesica marissinica. The sequence continues at coordinate 29,711,527 of CM026391.1, read as the reverse complement.
ATGTCTGAAATTGTGGATGAAGATGTCATGAATATTTGGCAACAGTAATTTATGCATTATTGACAGACGGACAAACAACCTATAGCTATATGTATGCAATATGGACAGACGGACTAACAACCTATAGCTCTATGGACAGACGGACAAACAAACCTATAGTTATATGTATGCAATATGGACAGACGGACAAACAACCTATAGCTATATGTATGCAATATGGACAGACGGACAAACAACCTATAGTTATATGTGTGCAATATGGACAGACGGACAAACAATCTATAGTTATCTATATGCAATATGGACAGACGGACGAACAGTCTATAGTTATCTGTATGCAATAAGGACAGACGGACAAACAACCTATAGCTATATGGACAGACGGACAAACAATATATTGTTATCTGTATGCAATATGGACAGACGGACAAACAACCTATAGTTATCTGTGTGCAATATGGACAGACGGACAAACAATATATAGTTATCTGTATGCAATATGGACAGACGGACGAACAGCCTATAGTTATCTGTATGGAATAAGGACAGACGGACAAACAACCTATAGTTATATGTATGCTATATGGACAGACGGACAAACAACCTATGGTTATCGGTATGCAATATTCTACATCAGTACTGGGTATATACTACATTGTATATCAGTACTGGGTATATATTACATTGCACATCAGTACTGGGTATATACTAGATTGTATATCAGTACTGGGTATGTATTACATTGCACATCAGTACTGGGTATATACTACATTGTACATCAGTACTGGGTATATACTACATTGTACATCAGTACTGTGTATATACTACATTGTACATCAGTACTGGGTATATACTACATTGTATATCAGTAATGGGTATGTATTACATTGCACATCAGTACTGGGTATATACTACATTGTACATCAGTACTGGGTATATACTACATTGTACATCAGTACTGGGTATATACTACATAATATATCAGTACTGGGTATATATTGCATTGTACATCAGTACTGGGTATATACTACATTGTATATCAGTACTGGGTATATACTACATTGTATATCAGTAATGGGTATGTATTACATTGCACATCAGTACTGGGTATATACTAGATTGTATATCAGTACTGGGTATATACTACAGTGTACATCAGTACTGGGTATTTACGACAGTGTACATCAGTACTGGGTATATACTACAGTGCACACCAGTACTCGGTATATACTACATTGTACATCGGTACTGGGTATATACTACATTGTGTATCAGTTCTGGGTATATACTACATTGTACATCAGTACTGGGTATATACTACATTGTACATCAGTACTGGGTATATACTACATTATACATCAGTACTGGGCATATACTACAACGTACATCAGTACTGGGTATATACTACATTGTACATCAGTACTGGGTATATACTACATCGTACATCAGTACTGGGTATATACTACATTGTACATCGGTACTGGGTATATACTACATTGTACATCAGTACTGGGCATATACTACATTGTGTACCAGTACTAGGTATATACTACATCGTACATCAGTACTGGGTATATACTACATTGTGTTCCAGTACTGGGTATATACTACATTGTACATCAGTACTGGGCATATACTACATTGTGTACCAGTACTAGGTATATACTACATCGTACATCAGTACTGGGTATATACTACATTGTACATCAGTACGGGGTATATACTACATTGTACATCAGTACTGGGTATATACTACATTGTACATCAGTACTGGGTATATACTACATTGTGTATCAGTACTGGGTATATACTACATTGTACATCAGTACGGGGTATATACTACATTGTACATCAGTACTGGGTATATACTACATTGTACATCAGTACTGGGTATATACTACATTGTGTATCAGTACTGGGTATATACTACATTGTACATCAGTACGGGGTATATACTACATTGTACATCAGTACTGGGTATATACTACATTGTACATCAGTACTGGGTATATACTACATTGTGTATCAGTACTGGGTATATACTACATTGTACATCAGTACGGGGTATATACTACATTGTACATCAGTACTGGGTATATACTACATTGTACATCAGTACTGGGTATATACTACATTGTGTATCAGTACTGGGTATATACTACATTGTACATCAGTACGGGGTATATACTACATTGTACATCAGTACTGGGTATATACTACATTGTACATCAGTACTGGGTATATACTACATTGTGTATCAGTACTGGGTATATACTACATTATACATCAGTACTGGGTATATACTACAGTGTACATCAGTACTGGGTATATACTACATTGTGTACCAGTACAGGGTATATACTACATTGTACATCAGTACTGGGTATATACTACATTGCACATCAGTACTGGATATAATATTACCTTGTACCTGATATGTCATCGGGTTGCATGTGTAGGTGACATGAAATCATATGTGTCACGCCTCATATCACATATCTTTTTAGACAACATAAAATGTATCGGAATGTTCTTTGATTCTCATTTGTTATAGATGTGTGTATGTCTTAAGCTTCATAGAGACAGTTATTTCCTGACAGAATATCCTGACGATATTCTACGTATTTTATTTAATTTCACCTTCCAAGTCCTACTCTTTAACACCACTGGCGTCATATACTGAATATTTGTCACAGCTTAATTGGTGTCACCGAAGGGAACAATGTGTTTATCCTCCGTCTGTCCGCACCAATAAAATGTGACTTACCTTATCAATTCCGTTTATGTGGCTATAGAGAATAAAGGATAAGGCACGTAATAAACACGTGTGGGTGTGGTCGACCGTCCGTCCATCTATCCGGAAAGACATAGTGGATCCTGCGATAACTTGAATATGAAATGTTGCATTATAAACCTTCACTCAGTGTCACAAAGTTAAGATACGAGCCTCAAGTGTGCCATATTTGTATGCTAAGATTACATCAGGTTATTGTAAATATTTGCGTTCATGTATAAATCTTTAAAGTTTTCGTTTAAAAGTATATTAGTTTCAGCATTAGAAATCATGAACGTACATGTAATTTTTTTTATCAAATTTTGTTCAAAACTGACAAAGTTATCATTTCTTTTGACTTATTGTTAAAAAGTTATAAACCCCTAGGTGAGGCCTCGGTTGATAAAGATACAGTCGCATAGCGTTGTATCAAATTCACGGAATGTGTACTTATCTCGTGCACATTTACTGTCTATGCAGACCATTGTTTTAATAAAAGCCGCCGGTTTCATGCTATTTGGCGCACACACATTTGACTGTTACGACAGACCTGGAATAGAGTGAATATATTCCAGGACATTTTTTATTTATGCTCGGAAAACGAGGTATGTGGAAATTTATGTTAAAATTGTATTAGCTAATTTGAACATTGTGTATTTAAACTTTCATCCTGTTTAGTTATAGCTTCATAATTTATGCCGAAATTATGCCGTATAGAGTTAGGCCATGCTGAGTATTTCTGTCCATACTGTTTTGTTGAAAGATTTTGTGTTAATATATTAGCTATGGAAGGCCAATGAGGTATGAGTTTTGTATGGTTCTATACTCACGGCTCCATAATTACTGGCAGAAGATTGTATTTTAATATATAATAATGACCGTGTATTCATTGAAATGGTAACACGCGTCAGTCACACGTGGTCAGTCACACGTGATTAATATCATCATTATCATTTACTAGGTTGATCATCCTAAACGAACGATAAGGGAAGTAAGAAATGTGACGTATCGTGACTGAAAATAGTATAGCCAGTATACTATTGGTGCACTTGTAGCACGTTCATTATAGGAATTTACCTAGTATTTTCCGTATGTTATATATATTTAAGCTTCATCCACCGGACGTATATTCCCGGCGTGGAATGAGATTGCATCGTTGCCCGGAAGGACATTACCCAGAACATATTTGCTGTTTTTCCCGGACATTTAGTTCCCGGAGCCAGAGTTTACTGTTTTACACGACCGTGGTGTATCCCCCGGAGTCGAGAGAATTTGTGTCTCGCAGCGTGTGTCGCCACAACCCACACTACGATGTTCTTGGTCTACTTGAGATAGCTCAAGGAAACCAACACTATACCGGGAGCCAGAACGGGAACATCGTCGTCAAGGATTGGAATCATCGAGACAAACATAGATACGTGAATACCTACTCATAGTAGACGGTTTAAGTGTGATTACGTCACATGAGCGTTGTGCATTGCGTTATAGAACGCTAAAAACGCACAAGCATATGAGATTGGTGTAACGTTAGCGAACGTTCACCAAGGACAGTTAGCAAGTATTGCAGTGATTGCATAGACTACGAGAGGAACTGTTTAAGAGAAAGATCTTAGAACTTCGGGTATACATCGAATACATTGTTTTGTACAAGCATCATCATCATCATTCATACAAATAATTCATCGTTTTATTGTAACTTGTAAATATTATACTGAGTGTTGATTGAGTCTGATTGAGTATTGTGATCTAGCGTTGTCGGTCCATCTTGCAGCACATGGGTACATATCAATAGTGTTACGCGCCAACCGGGCTCACTCTAGTGGACATACGGGAGAACGGACGTAGGCTGATCACAGCGGACAATTAACAAAGTGACGACAATGATGTGATGTATCTTCTTTTACTATATAGCAACTGCTATTAATAAGTGTGACTGTTAACGATCACTATGCAATTCTTAATATTACAAACTGGCCAAGAAACCCGAATTATATCATGAAATGACACTAAAACGCACCAATGCTTAACACGTCGTCTGCTATTTCATACAAACATGCAATGATTTCCGGCTATTTCAGAGTGTTGGAGGCCAAGAATGACATTTTGCTCGGTATTTATACTAACACACAATGCGACGTCTCAGTACATGCACGTGTCCCACATGTCGCATTGCGTCACACACAAATGTGTTGTACAACAGGTACTCACAACTAAAATAAGACTGTTGCACCAACTAAGCACTGCATACATACTAAAAATATACATATACTTATAAAAAACACCACAAGCTTACGATTAAACAAGTTCGCCCTTTACGAATACCACATACAAGCAATACTCTTTGTTTACAAAAGCAGTGTATGGAACACCGCCGCGTAGCGTCTAATACACAAGATGGCGGCCTACATGCTAAGCAAAATACAGTTGGTCAAAACAGTAAATTACACCCATTTACATACATCGATCACTTAACAGGAATATTCAGTAACACAGATAGGATTAACTACACCAGGGATGTTCCTAAACAGAACAATACTTGAGGATTATCATATCAGAACAAGCGAGAATACACGAAACTGGACCTCATGTAACTCAGATCGTAGATTACAACTGGAGTGATATTCGGAGGCGATCTGTTGTTCTGTTTGTTTCATAGAGCAACGATCAAATTCGTATAGCGCTGCCAGTAAACATGCTTCACCACACTCCATGGAAACGCACATGGTGAACGTAGGGTAAGCCTAGGGTGTTACAATATGGAGATTATATTATTACCTTTTTGTGTATGACATATTTACTATTTATTTGCAATAAAATATTACTAGCTTGAATTTACTTGAGACATCTGCATATTCAGTCGACGTTAGGTCACAGCAAAGTCACAATAGGTATTATATAGCCTTGCAATTATAGGTAGAAACCAGCCTCGTTGATGATGTGGTAATATAGAATGCTTGTGGCGTCGAAGGTAAAGGGTTCAATCCTCAATGAAGGTATCTTTTTTTTTATCTTTTTTAATAAATAAAATTTATATCAATATGCAACACACTTCATGATATTCTTACTTTTCACGATTTTGTTAACATTCCCGTTATACATCGTCAGAAAAAGAAAAAATATCAAACATTTTGAAGTTTTTCGCTGCTAGTGGTGTGAAATGAAATGTAATAGTAGTACATGTATAGACTTCATAAACTGAAATAAATCGCATGAAACAACCACAAATTTGGAAAATATCTTTTATTCATTAATAACTCGAATAAAAATATCATTTTAGATGACAAACATGTTGTGTACCTAATAAAATGAACATTATAGTTAACTAACTGTAGACTCATGATTGTCCTCATAGTTACAATGTTTCGAACTCGCACGGAACTGTCGTATTATAACGCAGTGGGGAGTACTAGCACCCTAGACCGCTTGGCTGAATTCTCCATTTAATCAGCAAGAATCCATTGCAAATGAAGCGTGTAATCATTATGATAATGTCTTAAGTAAATTTACGCTTGCGATAAGATTAAACTAAACTAAAGCGTGAATAGAAAACTAATGTCACCCTTCTATACGCAGTGTATAGTTTTTGTGTTTTATTTGAAGAAATTAAGCGACTTTAGTATACTTCAGAATAGTTGATGTGTAGAAAAGATGTGGTATACGAAGTCGGGCAATTACAAATTGAAGGTTGGTATACTGTATTATTTGGTGGAGGAATACAGTGTGTAAACACAGTGACGTTATTCACAGGTGAGCACTGGCTATGTGAAGCGTTGTAATTTGAATATTCTTGCTGTGTTCCAGGTTGATTTGAATACCTCTTCACATTGGATGTGGCATCAGAAGAAATGAAAGATTGGAAATATAAATGAACAGAATATGTTTTTACTTTTCACTATGTATTTAATAGGCAATTTATTTGTTGTTTTACAACCACAAGTCCATGACACATGCATGCGATCATTTGCTCTTCAGTGTCTTTATCAATAGCTAGTGTGATAAATGTGTGTGTTTTACGTTTATTTATCGTCGTTGCCAGTTGCCCATATGAGCGACGCCTCCTGAAGAGATTAGTTATTTTTGATTGTTGGAGGATATTGCAATGATACAGACAGAGACCCATTCCAGAGTCTCCTCTGGTTCTTTTGTTCTTTTACGTGCACGATGAAAAACACCGACACGAGACCTCGGCTTAAAGTCCAATCTGAAAGACTGTTAAATGTATTAGGGTCAGACGGGGGATCGAACCTGCGATCCATGGATTACCAGTCAAACGTGTTAACAACTGGACTACAGATCCGTCTGTTTTGTGATAAATATGATTTGACTGTGGCTAAATATGGGACGAATACAAGGCTATTTACCACACCGGTGTGATGTATGTGATTTGATTGTCGCTAAATATGGGACAATTACAAGGGTATTTACCACACCGGTGTGATGTATATGATGTTATTGTTGCTAAATATGGGACAATACAAGGGTATTTACCACACCGGTGTGATGTATATGATTTGATTTTTGCTAAATATGGGACAAATACAAGGCTATTTACCACACCGGTGTGATGTATATGATTTGTGACATATAATGATCCTACAGTGCTTGATATGCAAACTATGTGCTACTACACTTGGCTCTAGCATACTGGCATAAGAAATGTATTGCATCATTCATGAAGTAGAATGCCAATGAATGAATTCCAATGAAAGCTACCATTGTGAATCTGTAACGAGCTTCCATTCGTACATTTAACATAGACACGTTCCCCTTTGTTTACCCTTACAACAGCATTAACTGAAGAACATGATGTTTTAACGTTGTCACCCTGTATGCTAGAGGCCACCAGGTTGTCTTCAACAACAATACCGTAATACATGTGTCGACCATAAAAAGTACACATATGCACAGTGAACATGTAGAGACCAGCTGTAGGTGCAGTGAATACACCAGTAGTTATATCATAGCCATCGCCTTCATTTAGCAGCTCTACTTTGTACACGATGACCTCGTCAGTAGCAAAGGTGAGATCTGTTGGACTATGGATGTTGAAAGCTGGAGGCCGGACGAAATGTTTCTCTGAAAGTAAATACGTAACATACATAAATTATTTGAACGAGCTAGTCATCTGTTTAGCACAAACATTTTATAAATCACGTTTTCGCTTGGAACCTTCTTCCCTCCTCCTTTCGACTTCCCTGCTAAATTACAATACCATAATGTGGAAGTCGTGATAGCGCAGTGGATGCGCGTTCGCTTCAGGTGCGAAAGGTCGGAGTTCGAGCCCCACTGGAGCCGTTACGATTGTGCCCTTAGACAAGGCATTTAAATTCCACATGCCTCTTCTCTCTCCTTCATGGCGATGGATTCCATCAGGAATGAGGTCTCGAGAGTGATTAATATAAGTTGAAAGAACTTGTTTCGCAATCGAGCTAAAAGAAATTTGTATAAACTAAGTACAATACCATTAGGAAAAATAAATATACATATACTATTATATATATATATTATACCAATAATACGAGTATATTACTTGTGCAACTCACAGCATTGTTGGTATCGTGCAAACGATCAAAGTGCTACTATTTTAGATATTGATAGATTCCATGGACAAATCATTGATAATGTTCGCTAATATAAAATACGTTTATACAACAGACTGGCATTGATGGTGACTGAGCTAATATAATATACGTTTATACAACAGACTGGCATTGATGGTGACTGGGCTAATATAATATACGTTTATTCCACATTCGCTACTGACATTGATGGTGACTGGGCTAATATAATATACATTTATACCACAGACTGGCATTGATGTTGACTGGGCTAATATAATATACGTTTATACAACAGACGCTACTGGCATTGATGGTGACTGGGCTAATATAATATACGTTTATACAACAGACGCTACTGGCATTGATGGTGACTGGGCTAATATAATATACGTTTATACAACAGACGCTACTGGCATTGATGGTGACTGGGCTAATATAATATACGTTTATACAACAGACGCTACTGGCATTGATGGTGACTGGGCTAATATAATATACGTTTATACAACAGACTGGCATTGATGGTGACTGGGCTAATATAATATACGTTTATACAACAGACGATACTGGCATTGATGGTGACGGGCTAATATAATATACGTTTATACCACAGACTGGCATTGATGGTGACTGGTCTAATATAATATACGTTCCTACCACAGACTGGCATTGATGGTGACTGGGCTAATATAAAATACGTCTATACCACATACTGGCATTGATGTTGACTGGGCTAATATAATATACGTTTATACAACAGACGATACTGGCATTGATGGTGACGGGGCTAATATAATACACGTTTATACCACAGACTGGCATTGATGGTGACTGGTCTAATATAATACACGTTTATACAACAGACTGGCATTGATGGTGACTGGGCTAATATAATATACGTTTATACCACATATTGGCATTGATGGTGACTGGGCTAATATAATATACGTTTATACAACAGACGCTACTGGCATTGATGGTGACTGGGCTAATATAATATACGTTTATACCACAGACTGGCATTGATGGTGACTGGGCTAATATAATATACGTTTATACAACAGACGCTACTGGCATTGATGGTGACTGGGCTAATATAATATACGTTTATACAACAGACTGGCATTGATGGTGACTGGGCTAATATAATATACGTTTATACCACAGACTGGCATTGATGGTGACTGGGCTAATATAATATATTTCATACCACAGTCTGGCATTGATGGTGACTGGGCTAATATAATATACGTTTATACAACGACTGGCATTGATGTGATGGGTAATATAATATACGTTTATACCAGACTGGCATTGATGGTGACTGGGCTAATATAATATACGTTTATACCACAGACTGGCATTGAGGTGACTGGGCTAATATAATATACGTTTATACCACAGACTGGCATTGATGGTGACTGGGCTAATATAATATACGTTTATACCACAGACTGGCATTGATGGTGACTGGGCTAATATAATATACGTTTATACAACATACGCTACTGGCATTGATGGTGACTGGGCTAATATAATATACGTTTATACCACAGACTGGCATTGATGGTGACTGGGCTAATATAATATACGTTTATACCACAGACTGGCATTGATGGTGACTGGGCTAATATAATATACGTTTATACAACAGACGCTACTGGCATTGATGGTGACTGGGCTAATATAATATACGTTTATACCACAGACTGGCATTGATGGTGACTGGGCTAATATAATATACGTTTATACAACAGGTACTGGCATTGATGGTGACTGGGCTAATATAATATACGTTTATACAACAGACGTTGGCATTGATGGTGACTGGGCTAATATAATATACGTTTATACAACAGACGCTACTGGCATTGATGGTGACTGGGCTAATATAATATACGTTTATACAACAGACGCTACTGGCATTGATGGTGACTGGGCTAATATAATATACGTTTATACAACAGACTGGCATTGATGGTGACTGGGCTAATATAATATACGTTTATACAACAGACGTACTGGCATTGATGGTGACTGGGCTAATATAATATACGTTTATACCACAGACTGGCATTGATGGTGACTGGGCTAATATAATATACGTTTATACAACAGACTGGCATTGATGGTGACTGGGCTAATATAATATACGTTTATACCACAGACTGGCATTGATGGTGACTGGGCTAATATAATATACGTTTATACCACATACTGGCATTGATGGTGACTGGGCTAATATAATATACGTTTATACAACAGACGTACTGGCATTGATGGTGACTGGGCTAATATAATATACGTTTATACCACAGACTGGCATTGATGGTGACTGGGCTAATATAATACACGTTTATACAACAGACTGGCATTGATGGTGACTGGGCTAATATAATATACGTTTATACCACATATTGGCATTGATGGTGACTGGGCTAATATAATATACGTTTATACAACAGACGCTACTGGCATTGGTGGTGACTGGGCTAATATAATATACGTTTATACCACAGACTGGCATTGATGGTGACTGGGCTAATATAATATACGTTTATACAACAGACGATACTGGCATTGATGGTGACTGGGCTAATATAATATACGTTTATACAACAGACTGGCATTGATGGTGACTGGGCTAATATAATATACGTTTATACAACAGACGATACTGGCATTGATGGTGACTGGGCTAATATAATATACGTTTATACCACAGACTGGCATTGATGGTGACTGGGCTAATATAATATACGTTTATACCACAGACTGGCATTGATGGTGACTGGGCTAATATAATATACGTTCATACAACAGACTGGCATTGATGGTGACTGGGCTAATATAATATACGTTTATACAACAGACGCTACTGGCATTGATGGTGACTGGGCTAATATAATATACGTTTATACCACAGACTGGCATTGATGGTGACTGGGCTAATATAATATACGTTTATACCACAGACTGGCATTAATGGGGACTGGGTTAATATAATATACGTTATACCACAGACTGGCATTGATGGTGACTGGGTTAATATAATATACGTTTATACAACAGACGCTACTGGCATTGATGGTGACTGGGCTAATATAATATACGTTTATACCACAGATGCTACTGGCATTGATGGTGACTGGGCTAATATAATATACGTTTATACCACAGACGCTACTGGCATTGATGGTGACTGGGCTAATATAATATACGTTTATACAACAGACTGGCATTGATGGTGACTGGGCTAATATAATATACGTTTATACAACAGACGCTACTGGCATTGATGGTGACTGGGCTAATATAATATACGTTTATACAACAGACGCTACTGGCATTGATGGTGACTGGGCTAATATAATATACGTTTATACAACAGACGCTACTGGCATTGATGGTGACTGGGCTAATATAATATACGTTTATACAACAGACTGGCATTGATGGTGACTGGGCTAATATAATATACGTTTATACAACAGACGATACTGGCATTGATGGTGACTGGGCTAATATAATATACGTTTATACCACAGACTGGCATTGATGGTGACTGGGCTAATATAATATACGTTTATACAACAGACTGGCATTGATGGTGACTGGGCTAATATAATATACGTTTATACCACAGACTGGCATTGATGGTGACTGGGCTAATATAATATACGTTTATACCACAGACTGGCATTGATGGTGACTGGGCTAATATAATATACGTTTATACAACAGACGTACTGGCATTGATGGTGACTGGGCTAATATAATATACGTTTATACCACAGACTGGCATTGATGGTGACTGGGCTAATATAATATACGTTTATACAACAGACTGGCATTGATGGTGACTGGGCTAATATAATATACGTTTATACCACATACTGGCATTGATGGTGACTGGGCTAATATAATATACGTTTATACAACAGACGCTACTGGCATTGATGGTGACTGGGCTAATATAATATACGTTTATACCACAGACTGGCATTGATGGTGACTGGGCTAATATAATATACGTTTATACAACAGACGCTACTGGCATTGATGGTGACTGGGCTAATATAATATACGTTTATACAACAGACTGGCATTGATGGTGACTGGGCTAATATAATATACGTTTATACAACAGACGCTACTGGCATTGATGGTGACTGGGCTAATATAATATACGTTTATACCACAGACTGGCATTGATGGTGACTTGTCTAATATAATATACCTATATACCACAGACTGGCATTGATGGTGACTGGGCTAATATAATATACGTTCATACCACAGTCTGGCATTGATGGTGACTGGGCTAATATAATATACGTTTATACAACAGACTGGCATTGATGGGGAATGGGATAATATAATATACGTTTATACCAGACTGGCATTGATGGTGACTGGGCTAATATAATATACGTTTATACCACAGACTGGCATTGAAGGTGACTGGGCTAATATAATATAAGTTTATACCACAGACTGGCATTGATGGTGACTGGGCTAATATAATATACGTTTATACCACAGACTGGCATTGATGGTGACTGGGCTAATATAATATACGTTTATACCACAGACTGGCATTGATGGTGACTGGGCTAATATAATATACGTTTATACCACAGACTGGCATTGATGGGGACTGGGCTAATATAATATACGTTTATACAACAGACGATTCTGGCATTGATAGTGACGGGGCTAATATAATATAAGTTTATACCACAGACTGGCATTGATGGTGACTGGGCTAATATAATATACGTTTATACAACAGACTGGCATTGATGGTGACTGGGCTAATATAATATACGTTTATACCACATATTGGCATTGATGGTGACTGGGCTAATATAATATACGTTTATACAACAGATGCTACTGGCATTGATGGTGACTGGGCTAATATAATATACGTTTATACCACAGACTGGCATTGATGGTGACTGGGCTAATATAATATACGTTTATACAACAGACGCTACTGGCATTGATGGTGACTGGGCTAATATAATATACGTTTATACCACAGACTGGCATTGATGGTGACTGGGCTAATATAATATACGTTTATACCACAGACTGGCATTGATGGTGACTGGGCTAATATAATATACGTTTATACCACAGACTGGCATTGATGGTGACTGGGCTAATATAATATACGTTTATACCACAGACTGGCATTGATGGGGACTGGGCTAATATAATATACGTTTATACCACAGACTGGCATTGATGGTGACTGGGCTAATATAATATACGTTTATACAACAGATGCTACTGATATTGATGGTGACTGGGCTAATATAATATACGTTTATACCACAGACTGGCATTGATGGTGACTGGGCTAATATAATATACGTTTATACCACAGACTGGCATTGATGGTGACTGGGCTAATATAATATACGTTTATACCACAGACTGGCATTGATGGGGAATGAGATAATATACGTTTATACCACAGACTGTCATTGATGGTGACTGGGCTAATATAATATACGTTTATACAACAGACGCTACTGGCATTGATGGTGACTGGGCTAATATAATATACGTTTATACCACAAACTGGCATTGATGGTGACTGGGCTAATATAATATACGTTTATACCACAGACTGGCATTGAAGGTGACTCGGCTAATATAATAAACGTTTATACCACAGACTGGCATTGATGGTGACTGGGCTAATATAATATACGTTTATACCACAGACTGGCATTGATGGTGACTGGGCTAATATAATATACGTTTATACCACAGACTGGCATTGATGGTGACTGGGCTAATATAATATACGTTTATACCACAGACTGGCATTGATGGTGACTGGGCTAATATAAAATACGTTTATACCGCAGACTGGCATTGATGGTGACTGGGCTAATATAATATACGTTTATACCACAGACTGGCATTGATGGTGACTGGGCTAATATAATATACGTTTATACAACAGACTGGCATTGATGGTGACTGGGCTAATATAATATACGTTTATACCACATATTGGCATTGATGGTGACTGGGCTAATATAATATACGTTTATACAACAGATGCTACTGGCATTGATGGTGACTGGGCTAATATAATATACGTTTATACCACAGACTGGCATTGATGGTGACTGGGCTAATATAATATACGTTTATACAACAGACGCTACTGGCATTGATGGTGACTGGGCTAATATAATATACGTTTATACCACAGACTGGCATTGATGGTGACTGGGCTAATATAATATACGTTTATACCACAGACTGGCATTGATGGTGACTGGGCTAATATAATATACGTTTATACCACAGACTGGCATTGATGGTGACTGGGCTAATATAATATACGTTTATACCACAGACTGGCATTGATGGGGACTGGGATAATATAATATACGTTTATACCACAGACTGGCATTGATGGTGACTGGGCTAATATAATATACGTTTATACAACAGACGCTACTGGCATTGATGGTGACTGGGCTAATATAATATACGTTTATACCACAGACTGGCATTGAAGGTGACTCGGCTAATATAATATACGTTTATACCACAGACTGGCATTGATGGTGACTGGGCTAATATAATATACGTTTATACCACAGACTGGCATTGATGGGGAATGAGATAATATACGTTTATACCACAGACTGTCATTGATGGTGACTGGGCTAATATAATATACGTTTATACAACAGACGCTACTGACATTGATGGTGACTGGGCTAAAATAATATACGTTTATACCACAAACTGGCATTGAAGGTGACTCGGCTAATATAATATACGTTTATACCACAGACTGGCATTGAAGGTGACTCGGCTAATATAATAAACGTTTATACCACAGACTGGCATTGAAGGTGACTCGGCTAATATAATATACGTTTATACCACAGACTGGCATTGATGGTGACTGGGCTAATATAATATACGTTTATACCACAGACTGGCATTGATGGTGACTGGGCTAATATAATATACGTTTATACCACAGACTGGCATTGATGATGACTGGGCTAATATAAAATACGTTTATATCGCAGACTGACATTGATGATGACTGGGCTAATATAAAATACGTTTATACCACAGACTGGCATTGATGGTGAATGGGCTAATATAATATACGTTTATACCACAGACTTGATGGTGATGGGGCGTTGTGTTTAATCTTTCTTGGATATGGTTTAAACAAATGTATGTATAGTACCAAGCCTGTAGTATATCATAGTGTTGTTAAAATGTATTTGGGGTTTGAACCCCTACACCATTAAAATTGTGTCCAGATCCAAAACGTCTGTGGGAGATAAAGTGCAAGGGAGAATAATTTATTATTTGTTTCTGTTGATTGTCGTTTTTCTTATTTTCG
The DNA here is from genome assembly GCA_014843695.1 of Archivesica marissinica. Classification (NCBI taxonomy): domain Eukaryota; kingdom Metazoa; phylum Mollusca; class Bivalvia; order Venerida; family Vesicomyidae; genus Archivesica; species Archivesica marissinica. The sequence goes on along the minus strand of CM026391.1, from coordinate 29,695,788 downwards.
TTCAATTTGGTGAATTATTATTATTTTGATTATTTTCTAATTAGACGCCATACTGTGTTCCACCAGGGCATCGTATTAGGAATAGTATCGTGTCATCGTAATACCGTCATCGTAATACCGTCATCGTATAATCGTTCCCTTGACCTAATATCTCTTCGATTCTTCAACAGAAACAACATAACCACAACTAAATATCTGCTGATTTAATACCGTCATCGTAATACCGCCATCGTATATTCCCTTGACCTAATATCTCTTCGATTCTTCAACATAAACAACATAGCCACAACTACATAGCTGCTGGTTTAAGCCTTTTGGAGCCATCGGCAGCCACCGTATACTGTGCATGATCGAATTCCATTTCATTATATAGACACAATCATAATGGAAACATACATTACATGTAATGCATCATCCTCAAAATAAAATATACAACTGATCGCAACTGATCCACAAGACTGAATGGCTATACAATCGTACATTCACGAAACACATCGTGCACATAATCACCTCATCATCCTCAATTTGTGGTATGCTGCCATTACAAAAACTAAAACCATTGTAATCTAAAAATGTTGACGGTTACACATGCAAAACAGATTGTGTAGGTCTGTTGAATTCCAATTAATGTGTTATTTTGAGGGATTCCCTACAACAGCTTAATTAGATCATATGCCGAATCTTAATTTCTAATTGGTCGGTACTGTAAATGTGTACAGTTTAGACTCTAAAAAGGTTTATTTACAGTCGTGCTCAAAATGTAAGCTCTATCGGATAACGTTTTGGTTTAGGCTTAATATCTTCCAAATAACATGTTCAGCAGTTAGCTTAATCATATATTTATATATTGTATTGCTCGATTCATTTTACATATATATGTGCATACAAGCATGACAAGAAAGGCAAACGGGTTGGAAAGCATTAGTTACGGCCCTTCCCGAAGTTCAGCGGTTTTATGCATTTGGTCCATCACAGAATAGCATAAGTGCAGTTATATGAGTTGTTTCGCCAACATTGACAGTTGCCAAATAGTACCAGTGCAGTTATATGAGTTGTTTCGTCAACATTGACAGTGGTAAATAGTACCAGTGCAGTGATATGAGTTGTTTCGCCAATATTGTTAGTTGCCATGTAGCACATTTACGAAAACATTTCATCTATTCCACTTGTTGCGCCAAATGAAGGATATAGTATACTAGCACATGTAAACATGCACCGTATTACAACTTTTGCATCCACTATATGTTCTCATTATGTGTGCAATAGAGACATGCATTTATGAATTTCGTAATTCGTTTACCTTTGAGGGCGACACTATTAACGCGTTGTTTCTCAATCTCCACTTCTATGTCCTCTAATTCAATCCGATATTTGCCTATGTTATTCTCAATCTTGTCTCTCAGTTCCAAGTTGCTTTCAGTAAATGCTTCCATCTTCGCACCCATTCGTTCAGTAAATGCTTCCATCTTCTCACCCATTTCCTTAACTTCAATATCCAAGAGTTCCATGTCATGCTCTACGCGAACCATTTTATATAGCATCTGCTCCTCATAGTGGAATTTAGAGCACTTTGGCTCGGAAGCCAAAGATGCCTCAGTTTTCACTAAAGTGAACACAAGTATTGCAGAGATAACTGTCAAGAAAAACATTTTAAAAACTGTAATTATTTATTTAATTTATCAACAAAGAAAATATCAATACGTTTCCAACTTCTTTGTACTAACTCTAATCAATGCATGCTATTTATAGTTGAACAGCCAATACCCTATGAAATAATGTATTATTCCACACATGATTCACTATAGTCTGTATCATGTTAGTTCAGGATTCCACGTGTAGTATCAACTAGTTAGTTTGCATTTGGCTGATTTCTGTACCGTTGAGGCCTTTGTGAGTTATCAATTAGTTCCGGTGTCATATAGAATATTGACCCCCTCAAAATCCCGCGGGTCATTATTCAGCCATAGAATATTGACACCCCTTGCGGAAAAATGACACCCCCTTGCAAATAGCAATATATAGTGGGGAAATATTGAATTTATTATAATTAAATGTTAGTTAGCACTGTTTAAGGCCTAACAGCATATATTTTGATTTAACGATGTACAGAATAATATAAATATATTGAATCTGAAATAAATATGCAGATAATTTCTCTCTTATCAATTTCTAAAGATGATCATGAGGTGGTGGTTGCTGTATAACTAGGAGGTTCACATAATACATACTATTTACAAACATAAAACAAATAAGAACAATGACCCCCACCCCCTATGCATAAACTGAACATCAATGCCATAGAATAATGACCCCTCTATGTGCAGACTACAATTATGAGAGAGGGTCACTTTTCAATGCCATGGAATAATGACCCCCCTGGAATGGGTCTCTGTCTGTATCATTGCACTATCCCCCAAAAATCTAAAATGACTTAATCTCTTCAGGAGGCGTCGCTAATATGGGCAACCAGTAGTGATGATAAATAAATGTAAAACACACTCACACTATGGATGCTTCTACAGCAGAAATTGATGTATAATTATTTCTTTAACAAATTTAATTAATATGTTATCACCTTATTATAGCAAACTATTCTTATCATGTTTATTCATATTCTCTTAATCTTTCCAGAAAATGTGCACAATTATGTAATAATCATGTTGTTAACAATTGTAATTCTGACTATTGTGGATCCTATTAAACCTTATCTTCTTTGCCACAGGTGTGAAACGCAATAAACCCTTATTTTTAGGGAACTGCAACCAACAGGGACACTTCCTGTGTTCCCAATACACTGGTTACATGTTATATATCATTCATTACTAATATTTTAATAGTGTTTGAGCAAGGACAGACAACAGTATACTTTATAACGTGTGCCTCCATATGTATTCAGTGCAAGCAACTGTTCAATGCATACATGTAGAATGTGACCCCCATAATGTAGATTATCTGATTGAGGGTAGGTCACTTTTCCATGCCATAGAATAATGACCCCCCTATATGTAGACTATCGAGTATAGGGGGTCACTTTTCCATGCCATAGAATAATGACCCCCTGTGTTGTAAACTATACGAATGAGGGGGGTCACTTTTCCATGCCATAGAATAATGACCCCCTATATTTACACTGTACGAGTGAAGGGTGTCACTTTTCCATGCCATAGAATAATGACTCCCTGTATGTAAATTATATGAGTGAGTGGGTCACGTTTCCATGCCATGAATAATGACCCCCCCCCCTGTGTGTAAACTACATGAGTGAGGGTGTCACTAGAATAATGACCCCCCTATATGTAGATTATCCCAGTGAAGGCAGGTCAAACTTCCATGCCATAGAATAATGTCCCCCTATAATTATGTAAACTATATGAGTGAGGTGGGGTCACTTTTCCATGCCGTAGAATAATGACCCCCTGTATATTAACTATATGAGTGAGGTCCACCCTGTATATTAACTATATGAGTGAGGTGTGGTCACTTTTCAAAGGGCAGATATTAAGTTAATTCACAGTTATTAGGTATATTAAACTTAATAAATAGCTATAACTACGCTAATTCATTAGTTTTATTGTTTTGTATGCATAATTTAAGTGTCTTTCGGTATACGGTAGAGTAGGATTAGTCTCCCTTGAAAATGAAATCACCGAAATACTCTCAGAACATTAAAATAAATCACTATAAAGGGCAGATATTAAGTCAATAAGGTGTAATATGCTTAATAAATAGATCAAACGTGTTAATTCTTACATATATTGCTTTTACATACTGGTTTTCGGTGTATTTCGGTATTTTTCGGTAATTCGGTGTCTTTCGGTATTTCTAGGGACCGACTTGCACTGGATCTACTGCCTTTCGGGGAACCTCCCTTTTGTGCCGTATTCAATATATTTCACTACTTTTAGCAATACTGGCAGTGGGTTGTGATCGGATACACAGGGATTCGGGACGTTTGGGGGTACTAGTATATATATTTAAGTATAATACTTAATAATTAATACTTAAATATATATACTAGTACCCCCAAACGTGCCGAATCCCTGTGATCGGATACCAGTAAAAATAAATGTTCCGAATATTTGTGGAATTACTTTATTCACATGGGCCTCGTTCTCCAACAGACATTATTTATTTTTCTGTAGGTAAGAGTGTTAAAATAAATTCCTTTGCAATTAATTTGCACGTAGATGCCAATTCCAGCTGGTGTAGTAAGAGTGTTCTTGAATATAATGAATAGCAAAATGAATTGCACGGAATGATTCACTACAGTCTGTTTCATGTTAGTTCAAACACGAATAAGAATCACCACCATATTAGAGAATGTAATTGATCTGGCTGAGCAATATTATATATTCTTTATATGAGGGTTATTATAGAAAGTAATGTAAAGCTGAGCAATATTATATATTCTTTATATGAGGGTTATATAGAAAGTAATGTAAAGCTGAGCAATATTATATATTCTTTATATGAGGGTTATATAGAAAGTAATGTAAAGCTGAGCAATATTATATATTCTTTATATGAGGGTTATATAGAAAGTAATGTAAAGCTGAGCAATATTATATATTCTTTATTTGAGGGTTATATATAATGTAATGTAAAGCTGAGCAATATTATATATTCTTTATTTGATGGTTATATAGAATGTAATGTAAAGTTGAGCAAAATTATATAGTGGGCTATGTAGAAAGTAACGATAGCTGATGATATTTTAAATCCTCTTTATATGAGGATTATGTAGAAAGTAATGAATAGCTGATGGAATCTGATATGCTCGTTATATGAGGGTTATGTAGAAAGTAATATATAGCAGATGAAGTAATATATACTCATTATATGAGGGTTGTATTACAAGTAATGTATCAATCACATAGCGGTGTTTTGCATCAAGTTTGGTTTCGATTTATATACTATGCTGTGTCACAGTTGGTATCTACGGGATCCTGTTCTCGCAATGACCATTTCGACGTGAACGTAAAGTTAACATTGAATCATAAATGTCGAATATAGTGGTGATAATTTCAATTTCTCAAGACGAAAATGTCTCCCGAAATGTAGTAAAAATAAACATTAATCTGACATCCTGCACGTGTAGCACTATTTGTTAATAGCTACGACCGTATTTGTAAATTTATTTGTGTTGTGTTCTCTGTCTTCACTGATATAATCTTTCTGCTTGAATCATGGTGTGATAAGACATAGCCATATTGCATTTCTTGGAGGTAATTCTGAAACCAGTATAGAAATTGTTAGAAAATCAAGTCGATACGATATAATGGATTACACAAGATAAAACATGTCTGGCATTAGATATCGAAGTGTGAATCTGTTGTATTTATATATATATATAGTATGTGTACATTCACCAGGATATTAATTAAGAAATAATAAGTATCAACCGTGGTATATCGCAGAATAACCCGAGTTTGAAGTTCTAATGCGTAGAAATATATCACGAAGGCCGAAGGTAGGTATATCGCACAATAACCCGAGATAGATTTCACTCTACAAGTATGTATGTTATTAGCTGGGTCGTGTTAGAATTGTAATTAGTTTGAACGCCTTGAATCTGTTAGTATCAATGGACAACATTTGTAGACCCCATGGTCTACTTTTGAGTGTAAATCTTCTGAAATGCTGCTCTGTAGTTTATACAGAGTTCTTACAACTTACAATGTGACTCACGAGACCTCATTCCTGGTGGAATTCATCGCCACGAGGAGAGAGAAGATGCATGTGGAATTTAAATGCATTGAAAGTCTTGTTGTCCTGTGGTTTCAGCATATTTATAGCAGCTGCTCCTTCAAGCAATAGTGCACCTACTTCAGGCCAAGGTAACCTTTTATGACATGAGAATAAGGAGAATATACCCTTCAGAGAGGAACTCTATTTTGCTTGCTCTTAGCTGTGATTGGCTTTTCTGTTGTCTCAAGTCATTAAGAGCTTCGTCGACTTTCTTGTCCACTATGTCCAGAACAAGACGATCACCAAAGGTCTCTGAGAATGGGTTACCAAGTTCCCGTATTACTGAACATAACTAATTAACCTGATGTTTAAGTTACTCTCTTTATTCTTTGCTTGTTCCTGATATTCAAATTCACTTCCAACTTCAGTGCGGCTTCTTCTGTTGTTAACATTATTCTAGATATGAACCGCTTTCCAATGGGTATCAGGTGTGCGTCTAGTGTAAATAACTATGGAACCAATGCGCTGAGTGGATCAACATACACACGAAATGTCCTTTCCCTCAAAGATCTAATGAACATGAGTATTGTCTGCTCAAATTTTAATACCAAAGATCACAACTACTGAAATTGTGGACTGAGCTATATATTCTCAGCCCTCCTCACTTTGAAATCATATAAAGCATTTAAATCGTAAAATTATTTTGTTTTGATGGCCATGTTTACAGCCATCTTGCATTATGGAGGCCATCTTGAATTGTGGCCGTCATCTTGATTTGATTGACGGGTGTTGATCTTAACCATTTCCCTCATAGAAACACCCATTGACGCCATTACCAATACGACATGCATTGACAATGTAGTAGCCAAACAAATGTTCATAATAATAACCAGAATCTCATTTAATCCCAGCAATATCAATGGAGGTGGGATAGATATGGCGACTACAAATGTACTTATCCACATGATAGCTAAATGGCAGTATGGAGATATAATAGTATATTAACCTAAATCTCTATGAAGGAAATGGTTAAATAATCTTCATGTATTCAACTATTACCACATGCTACGTTTGTTGCTTCTATTCAGAAGTGAACACTTATTGCAAACTGGATGTATCACTAATTAGTACAAGGTAAATAACCACTACACATTCGATGTAAACAATGTAGGACGAGTTGTCTCCCCTGTCTCACAATACAATAATACAATACAATACAGCACGATTATTGCATAAAATTTAATATAGCAGTAGGAAGTGACATGGAACTTTACAAAAGAAGTATTAGTATTCAAATATATGAAATGTGTTATTGATATGCAAAATATATAAATTTGGAAATACCAGTTGTGATTGTGTTGGATTCGAATGACACAAGATTAATAAAGTTATGTATATTCGGCCAAGTATGGTAATATCTTTTATGTTCTACAATGAATGATAAAGGTGTTCTCATTGAAAGAAAACTCCACTTTCCGCTGCTCTGAATCAGTGAAAGATGACATTTTCTATGCCACTGGTTGCGTATCGTATTCCTGCGCGGTTAGATGTACATTTGTATTTTATCTATTCTATCATGAAAATTAATTATAAAATAAAATATTCCTATGCATTTGTTTTGTATGTAGTTTTGAATTTTGACATCAAACAGAAATTAACTTGAAAGTTATACCGGAACTATTTCTTATTACGAACGTTCACACTAACATATGTGGTTGTGCGATTGTGGAATGTAGTGAAATGAGGCTCTCATCAGGGGCAGTTAAAATGAATTAAGTTTGATAACAACTATTATATTAGCCAAATTCATTGGAACTCATAACAGAAAAAGGAGATATGTGTTTATTAGTGTAAGATAGGATTTGATTTCATCTCGTGATCATCGCAATATGCATATTCGGTTAACGCCACTCGTGAACATACAAATTCCGATGATCACTCTATGAAATCAAATCATATCTTACACTAATAAACAAAAATATCCTCTATATCTTTCAATGTAATTTCGATCTTAAAGTTGAGCAATGAATTAGCAATTAGTATGAAGCGATACTCATTTTCCAAAATTCTTAATTACAATAAATACATAATCACTCGGTTCGTGGTTCGTGTTAGCCTGGGTTCCATTCTGTCAATTCTTCACTTTTTAACGTCTGACAAAATGGCATTGATATGATCAGAATATAATTACAAACACGCATTCTTTATTGGAATGAAAAGCATGTTGGCACGGAATTTAAACATAGACATTACTAAGAACAACATTTGGTGCTTTTTACACCCTCTGAGCATTCATGGTCCTTATCTACTACATTACTAAGAACAAACGTTCGTTCATTATATGCTGGGGATAATCATTGGTACATGTTAAAATAGGCTACAGTTGAAACAAACAATTAATTACACATTGTTGATGTTGTTTTTGTTTATACTTATTTATTTTACAACGATTGCAAAGCAAGATTGAACAACTTATATTAATCACTCTCGTTGGCGCGAGTGAAAGCGTAAATGTGGTCATTCATGTGGGAGGAAACCGGACTACCCGGAGAAAACCCACCTGTCCGATCTAGCGACCACCGTACCATCTCATACTTCCCGGTCCAAGGATCGAACAAGGGCTGCATTAGTGAGAAGCGATCACGCTAACAACTTCACTAATCGGACAGCCGGATGTTGTTTTTGGATGACTGTTCATGAATGTTTTCGTTTTGCCTTCTTGTATAAGGTTTTGTTTAGAGATCCTGACCCATGCCTTCTGCTTTTTAAACCGAAATTTGTCTTTTGATTTATTATATTAGTTCAGTTCACCAATAACCATATTGGACACGTATTTACTTATTTGTCCATGTTGTAATACTTCTGAAATTAAGCTGTGTGTTTAACTCTGTCTCTGATACAGTTCTTATTTGGTTATGTTATTGTGCTGTTTCGCATAGCTTACGTTTTACAAGTTTCATGCAAACACCAGCTCTTTCGCGTACAATAGCAATTATTTCCAATATAAAACGGACAGAGCCAATCCATTGCCACCCAATACAATAGCCGACGACATAAGAGCAGTGTCTGCCCCATCAATAACATCCACTCCTCGTGTATACCGTTTGAACAGGGACTTTCTGGAATCATGTTCACACCAATTAACCGTTGCTCTGAAATGATAGCCAATCTATATAAGTATGTCCATTCAGGCAAATCTGGATATACAAGTGATGTGGGTCGCTTTGTATTTTTGTGTAAAGGCTAAAACAATCTAAACATACAACTCAACCAGCAGCGCCATATCATTTGCAGACACCCATACATAATTAGAGCGCTGCGACAAAGTTAATAACCGACCCGGCTTTCACATACAACAACACAGGGATAATCATGCAATGCATAATAATTACAACAACGTAATTGCCGATAGTAATGATATATTGTGTATAATATTAAGAGTATTTATCAGGGGAGATAATCCATACAGTACTAACAATAGAATCGTCTATTCATAGTGTAACTTATACTGATGATGATAGGTATGCATTGACAATAATGATAATATGACTACTGAATCTACATGTAATAGCAATGAAATAATCTCAACTGTTCACACTAATGATGCCACAACTCGTGGGCTTGCTTTGGATTTAGGTCTAACACAAAATGGTTAGTTTAAGCATATTTTATTTCCCAATATAATACATATTGAATAATCACACATAATCAGAATACAGAAACAGGATTAGAATGGAAGACATAGTCTTATATAATTCTTCTCCTCAAATAAAATGGTTCAATATAGGACATCAAAATATACAGGGCTTAAACAATATAGAGACATTCAATGAACTACAATTAATGCTCACATAACCACACACAATACTAGATATTTGTTTGTATTTCAGAAATTTTAAAATTAGATTGGATATGTTGGATAGTTGTCATCAAATTAGGGCTTTAAAACACTCCTTTTAGAAAGTATAATGATACGAGAAACGGGGATGGTGGTATGCTGGTGTATATTCGAGACAATATAGATGTGAAATTCAGGACAGACATAGAGTGTTTCTCAAGAATAGTAAATATTTTCTTGTTTCCCAAGTATATCGCCATCCTATGGAATGATCGTTTTGAAAACTGTGTAGACAATATTTATAAATGATATGCAGAACTAGAGGTAATAATACTAGGTGATTTTAGCCGCAATTTGTTAATGATAATCTATTAAATGATTTGTTAATTTACAGCAGCTCTCTGGGGTTAGAATAACTAGTAGATGAACAGACCAGAATCACGGATGCAACCAGTACTTTGATATATCACATATACTCCAATACACCACAGTGCATAACAAGTATAACTGTTGCACACATTGGTAATATAGTGATCAGTGTCCCATATTCTGTAACAGGAAATTAAATAAAACTACTAAATGTACAACCAATCATGCTTTAGCATATTGAAATTGCACGAATTTTAATTAAACACATTTTTAGCTATACAACACAGACTTGAACGCCATTATCGATCGTGGTATACTAAGTAATATTGTAAATATCTGGAAAATATGTTTCTTAAGGTTGTCGATAAATATGCCTCAGTTCACACAAGCCCGCCTGAATCAAATCAACAACCAAGGCAGCATGCTCTTCCATCAACAACCCAAGCAACATGCTCTTCCATCAACAACCCAAGCAACATGCTCTTCCATCAACAACACCAGCAACATGCTCTCCCATCAACAACCCAAGCAACATGCTCTTCCATCAACAACCCAAGCAACATGCTCTCCCATCAACAACCCAAGCAACATGCTCTTCCATCAACAACCCAAGCAACATGCTCTTCCATCAACAACCCAAGCAGCATGCTCTTCCATCAACAACCCAAGCACCAGGCTCTCCCATCAACAACACAAGGACCAGTCTCTCCCATCAACAACCCACGCAACATGCTCTTCCATCAACAACCCAAGCACCAGGCTCTCCCACCAACAACACAAGCAACATGCTCTTCCATCAACAACCCAAGCACCAGGCTCTCCCATCAACAACCCAAGCAACATGCTCTTCCATCAACAACCCAAGCAACATGCTCTCCCATCAACAACCCAAGCAACATGCTCTCACATCAACAACCCAAGCAACATGCTCTCCCATCAACAACCCAAGCAACATGCTCTTCCATCAACAACCCAAGCAACATGCTCTTCCATCAACAACCCAAGCAACATGCTCTTCCATCAACAACCCAAGCAACATGCTCTTCCATCAACAACCCAAGCACCATGCTCTTCCATCAACAACCCACGCAACATGCTCTTCCATCAACAACCCAAGCAACATGCTCTCCCATCAACAACCCAAGCAACATGCTCTCCCATCAACAACCCACGCAACATGCTCTCCATCAACAACCCACGCAACATGCTCTTCCATCAACAATCCACGCAACATGCTCTTCCATCAACAACCCAAGCAACATTCTCTCCCATCAATGTTCCAGATATGATTGGTGGATGAACAGCCCGGGTGACCTTCCGAGCAGTATTTCAGGCTTGGGTACACACTCGCGTGACACCAGTATTCCGCAAGGCAGCTGGTTAGCTTCCTGAAATGAAATAAGTCGAACCACAGTGGGATTCGAACAAGCAGCGGCGATAGGCATGTGATTTGAAGTCAACGACCTAAGCCACTCGGACAGGGAAGCCACTGATTATTGACACCTGCGTCGAAAGATCACAATAGTATATGGAGAGTTATATGATGCGCAAGGACCGTATAGTGATTGACATCGATGCTATGAAACGCTATCACAAAGCTGTATTGCTCTGTATCTTACAGGCCACCTGTATGTCAGGTCCACTGCTTTCTATGGAATGACCCTAAGGGCACATATGGAAGAGTGGAATAGACCTGGACAAGAAATTCATATGTTGAATCTAGGTGTTCTAGCTTCATAATTCTCTTGCATAGACAATGTTGCTACAGTAGGTGGTTCCGGACATGTTGTCTGGTTCAAGCTTTGAGGCAGCCAAGGTCAATTACCAATGTAACCCAATCTTGTTGTGCAGCATTGATGGTTGGCATCCTTATGGTCAAGCTTTGAAGCTGACCATGGTCATTTACCAATGTAACTCAATCTTGTTGTGCAGCATTGATGGTTGGCATCATCTTTTTCAAACTTTGAATCCGACCAATGCCAATTACCAATCTAAGCCAAACACGTGGTTCAGCATCGATGGTTGACACCATCTGGTTCAAGCTTTGAAGACTACATTGTACATCAGTACTGGGTATATACTACATTATACATCAGTACTGGGTATATACTACATAATATATCAGTACTGGGTATATACTACATTGTACATCAGTACTGGGTATATACTACATTGTACATCAGTACTGAGTATATACTACATTGTACATCAGTACTGGGTATACACTACATTGTATATCAGTACTGGGTATATATTGCATTGTACGTCAGTACTGAGTATATACTACATTGTACATCAGTACTGGGTATATACTACAGTGTACATCAGTACTGGGTATATACTACATTGTGTACCAGTACAGGGTATATACTACATTGTACATCAGTACTGGGTATATACTACATTGTACATCAGTACTGGGTATATACTACATTGTACATCAGTACTGGGTATATACTACATTGTACATCAGTACTGGGTATATACTACCTTTTACAACAATACTGGGTATATACTACATTGTGTAACAGTACTGGGTATATACTACAGTGTGTACCAGTACTGGGTATATACTACATTGTACATCAGTACTGGGTATATACTATACTGGATATATACTACAATGTACATCAGTACTGGGTATATACTACATTGTACATCAGTACTGGGTATATACTACATTGTACATCAGTACTGGGTATATACTACATTGCACATCAGTACTGGATATATACTACATTGTACATCAGTACTGGGTATATACTACATTGTACATCAGTACTGGGTATATACTACATTGCACATCAGTACTGGATATATACTACCTTGTACCTGATATGTCATTGGGTTGCATTTGTAGATGACATGGAATCATATGTGTCACGCCTCATATCACATATCTTTATAGACAACATAAAATGTATCGGAATATTCTTAGATACTCATTTGTTATAGATGTATGTCTTAAGCGTCATAGAAACAGTTATTTCCTGACAGATTATCCTGACGATAGTCTACATATTTTATTTAATTTATGCTTCAAAGACCTACTCTTGAACACCACTGGCGTCATATACTGAATATTTGTCACAGCTTAATTGGTGTCACCGGAGGGGACAATGTGTTTATCCTCCACCTGTCCACACCAATAAAATGTGACTTACCTTATCAATTCCATTTATGTGGCTATAGAGAATAAAGGATAAGGCACGTAATAAACACTTGTGGGTGTGGTCGACCGTCCGTCCATCTTTCCGGAAAGACATACTGGATCCTGCGATGACTTGAATATGAAATGTTGCATTATAAACCTTCACTCAGTGTCACAAAGTTGAGATACGGGCCTCAATTGTGCCATATTTGTATGCTAAGATTACATCAGGTTTTTGTAAATGTTTGCGTTCATGTATAAATCTTTAAAGTTTTCGTTTAAAACTTAGTGTATTAGTTTCGGCATTAGAAATCATGAACGTACATGCATTTTTTTTTATCAAATTTGGTTCAAAACTGACAAAGTTATCATTTCTTTTGACTTATTGTTAAAAAGTTATAAACCCCTAGGTGAGGCCTTGGTTGATAAATATACAGTCGCATAGTGTTGTATCAAATTCACGGAATGTGTACTTATCTCGTGCACATTTACTGTCTATGCAGACCATTGTTTTAATAAAAGCCGCCGGTTTCATGCTATTTGGCGCACACACATTTGATTGTTACTACAGACCTGGAATAGAGTGAATATATTCCAGGACATTTTTTATTTATGCTCGGAAAACGAGGTATGTGGAAATTTATGTTAAAATTGTATTAGCTAATTTGAACATTGTGTATTTAAACGTTCATTCTGTTTAGTTATAGCTTCATAATTTATGCCGAAATTATGCCGTTAGAGTTACGTCATGCTGAGTATTTCTGTCCGTAACTGTTTTGTTGAAAGATTTTGTGTTAATATATTAGCTATGGAACGCCAATGAGGTATGAGGTTTATGTGGTTCTATACTCACGGCTCCATTATTAAGTATTATTACTGGCAGAAGATTGTATTTTAATATATAATAATGACCGTGTATTCATTGAAATGGTAACACGTGGTCAGTCACAAGTGGTCAGTAACACGTGATTCATATCATCATTATTATTTACTATGATTGATCATCATAAACGAACGATATTAAGTGTAACTGTAAGGGAAGTAAGAAGCGTGACGT
>CM026391.1:29587893-29680685 GCA_014843695.1 Archivesica marissinica | reverse complement strand
GTATATTTGACAAGTAATGGATTTACCATCTCGGTATTTTCATATGAGTTCACTGGCTCATTGGTTATAAAGGCTGAACTATGAGTAGTGTTTGACACTTGGTGTCCGTTTGCTAGATTTCTAGTACCCCTGTACCTAGGTGAATTGGGATCTGCCCAACACTCTGTTCGTCCGTGGCCATTACGCCTACAATAACTACAATATTTTTCTATCCGGGGAGTTCTATGGGTAGCTTGGGAATTATCTATCCTAATATTGGGTCGATACATGGGTGATGGGATATATTGCCTTGGGGCTGGAGGTCGGTGTTCTGTATCTCTGGGTTTCACATTCGGATTTGAAGTAATCCGTGTCCTGGGCGCTAATCTGCGATGGAGGTTATATTCATCAGCCAGAGAAATACATTCCTGGAGAGTAGATGCTTTCTTATCCAGAATGAACAAATTAAGCTCATCACTTAGCTGGGAATCGAATCTATATCTCAAGAGCAGCTCGATCCAGTTGACCTCGCTCGGATCATTGTTCTCCGTCCCTAGAGTCATTTGCTCCCTTAATTCCTTAATGAATTCGGAATATGTCTGCTGAGGTTTCTTTACCAAAGAGAAGAAATTCTTTCTATATACAGTGGGTGAGAGTCTATATTCATCCAAGATGGCGGCCTTGAGGGTATCGTAATTATTAGCGTCTTGGACAGGAAGAGTGGCATATATATTTCTGGCCTTGTCGGACAACTTGTATATAATATGGCCCACCCATGTTTGTTTGGCGACCTGGCTAGCTTCGAACAGTCTCTCACATGTTGCGAAGAATTTATCTGGCCTCATAGTCTGGGTCCAAATAGGAACAGAAATGTTTGTCTTAGAGGGCCTATGATCTGTATGGAGGGGGTTATTTTGCTGAGATTCCTGATCTCTCTGGATTTCTCTCAGGCGAATCTCCGTCTGCATTTTCTCCCTTTGCATTCTTTCCTCCCTGTCCCTTTCTTTCTCTTCTCTTTCCCCTCTTTGTTTTACTTCTTCCCTCTCTCTTTCCCTCTCTCTTTCTTTCTCATAAATCTCACCCTGACGTTCCAGATTTGCCTGATTAAAGAAGGGAAGTCTCATTAATTTGTCCCATATATCATCACCTGTTGTCTGCAAGTCGGGGTGAACCGGCCCCTCAGTTTCCTTATTAGCACTCCTAGTTGTAGCCATTTTATTTTTTTATTTCCCAAAATTTTTAATCCCCAGAATGTATCTCCAAATGTATTATAGAATTGAGTTCAATAAAAGGAAGTAAATCACTAATATAATTTTTAATGATAATATTAAGCCTCTATGAAAAGAAAACTGGTACTTACCGAAGTCTGTCTCGTCCGTTAATCCAATATATAATTTATCACATATTCAAAGTTTGCACATTTCCAATAATTTAATCCATTTCATTAATTTAATAATTCGTTGACGTCTTTCACTTATTTCCAAATTCTAACACTGTCTAGCATGCACTTCTGTTTTCCCACGTTAATTAATAGTCCCTTGTATTCTTCATGTATAAATCCTAGTGTCCTTCACAATATTCCATATATAAATTCTAGTGTCCTTCACAATATGTCACGATATGTCACCTCTTCTTTATTTCCAATCCCGGATGAGCCCCCAATTGTCGCAAACTCTCCTTTTTCTTCTCGTAATAATATGTCTCGGTTGCTACGGCTCTTACCAGGGTCTATCCTATGTAGACTCGCTGGAGTTGTCTAGGGGGTTTCTTCGTTATTATATGTATTAATGATAACTCAACACAGTATTACATTTCTTCTATATAATATCTTGTTTATATTGGCATCAGAAATATCCAGTTATATATAATCAGTGATCTATATATATATACATCGTATCATTAAAAGCTTATTTAACAATCCATTTGTGTGAGCCGAATATGCGCTTACACAGTATATTTAACATCCAATCTTTCTAATCCGTCATTACTCAATATCACTATAATCTAATCACTGTTTCTGATTAGATTAACTTTTAATCAACTTCGATATGGTTCGCCGAAACTCTATGTTTCTTCTGTGGCTGAACAATTTAATTATTCGACAAATCTTTATAAGTTATATTTCTTATAATGTCAATAATATCTAAGTATCATAAATACAGTTTATATGTCTATATACTAGATTGAGATCACGACCTTTCTCGCTCCTGGAGTTAGGCTCTAGTGTGTCTGATTTTAGTTAATAAAATCCATTTCTTATATACATAATTGAATCAGTGTATATATGATATAACAATTCCTAAAACATCTGTTATTCCTAAACATCTGTTATGTTATCTAATATTACACCATCAAACCAGTTCGGTGCCTTTGTATTACATAACTGGACACCTGCAACCACGGCCTTGATAAACTGAGATTAGGCATAACATCTTAAGTCATTTCCCGCGCGAAGCGAGATTGATAATTTTAGGCGCGAAAATAATAGCAGACGATTATGCATAAAACAAATATATATATATTACATGGTAAACATTTGGCCATATATAGAAACAGTTTAATGTATTTATATAATACATTACTATTTATATATAACAATAATAAATATTTCGTGCAAATTGGGGTTTTGCACAATACCAGTATATTACTTGTGCAACTCATGGCATTGTTGGTATCGTGCAAACGATCAAAGTACTACTACTTTAGATATTGATAAATTCCATGGACAAATCATTGATCATGTTCGCTAATATAATATACGTTTATACCACAGACTGAGATTTAATCTTTATTTATGTCTCATCCATGTACATTACATAAAATATATACATAAAAGCTTACACATTAACAACAGTACATGGCCATTCTTCAAAGAATTATAAGAGACTATATATCACAGTACGACTATCACATAATTACAGTACAATTCACCAAGGTATTTACAACATAAAACCAAGAAACAGTTGCTAATTCTCTTGTTGAATATGAATTAAAATACATAAGTTTCAAACACTGAAATGGAAAAGAGGGCACTAATGTGCATATTAAGAAATATATTAAAAGATCAATTATCAGCCTCGATCAGATCGAGAATGAACTAATTAGCAGCTGTTTCTTGTGATAAATAAAAGGTATCAACACATATATTTAAAAAATAAAAATAAATCATATATTATTTACAAAGGTAAAAGTAGCGTCGTTGAAGTATATTAAAACAGGTCTTGGCACAAATTCTAATTAGATATGGATCAGTAAACAGAAACATAAGTTGATCAGTTTTGCTTAAATTAAGGAAGTTGCGTTCATACAACACTGCCTTTTCAAAAAGAACAGTTCTAAGGTCAGTGTATATGGTACATTCTAATAGTACATGGCGTTCATCTTCCAAAACACTACAAAACGGACATTTGCTATCTTCTAAATGTAGATTTTCATACCTTCCAGTTTCTATGCGAATTGGGGCAACTCCACACCTAAATTTACTATATGCAGACCTATGTCTTGTAGGTAAAATTAGGTTACAATATTCCTCAGTTCGAAAATCAGTTTTAAATGTACAATATGTTCTTAATTTATTGCGACCTCTTCCGGATGTACCAGAAACGCTAGTTATAGAGGAAGACCACTCTGCTACATATTTTACCATATCAGATTTTTCTACACGATCTACAAATGTGTGTTTAGATATGGGTACAGACAAATTACAAAGTTCAACCAAATTATGATCTGCAAAATGCTTCTTGACGAAATAAAACCAGTTTTTGCAATTAGCAGATTTAATGTTTGCCCAGAGTGCAATACGTTTATTCAGTCTAGAATTGTTCGTATTAGCTAACCGTGTCCAAAATAATGCAGTAGACTTCCATTGACGGACAGTAGGTGGAATCCAACCCATTTCTCCTGAGACCGCAGCATTAGGCGTGTATTTTCCAACACCCAGAAAAAATCTCATAGCTCGGTTTTGGACTGCATTTATACATGTAAATGTTTTAAAACCCCAGACTGAAGCACCATAAGCAATTACAGGCCAAAAGATTGAATCGTATAATTTGGTAAATACGTTATAAGGTACTCCACCTATCATTTTGCATTTAGCAATCAGTAAACCTAATGCACGACTTGCACTTTGAGCAACCATTTTAGCTGTAACATTTAGATCTAGGTGCTCATGCAGCACAACCCCGAGGTAAGTATATCTATCAACAGTTGCCAACTGGTCATGTCCACACTTAAATAAATAATCAGATCTATTTTCATGTTCTGGACGAAAATGTATAATCTTACTTTTACCAATATTAATTGACATATCATTAAGACAACACCAATCGTACAGTGAGTTTAACAATACTTGTAGATCTTGTGCGTTTCCAGCTAGTAAAACGATGTCATCAGCATATAGAAGTATACAGACAATCTCATCATCTATTTTAATACCAACATTAAGTGATTTTAAGTAAATTGCTAAATCATTAACGTAGAGGTTAAACAATAACGGTGATAACACACAGCCCTGTCTCAGTCCACAATGAACATCAAACCATTCAGTTTTAAAATAATTGATTCTAACACATGATGCGACAGATGAGTAGAGTGACTTAATGGCTAATAACATTTTACCAGAAACACCCGTTTCATTTAACCTTGTCCATAATTTAGACCTACTAATAAAGTCATATGCTTTACGAAAATCGATAAAAGCAGTAAAGGTAGATTTTCTGAGCTTCTTTCGTGTTTCAATTATATTTACCAAAGAAGAAATTTGATCCGAAGTACTACGTTTTTTCCGGAAGCCATTCTGCTCATCTGCTACAATGCCACTATCTTCTACCCACGAACTGAGTCTATTATTCAAAATATTACAGTATATCTTATACATTGTACATGCTAAAGCAATTCCTCTATATGACATAGGGTCTCTAGGATCAGCTGTTGTAGATTTTGGTATTGGGTTAATAATAATAACTTCATAATAATTTCAAAACAAATATTATATAAGGCGTGCACAAATATAACAGTAGTATCGTTCTTTAATACTTCAGCTGGAATTTCATCTATTCCGCAAGCTTTACCACGCTTTGCGTTATCTACAGCTTTCTTGACATCTAATAGAGAAATAGACTCATTAAATGGTATGTCATCATTATTAAGATCAGGCTGAGTTGGCAGCGAATCATTTACATTTACTCTATCATGTCTATTAAACAGAGAACTGAAATCGCTTTTCCATTTATGTAAAACGTCATCAATATATGAGGAAGTAGAACCATCATCCAGAATTATTTGCATAGGTATTAATTTATTTTTACAGTGACCAACTCCAATCTTTCCAATTGACTGCCAAAACTTAGATTGGTCAACATTACAATCTATTAAAAGTTCATTTTGCATAGTAAATCAATAAAATCGTTTGGCTTTTTGAACTTCCTGGTCAAATAGCTTAAGGGCTTGTACATATTCTGCTTTAAATCTAACTTTGTCATTTCTATTACAACAATTCAGCCATTTACGTTCTACAATACATAATTTAGACCATAAATTTGTTAGATAACCACTCCACCAAGGTTTACCAGGTCTATGTTTTTTATTTTTACTGCTACTTACAATAGTTTTATAAGGAATGTCATTATAAATGTTCTGTTTCAAAATTGTACACCATTCACTATATACAAGATTAATATCATTCTGAGTACGAGTCCGCCTCCGTGGTCGAGTGGTTAAGGTCGCTGACTTGTATACCACTGTAACCTATCATCACTGATGGTCACGGGTTCGAGCCCCGCTCAGGCCGTGTCTCATTTATATGAAAAAGTTGGCAGTTTCTTACGGAGGTTGGTGCACCCAAGTACTGGTTAACCGCTGGAGCCTGCACAGGAAAGGTGTTGTTAGGTAAACTGCCCGCCGGCGATATAGCCCAAAATGGTGCTGATGCAGGCGTAAAACCCGAATCATATCTGAGTACGACATCCCTGTTCCAACGTATCAATGACCTTATTTACTTGTACTAAGATTTCAGAACTACTCATGAAAGAATTATTAACATTTCCAAGGTCAAACTTATCGTAAGAATGATGCTCATGTACATCATATTCCTCTGTAAATGCGTTACTAACAATATTCCATGACAGCATTGAATGATCTGGCATACTAGTTGGTGTTAACGAATGTAGATAACCAGAATTATTTACTAGTTGTGACGTTAACATAACCGAAAAGTCAGTCAGATTGCACATATTATCATGTGTAGTAATACAGTAATCAACCACGGATGACCCTTTCACAGAAACAGAAGTAAATTTATCTACAGAACCACTTCTACCATTTAGCATACACATGTTTGTGTTTACCAAAAAATCTATAAAAAGTATTACGCAGACATGACTGTGTTACGAGTGTGCCCTTAGGCAAGGCATTTAAATTCCACGTTGCCTCTTCTCTCTCCCTCGTGGCGATGGATTCCATCAGGAGTGAGGTCTCGAGAGTGATTTATATAAGTTGAAATAACTTGTTTCGCAATCGAGCTAATATAAATTTGTATAAACTAAGCATGTAATTTTTGTTTGAACCCCAAATCCATTTGTCCAGATCCCAAGCGCCTGTGGGAGATAAAGTGCTAGGGAGAATCTTATTATTTTGATTATTTTCTAATTAGACGTCATACTGTGTTCCACCAGGACAGCGTGTTAGGAATAGTACCGTGTCATCGTAATACCGTCATCGTATAATCGTTCCCTAGTCCTAATATCTCTTCAATTCTTCAACAGAAACAACATTGCCACAACTACATATCTGCTGGTTTAAGCCATTTGGAACCATCGGCAGCCACCGTTAACTGTGCATGATCGAATTCCATTTCATTATATAGACACACTCATAATGAAAACATACATTAAATGTAATGCATCATCCTCAAAACAAATAATACAACTGGTCGCAACTGATCCACAAGACTGAATGGCTATACAATCGTACATTCACGAAACACATCGTGCACATAATCACCTCATCATCCTTAATCTGTGGTATGCTGTCAATACAAAAACTAAAACCATTGAAACCTAAAAATGTTGAAGGTTTCACCTGCAAAACAGATTGTGTAGTTCTGTTGAGTTCCAATTAGTGTGTTTATTTTGGGTGTTTAACGTCGCTACAACAGCTTAATTAGGTCATATGGCGATTCTTGATTGCGAATCTTGATTTCTAATTGGATGGTATTGTAAATGTTTACAGATTAAACATCAAAATGGTTTATTTCCGGTCGTGGTCAAAATATAAGGTCTATCGGATAACTGGAAGCGAACGTTTTGGTTTAGGCATAGCAGCTTCCAAATAACATGGTCAGCAGTTAGCTTAATAATATAGTGTATTGCTCGATTCATTGTACATATACATGTGCATACAAACATGACCGGAGTTCGAGCCCCGCTGGAGCCGTTACGATTGTGTCCTTAGGCAAGGCATTTAAATTCCACGTTGCCTCTTCTCTCCCTCGTGGCGATGGATTCCACCAGGAATGAGGTCTCGAGAGTGATTAACATAAGTTGAAAGAACTTGTTTCGCAATCGAGCTAAAATAAATGTGTATAAACTAAGCATGACAAATTAAAGAAAGGCAAACGGGTCGGGGGACATTAGTTACGACCCTTCCCGAATTCAGCGTTTGTATGCATTTGAGGCATTCCAGAATAGTGCAAGTGCAGTTATAATTATGAGTTGTTTCGCCAACATTGACAGTTGCCAAATAGTACAAGTGCAGCTATATTAGTTGTTTCGCCAACATTGACAGTTGCCAAATAATACAAGTGAAGCTATGTGTGTTGTTGCGCCAACATTGAGAGTTACCATATAGTACAAGTGAAGCTATGTGTGTTGTTGCGCCAACATTGACAGTTGCCAAATAGTACAAGTGAAGCTATGTGTGTTGTTGCGCCAACATTGACAGTTGCCAAATAGTACAAGTGAAGCTATGTGTGTTGTTGCGCCAACATTGACAGTTGCCAAATAGTACAAGTGAAGCTATCTATGTTGTTGCGCCAACATTGACAGTTGCCAAATAGTACAAGTGAAGCTATGTGTGTTGTTGCATATGCGGGTTTTTGTTTTCCACAATAACATGCATAAAGTGATTTACAAAAACATTTCATCTATTCCACTTGTTGCGCCAAATGAACGATATAGTATACTAGTACTTGATAACATGCACCTTATTACAACTTTTGCATCCACTATATGTGCTCGCTATGTGTGCAATAGAGACATGCATTTATGAATTTCGTAATTCGTTTACCTTTGAGGACGACAAGATCTTCGCGTTGTTTCTGAATCTCCACTTTTATGTCTTCTAATTCAATCCGATAGTTTCCTATGTTATCCTCAATCTTGTCTCTCAGTTCCAAGTTGCTTTCAGTAAATGCTTCCATCTTCGCACCCATTCGTTCGGTAAATGCTTCCATCTTCTCACCCATTTCTTTAACTTCAATATCCAAGAGTTCCATGTCATGCTCTACGCGAACCATTTTATATAGCATCTGCTCCTCATAGTGGAATTTAGAGCACTTTGGCTCGGAAGCCAAAGATGCCTCAGTTTTCACTAAAGTGAACACAAGTATTGCAGAGATAACTGTCAAGAAAAACATTTTAAAAACTGTAATTATTTATTTAATTTATCAACAAAGAAAATATCAATACGTTTCCAACTTCTTTGTATTAACTCTAATCAATGCATAATATTTATAGTTGAACAGCCAACGTATACCAAAATGTATGTCCTTATGAAATAATGTATTATTCCACAAATGATTCCCTATAGTCTGTATCAAGTTAGTTCAGGATTCCACATGTAGTATCAACTAGTTAGTTTGAATTTGGCTACTTTCTGTTCCGTTGAGGCCAGTGTGATTTATCAATTAGTTCCGGTGTCATATAGAATAATGACCCACTCAAACTCCCGCGGGTCATTATTCAGCCATAGAATATTGACACCCCTTGCGGAAAAATGACCCCCCTTGCAAATAGCAATATATAGTGAGGAAATATTGAATTTATTATAATTAAATATTAGTTAGCACTGTTTAAGGCCTAACAACATATATTTTGATTTAACGATGTACAGAATAACATAAATATATTGAATCTGAAATAAATATGCAGATAATTTCTCTCTTATCAATTTCTAAAGATGATCATGAGGTGGTGGGTGCTGTATTTATAACTAGGAGGTTCACATAATGCATACTATTTACAAACATAAAACAAATAAGAACAATGACCCGCACCCCCTATGTATAAACTGAACATCAATGCCATAAAATAATGACCCCTCTATGTGTAGACTACAATTACGAGAGAGAGAGGGTCACTTTTCGATGCCATGGAATAATGACCCCCCTGGAATGGGTCTCTGTCTGTATCATTGCACTATCCCCCAAAAATCTAAAATGACTTAATCTCTTCAGGAGGCGTCGCTCATATGGGCAACAAGTAGTGATGATAAATAAATGTAAAACACACTCACACTATGGATGCTTCTACAGCAGAAATTGATGTATATTTCTTTAACAAATTTAATTAATATGTTATCACCTAATTATAGCAAACTATTCTTATCATGTTTATGCATATTCTCTTAAATCTTTCCAGAAAATGTGCACAATTATGTAATAATTATGTTGGTAACAATTGTAATGCTGACTATTATGGGTCCTATTAAGCCTTATCTTCTTTGCCACAGGTGTGAAACGCAATAAACCCTTATGTTTAGGGAACTGCAACCAACAAGGGACACTTCCTGTGTTCCCAATACACTGGTTACATGTTTTATATAATTCATTACAACTAATATTTTAATAGTGTATGAGCAAGGACAGACAACAGTATACTTTATAACGTGTGCCTCCATATATATTCAGTGCAAGCAACTGTTCAATGCATACATGTAGAATGTGACCCCCATAATGTAGATTATCTGATTGATGGTAGGTCACTTTTCCATGCCATAGAATAATGACCCCCCTATAATTGTGTAAGCTATATGAGTGAGGGGGGGGTCACGTTTCCATGCAATAGAATAATGACCCCTCTGTATGTAACTATACAAGTGAAGGGTGTCACTTTTCCATGCCATAGAATAATGACCCCCCCCCTGTGTGTAAACTATGAGTGAGGGGGTCACTTTTCGATGCCATAGAATAATGACCTACCTGTGTGTAAACTATGCGAATAAAGGGGGTCACTTTTCCATGCCATAGAATAATGACTCCCTGTATGTAAATTATATGAGTGAAGGGTCACTTTTCCATGCCATATAATAATGACCCCCCCTGTGTGTAAACTATATGAGTGAGGGGGTCACTTTTCCATGTCATAGAATAATGACCCCCTGTATGTAAACTATATGAGTGAGGGGGTCACTTTTCCATGCCATAAAATAATGACCCCCCCTATGTTTACACAGTACGAGTGACGACGGGTCACTTTTCCATGCCATAGAATAATGACCCCATGTGTATTGTGTAAACTATATGAGTGAGGGGGGGGTCACTTTTCCATGCAATAGAATAATGACCCCTCTGTATGTAACTATACAAGTGAAGGGTGTCACTTTTCCATGCCATAGAATAATGACCCCCCCCCTGTGTGTAAACTATGAGTGAGGGGGTCACTTTTCGATGCCATAGAATAATGACCTACCTGTGTGTAAACTATGCGAATAAAGGGGGTCACTTTTCCATGCCATAGAATAATGACTCCCTGTATGTAAATTATATGAGTGAATGGGTCACTTTTCCATGCCATATAATAATGACCCCCCCCCTGTGTAAACATATGAGTGAGGGGGTCACTGTTCCATGTCATAGAATAATGACCCCCTGTATGTTAAACTATATGAGTGAGGGGGTCACTTTTCCATGCCATAAAATAATGACCCCCCCTATGTTTACACAGTACGGGTAACGACGGGTCACTTTTCCATGCCATAGAATAATGACCCCATGTGTGTAAACTATATGAGTGAGGGGGTCACTTTCCATGCCATAGACTAATCACCCCCATATGTGTAGATTATATGAGTGGGAGGGGCTCACTATCCATATCATAGGATAATCACCCCCATATGTGTAGATTATATGAGTGGGAGGGGGTCACTATCCATATCATAGGATAATCACCCCAATATGTGTAGATTATATGAGTGGGAGGGGGCACTATTCATATCATAGAATAATCACCCCCATATGTGTAGATTATATGAGTGGGAGGGGCTCACTATCCATATCATAGGATAATCACCCCCATATGTGTAGATTATATGAGTGGGAGGGTGTCACTATCCATATCACAGAATAATCACCCCCATATGTGTAGATTATATGAATGGGAGGGTGTCATACTGGGGGGTCATTATTCTATGGCATGGAAAAGTGACCACACCTCACTCATATAGTTAATATACAGGGGTTCGTTATTCTATGACATGGAAAAGTGACCCCCCTCACTTATATAGTTTACATACAGGGGGTCATTATTCTACGGCATGGAAAAGTGGCCCCACCTCACTCATATAGTTAATATACAGGGTGGACCTCACTAATATAGTTAATATACAGGGGGGTCATTATTCTATGGCATGGAAAAGTGACCCCACCTCACTGATATAGTTAATATACAGGGGGATCATTAGTCTATGGCATGGAAAAGTGACCCCCCCCCCTTCACTCATATAGTTTACATACAGGGGATCATTATTCTACGGCATGGAAAAGTGACGACTCTCACTCTTACTGTAAACATAGGGGGTCATTATTCTATGGCATGGAAAAGTGACCTACCCTCAATCAAATAATCTACACTAAGGGGGTCGGTCATATTCTATGCATGGAACAGTTTCTTGCACTGGGAGGCACACGTTATAAAACATAATGTTATCTGTCCTTGCTCATACAATAATAAAATAGTATGTGTCACAGGGCTCACTTGTACAACAACGCCTGGCGTAGGTTCGAATATTTAATCTTGTATGTATAGGGATAGGGCCTAAAACATACAATATATACACTCATAAATCTACAGTAAAAACATGATAAAACTATACAATATATACACTCGTAAATCTACAGTAAAAACATGATAAAACTATACAATATATACACTCATAAATCTACAGTAAAAACATGATAAAACAATACAATATATACACTCATAAATCTACAGTAAAAACATGATAAAACAATATAATATATACACTCGTAAATCTACAGTAAAAACATGATAAAACAATACAATATATACACTCATAAATCTACAGTAAAAACATGATAAACCAATAAAATATAGCACATAATTAATTCCACGCGTATATACACAATACAACATATATATATGTAATTCATTATAAATATCTTACCACAGCGTTAATTAAACATCTTTCCAATATAAATTGGAAAGTCTTTAAATGATTTTCGACTACCTCGTAAGAGTTCATCCATAGATCTCATTCTGAGCTGAAAAACAGTTCAGAATCACCATAAAAGGAATTATATTAGCAAGGAACCAATGCATTCAAACCTTTCATACATCTCTCATTCATATACATACAACAGACAAAACGATTGGGCATGTACACTACAATACAGTGACAACTGATCACCTGGGGTTGATTCGGCGAACGTCGACAATTTCCGTCACAGACGGACGTTGCCGATCGTCACCGATTCACACAGACAACGACAAGACATGAAGTCATCCGTATATACGACGCATGTGCTATTGAAACTGTGTTTACTATGGAACGCCGCATCCGTCATATAGACACGTACATATAAAAACACAACCTGTGACATATGTATTATGAATGATATAAAACATGTAACACAGTAAGTGTCACAGTTGATTGCCGTGCTCCAACAATAAGGTTTCATTGCTTTTGTATGGTGATTTTCACACCTGTGGCAAAATTAGTTAGCCACACCAGTCAGAATTATAATGGTTAACAGCATATTATATAGTTGTATACATTTTCTGGAAAGTTTAAGAGAACATGCATGCATATGATAATAATGGTTAGTACTGTGCTATTTTATGGTATTTATTTTGAGCTGCATGGTTTCAAATACCAATTAAGTTGAGGGTATATCTTTTTTCATGAATAAATTCAATATACTTTGATTGATAATTGTTAATTTATTCTATAGCTTATGCAATGATTAATAAAATAATTATATTGATAACATTGTTTGTGTAGGCTTTGGTGATGCGGGTCATTATTCTATAAGGGGGGTCATTATTCTATAATAGATCCTACAGAATAATGACCCGGTCATTATTTTGGCGGGTCAATATTCTATATGACACCGGTCCCACTTTCTCTGTCTTGTGTATTCGGTGGTTTACCGGCTGCGGTTCACTTATTTCTATAGCTGATAACCCCGGGATCTAATAATCAGTAGCAATTTAGGTAGATGTCATGCTATGTTTTATGAGTGAATTAGTTATGTTCAGTGATCAGCCTTTATTAAAATGAAAACAGCGAAATACACTCGTAACATTAATTGTTTTATACATATATTCAGTATCTTTCGGTATTCGGTAGAGTAGGATTAGTCTCCCTTGAAAATGAAATCACCGAAATATTCTCAGAACATTAAAATAAATCACTATAAAGGGCAGATATTAAGTTAATTCACAGTTATTAGGTATATTAAACTTAATAAATAGCTATAACTACGCTAATTCATTAGTTTTATTGTTTTGTATGCCGAATTTAAGTGTATTTCGGTATACGGTAGAGTAGGATTAGTCTCCCTTGAAAATGAAATCACCTAACTACTCTCATAACATTAAAATAAATCACTATAAAGGGCAGATATTAAGTCAATAAGGTGTAATATGCTTAATAAATAGATCAAACGTGTTAATTCTTACATATATTGCTTTTACATACTGGTTTTCGGTGTCTTTCGGTATTTTTCGGTAATTCGGTGTCTTTCGGTATTTCTAGGGACCGACTTGCACTGGATCTACTGCCTTTCGGGGAACCTCCCTTTTGTACCGTATTCAATATATTTCACTACTTTTAGCAATACTGGCAGTGGGTTGTGATTGGATACACAGGGATTCGGCACGTTTGGGGGTACTAGTATATATATCTAAGTATAATACTTAATAATTAATACTTAAATATATATACTAGTACCCCCAAACGTGACGAATCCCTGTGATCGGATACCAGTAAAAATAAATGTTCCGAATATTTGTGGAATTACTTTATTCACATGGGCCTCATTCTCCAACAGACAGTATTTATTTTTCTGTAGGTAAGAGTGTTAAAATAAATTCCTTTGCAATTAGTTTGCACATAGATGCCAATTCCAGCTGGCGTAGTAAGAGTGTTCTTGAATATAATGAATAGCAAAATGAATTGTTCCACGGAATGATTCACTATAGTCTGTTTCATGTTAGTTCAAACAGGAATAAGAATCACCACCATATTAGAGAATGTAATTGATCTGGCTGAGCAATATTATATATTCTTTATATGAGGGTTATATAGAAAGTAATGTAAAGCTGAACAATATTATATATTCTTTATATGAGGGTTATATAGAAAGTAATGTAAAGCTGAGCAATATTATATATTCTTTATATGAGGGTTATATAGAAAGTAATGTAAAGCTGAGCAATATTATATATTCTTTATATGAGGGTTATATAGAAAGTAATGTAAAGCTGAGCAATATTATATATTCTTTATATGAGGGTTATATAGAAAGTAATGTAAAGCTGAGCAATATTATATATTCTTTATATGAGGGTTATATAGAAAGTAATGTAAAGCTGAGCAATATTATATATTCTTTATATGAGGGTTATATAGAAAGTAATGTAAAGCTGAGCAATATTATATATTCTTTATATGAGGGTTATATAGAAAGTAATGTAAAGCTGAGCAATATTATATATTCTTTATTTGAGGGTTATATAGAATGTAATGTAAAGCTGAGCAATATTATATATTCTTTATTTGAGGGTTATATAGAATGTAATGTAAAGTTGAGCAATATTATATAGTGGGCTATGTAGAAAGTAATGATAGCTGATGATATTTTAAATCCTCTTTATATGAGGATTATGTAGAAAGTAATGAATAGCTGATGGAATCTGATATGCTCGTTATATGAGGGTTATGTAGAAAGTAATATATAGCAGATGAAGTAATATATACTCATTATATTAGGGTTGTATTACAAGTAATGTATCAATCACATAGCGGTGTTTTACATCACGTTTGGTTTCGATTTATATACTATGCTGTGTCACAGTTGGTATCTACGGGATCCTGTTCTCGCAATGACCGTTTCGACGTGAACGTAATGTTAACATTGAATCATAAATGTCGAATATAGTGGTGATAATTTCAATTTCTCAAGACGAAAATGTCTCCCGAAATGTAGTAAAAATAAACATTAATCTGACATCCTGCACGTGTAGCACTATTTGTTAATAGTTACGACCGTACTTGTAAATTTATTTGTGTTGTGTTCTCTGTCTTCACTGATATAATCTTTCTGCTTGAATCATGGTGTGATAAGACATAGCTATATTGCATTTCTTGGAGGTAATTCTGAAACCAGTATAGACATTGTTAGAAAATCAAGTCGATACGATATAATGGATTACACTAGATAAAACATGTCTGGCATTAGATATCGAAGTGTGAATCTGTTGTATTTATATATATATATAGTATGTGTACATTCACCAGGATATTAATTAAGAAATAATAAGTATCAACCGTGGTATATCGCAGAATAACCCGAGTTTGAAGTTCTAATGCGTAGAAATATATCACGAAGGCCGAAGGTAGGTATATCGCACAATAACCCAAGAGAGATTTTACTCTACAAGTATGTATGTTATTAGCTGGGTCGTGTTAGAATTGTAATTAGTTTGAACGCCTTGAATCTGTTAGTATCAATGGACAACATTTGTATACACCATGGTCTACTTTTGAGTTCTTACAACTTACAATGTGACTCACGAGACCTCATTCCTGGTGGAATTCATCGCCACGAGGAGAGAGAAGATGCATGTGGAATTTAAATGCATTGAAAGTCTTGTTGTCCTGTTGTTTCAGCATATTTATAGCAGCTGCTCCTTCAAGCAATAGTGCACCTACTTCAGGCCAAGGTAACCTTTTATGACATGAGAATAAGGAGAATATACCCTTCAGAGAGGAACTCTATTTTGCTTGCTCTTAGCTGTGATTGGCTTTTCTGTTGTCTCAAGTCATTAAGAGCTTCGTCGACTTTCTTGTCCACTATGTCCAGAACAAGACGATCACCAAACGTCTCTGAGAACGGGTTACCAAGTTCCCGTATTACTGAACATAACTAATTAACCTGATGTTTAAGTTACTCTCTTTATTCTTTGCTTGTTCCTGATATTCAAATTCACTTCCAACTTCAGTGCGGCTTCTTCTGTTGTTAACATTATTCTAGATATGAACCGCTTTCCAATGGGTATCAGGTGTGCGTCTAGTGTAAATAACCATGGAACCAATGCGCTGAGTGGATCAACATACACACGAAATGTCCTTTCCCTCAAAGATCTAATGAACATGAGTATTGTCTGCTCAAATTTCAATACCAAAGATCACAACTACTGAAATTGTGGACTGAGCTATATATTCTCAGCCCTCCTCACTTTGAAATCATATAAAGCATTTAAATCGTAAAATTATTTTGTTTTGATGGCCATGTTTACAGCCATCTTGCATTATGGAGGCCATCTTGAATTGTGGCCGCCATCTTGATTTGATTGACGGGTGTTGATCTTAACCATTTCCCTCATAGAAACCGCCCTTGACGTCATTACCAATACGACATACATTGAAAATGTAGTAGCCAACAAATGTTCATAATAATAACCAGAATCTCATTTAGTGCCAGCAATATCAATGGAGGTGGGATAGATATGGCGACTACAAATGTACTTATCCACATGATAGTTAAATGGCTGTATGGCAATATAATAGTATATTAACCTAAATCTCTATGAAGGAAATGATTAAATAATCTTCAGGTATTCAACTATTACCACATACTACGTTTGCTGCTTCTATTCAGAAGTGAACACTTATTGCAAACTGGATGTATCACTAATTAGTACAAGGTAAATAACCACTACAAATTCGACGTAAACAATGTAGGACGAGTTGTCTCCCCTGTCTCACAATACAATAATACAATACAATACAGTACGATTGTTGCATAACTATAGCAGTAGGAAGTGACATGGAACTTTACAAAAGAAGGATTAGTATTTAAAATATGAAAGGTGTTATTGATATGCAAAATATATAAATTTGGAAATACCAGTTGTGATTGTGTTGGATTCGAATGACACAAGATTAATAAAGTTATGTATATTGGGCCAAGTATAGTAATATCTTTTATGTTCTACAATGAATGATAAAGGTGTTCTCATTGAAAGAAAACTCCACTTTCCGCTGATCAGAATCAGTGAAAGATGACATTTTCTATGCCACTGGTTGCGCTTCGTAATCCTTAGCGGTTAGATGTACGTTTGTATTTTATCTATTTTATTATTATCATGAAAAGTAATTATACAATAATATATTCCTATGAATTTGTTTTGTATGTAGTTTTGAATTTTGGCATCAAACAGAAATTAACTTCAAAAATTATACCGGAACTATTTCTTATTACGAACGTTCACACTAACATATGTGGTTGTGCGGTTGTGGAATGTAGTGAAATGAGGCTCTCGACAGGGGCAGCTAAAATGAATTAAGTTTGATAACAACTATTATATTAGCCAAAATCATTGGAACTCATAACAGAAAAAGGAGATATGTGTTTATTAGTGTAAGATAGGATTTGATTTCATCTCGTGATCATCGGTTAACGCCACTCTTGAAAATACAAATTTCGATGATCACTCGATGAAATCAAATCATATCTTACACTAATAAACACAAATATCGTCTATATCTTTCAATGTAATTTCGATCTTAAAGTTGAGCAATGAGGGCGAATTAGTATGAAGCGATACTCATTTTCCAAAATTCTTAATTACAATAAATACATAATCTCTCGGTTCGTGGTTGGTGTTAGCCTGTGTTCCATTATGTTAATTCTTCACTTTTTAACGTCTGACAAAATGGCATTGATATGATCAGAAACTCAATATGGCCCAATTAATAGTCTTGGTGTTAAAATATATTTATTTGACTGTCCAGGCAAAATATATCGACGCCTGTTCCCATGCTAGGTAGGTGTATGTAACGACAACCTTCAATAGCTAAATCATGCGAGGATGCTTTAAATCGTGTAATTGTAGAATTACAAACACTCATTCTTTATTGGAATGAAAAGAATGTTGGCACGAAATTTAAACATAGACATTACTAAGAACACACTTACGTTCATTATATGCTGGGGATAATCATTGGTACATGTTAAAATAGGCTACAGTTGAAACAAGCAATTAATTACCCATTGTTGATGTTGTTTTTGTTTAAACTTATTTATTTTACAACGATTGCAAAGCAAGATTTAACAACTTATATTAATCACTCTCGTTGGCGCGAGTGAAAGCGTAAATGTGGTCATTCATGTGGGAGGAAATCGGACTACCCGGAGAAAATCAACCTGTCCGATCTAGCGACCACCGTACCATCTCATACTTCCCGGTCCAAGGATCGAACAAGGGTTGCATTGGTGAGAAGCGATCACGCTAACTACTTCACTAATCACACAGCCGTGTGTTGTTTTTGGATGACTGTTCATGAATGTTTTCGTTTTGCCTTCTTGTGTAAGGTTTTGTTTAGAGATCCTGACCCATGCCTTCTAATTTTTTAAACCGAAATTTGTCTTTTTGATTTATTATATTAGTTCAGTTCACCAATAACCATATTGGACACGTATTTACTTATTTTTCCATCTTGTAATACTTCTGAAATTAAGCTGTTTGTTTAACTCTTTCTCTGATACAAATTATTTTCAATATAAAACGGACATTAGCCAATCCATTGCCACCCAATACAATAGCCGAAGACATAAGAGCGGTGTCAATAACATCCACTCCTCGTTTATACCGTTTGAACAGGGACTTTCTCGAATCATGTTCACACTAACTAACCATTGCTCTGAAATGATAGCCAATCTATATAATTATGTCCGTTCAGGCAAATCTGGATATACAAGTGATGTGGGTTGCTTCGTGTTTGTTTTGTAAAGGCTAAAACAATCTAAACATACAACTCAACCAGCAGCGCCATATCATTTGCAGACACCCACACATAATTAGAGCGTTGCAACAAAGTTAATAACCGACCCTGCTTTCACATACAATCACACAGGGATAATTATGCAATACATAATAATTACAACAATGTAATTGCCGATAGTAATGAAATATTGTGTATACTATTAAGAGTATTTATCAGGGGAGATAATCCATACAGTACTAACAATAGAATCGTCTATGCATAGTATAACTTATACAGATGATGATAGGTATACATTGTCAATAATGGTAATAGGACTACTGAATCTACATGTAATAGCAATGAAATAATCTCAACTGTTCACACTCGTGCTCTTGCTTTGGATTTAGGTCTAAAACAAAATGGTTAGTTTAAACATATTTTATTTCCCAATATAATACATATTGAACAATCACACATAATCAGAATACAGAAACAGGATTAGAATGGAAGACATAGTCTTATATAATTCTTCTCCACAAATAAAATGGTTCAATATAGGACATCAAATATACTGGGCTTAAACAATATAGAGACATTCAATGAACTACAATTAATGCTCACATCACCACACACAATACTAGATATTTGTTTGTATTTCAGAAACTTTAAAATTAGATCGGATATGTTGGATAGTTGTCTTAAAATTAGGGCTTTAATACTCATTTTAGAAAGGATAATGATACAAGAAACGGGGATGGTGGTATTCTGGTGTATATTCGAGACAATATAGATGTGAAACTCAGGACAGGCATAGAGTGTTTCTCAAGATTAGTAAATAGTTTTTTGTTTCCCAAGTATATCGTCATCCTATGGAATGATCGTTTTGAAAACTTTGTAGACAATATTTATAAATGATATGCAGAACTAGAAGTAATAATACTAGGTGATTTTAGCCGCAATTTTGTTAATGATAATCTATTCAATGATTTGTCAATTTACACCAGTTCGCTGGGGTTAGAATAACTAGTAGATGAACAGACCAGAATCACGGATGCAACCAGTACTTTGATATATCACATATCCTCTAATACACCATAGTGCATAACCAGTATAACTGTTGCACATATTGGTAATATAGTGATCAGATTCCCATATTCTGTAACAGGAAATTAAATAAAACTACTAAATGTACAACCCATCATGCTTTAACATATTGAAATTGCAAGAATGTTAATCAAGAAGAAGACTTGAACGCCATTATCGATCGTGGCATACTAGTAATATTGTAAAAATCTGGAAAATATGTTTCTGAAGGTTGTCGATAAATATGCCTCAGTTCACAAAAAACCACCTGAATCGCATCAACAACCCACGCAACATACTCTTCCATCAACAACCCACGCAACATGCTCTTCCATCAACAACCCAAGCAACATGCTCTTCCATCAACAACACCAGCAACATGCTCTCCCATCAACAACCCAAGCAACATGCTCTTCCATCAACAACCCAAGCAACTTGCTTTCCCATCAACAACCCAAGCAGCATGCTCTTCCACCAACAACCCAAGCAACATGCTCTTCCATCAACAACCCATGCAGCATGCTCTTCCATCAACAACCCAAGCACCAGGCTCTCCCATCAACAACACAGGGACCAGTCTCTCCCATCAACAACTCAGGCAACATGCTCTTACATCAACAACCCAAGCACCAGGCTCTCCCACCAACAACACAAGCAACATGCTCTTCCATCAACAACCCAAGCACTAGGCTCTTCCATCAACAACTCAAGCAACATGCCCTTCCATCAACAACCCAAGCATCATGCCCTTCCATCAACAACCCAAACAACATGCTCTCACATCAACCAGCCAAGCAACACGCTCTCCCATCAACAATCCAAGCAACACGCTCTCCCATCAACACCACACGCAACATGCTCTCCCATCAATAACCCACGCAATATGCTCTTCCATCAACACCCCAAGCAACATGCTCTCCCATCAACAACCCAAGCACCAGGCTCTTCTATCAATAACCCACGCAACATGCTCTCCCATCAACAACCCAAGCAACATGCTCTCCCATCAACAACCCAAGCAACATGCTCTCCCATCAATAACCCACGCAACATTCTTTCCCAACAACAACCCAAGCAACATGCTCTCCCATCAACAACCCAAGATACATGCTCTGCCATCAACAACCCAAGAAACATTCTATCCCATCAACTTTCCAGATATGATTGGTGGATGAACAGCCCGGGTGACCTTCCGAGCAGGATTTCAGGCTTGGGCACACACTCGCGTAGAGCCACCGGTATTCCGCAAGACAGCTGGTTAGCTTCCTCAAATGAAATAAGTCAAACCACAGTGGGATTCGAACAAGCAGTGGCGAGTGGCATGTGATTTGAAGTCAACCACCTTAGCCACTCGGACAGGGAGGCCAATGATTATTGACTACCTGCGTCGAAAGATCAAAATAGAGCCTGGAGAGTTATCTGATGTGCAAGGACGTATAGTGATTGACATCGATGTTATGAAACGCTATCACAAAGCTGTATTGATCTGTATCTTACATGCCACCTGTATGTCAGGTCCACTGCTTTCTATCGAATGACCCTAAGGGCACATATGGAAGAGTGGAATAGACCTGGACAAGACATTCATATGGTGAATCTAGGTGTTCTAGCTTCATAATTATCTTGCATAGACAATTGTGTAATGTTTCTACGATAGGTGGTTCCGGACATGTTGTCTGGTTCAAGCTTTGAAGTCAATTACCAATGTAAACTAATCTTGTTGTGCAGCATTTGTGGTTGGCATCATTATGTTCAAACGTTGAAGCAGACCAAGGTCAATTACCAATGTACACCAATCTTGTTGTGCAGCATTGATGGTTGGCATCATTATTTTCAAGCGTTGGAGGAGACCAAGGTCAATTACCAATGTAAACCAATCTTGTTGTGCAGCATTGATGGTTGGCATCATTATGTTCAAGCTTTAAAGCAGACCAAGGTCAATTACCAATGCACACCAATCTATTTGTGCAGCATTGATGGTTGGCATCATTTTGTTCAAGCGTTGAAGGAGCCCAAGGTCAATTACCAATGTACACCAATCTTGTTGTGCAGCATTGATGGTTGGCATCATTATGTTCAAACGTTGGAGGAGACCAAGGTCAATTACCAATGTAAACCAATCTTGTTGTGCAGCATTGATGGTTGGCATCATTATGTTCCAGCTTTGAAGCAGACCAAGGTCAATTACCAATGCACACCAATCTATTTGTGCAGCATTGATGGTTGGCATCATTTTGTTCAAGCGTTGAAGGAGACCAAGGTCAATTACCAATGTAAACCAATATTGTTGTGCTGCATTGATGGTTGGCATCATTTTGTTCAAACGTTGTAGCAGACAAAGGTCAATTACCAATGTACACCAATATATTTGTGCAGCATTGATGGTTGGCATCATTTTGTTCAAGCGTTGAAGGAGACCAAGGTCAATTACCAATGTAAACAAAACATGTGGTTCAGCATTGATGGTTGGCATCATCTGGTGCAAGCTTTGAAGATGATGATTGACATCATATATTTATTGTTAATTGTTTCTGACATCATTTCTGGAGAATCCTTCCTCAGCCTGGGCGCATAGGCAGACTTAATCGACATTGATTGTTCTCATTCTGAATCCAGAGCTTCATGAAGCTCAGCGGTATGACTGCCTCGCAGATCACTGTTCAGATTGTTTGCATCGCCTCTATTGTATTCCTGGACGTTGTCAATGCCGTAACCAACTGTGGGCTCTATTTCATTACTTTTGGCAGCTGTTCGTTCTCTAATCAAGACTTATGCCACCAGTCATCCTATGTAAATGCTCAAACAGTCGGGTGTGCCCTGGTAGAACTCCCCTGTCCTCCCACTTCCTGTCCACCCGTTATAATCATCTCCTAACCAGGATTTAAATTTATATTTAAACCTGATATACATTAACACTTATTTTACCTAGAGTTTGGGTAAAACAAACATTAAAATGGTGACTCTTGAAACTATAAAGATAGCGGCCATCCAGCTGAAATTGTATTGTCACCATTTTCTATTATGACCCCATAATTGTAGGTAATGACACTATTATTGAGCTGATATCTTGATTAATATGGGAGATATTAACCCAAATATGTCTGAAATGGTGGATGAAGATGTCATGAATATTTGTCAACAGTAATTTATGCATTATTGACAGACGGACAAACAACCTGTAGGCATATTGTTATCTGTATGCAATATGGACAGACGGACTAACAACCTATAGCTATATGTATGCAATATGGACAGACGGACTAACAACCTATAGCTATATGTATGCAATATGGACAGACGGACAAATCACCTATAGTTATCTGTATGCAATATGGACAGACGGACAAACAACCTATAGTTATCTGTATGCAACAAGGACAGACGGACAAACAACCTATAGCTATATGTATGCAATATGGACAGACGGACAAACACTCTATAGTTATCTGTATGCAATAAGGACAGACGGACAAACAGCCTATAGTTATCTGTATGCAATATGGACAGACGAACGAACAGCCTATAGTTCTGTATGCAATATGGACAGACGGACAAACAATCAATAGTTCTGTATGCAATATGGACAGACGGACAAATAATCTAGTGTTATCTGTATGCAATATGGACAGACGGACAAACACCCTATAGTTATCAGTATGCAATATGGACAGACGGACAAAAAACCTATGGTTATCGGTATGCAATATTGTACATCAGTACTGGGTATATACTACATTGTATATCAGTACTGGGTATATATTACATTGCACATCAGTACTGGGTATATACTACATTGTATATCAGTACTGGGTATGTATTACATTGCACATCGGTACTGGGTATATACTACATTGTATATCAGTACTGGGTATATATTACATTGTACATCAGTACTGGGTATATACTACATTGTGCATCAGTACTGGGTATATACTACATTATACATCAGTACTGGGTATATACTACATAATATATCAGTACTGGGTATATACTACATTGTACATCGGTACTGGGTATATACTACATTGTATATCAGTACTGGGTATATATTACATTGTACATCAGTACTGGGTATATACTACATTGTGCATCAGTACTGGGTATATACTACATTATACATCAGTACTGGGTATATACTACATAATATATCAGTACTGGGTATATACTACATTGTACATCAGTACTGGGTATATACAATATTGTACATCAGTACTGAGTATATACTACATTGTACATCAGTACTGGGTATACACTACATTGTATATCAGTACTGGGTATATATTGCATTGTACGTCAGTACTGAGTATATACTACATTGTACATCAGTACTGGGTATATACTACAGTGTACATCAGTACTGGGTATATACTACATTGTGTACCAGTACAGGGTATATACTACATTGTACATCAGTACTGGGTATATACTACATTGCACATCAGTACTGGGTATATACTACATTGTACATCAGTACTGGATATATACTACATTATACATCGGTACTGGGTATATACTACATTGCGCATCAGTACTGGGTATATACTACATTGTACATCAGTACTGGGTATATACTACATTGTACATCAGTACTGGGTATATACTACATTTTACAACAATACTGGGTATATACTACATTGTGTAACAGTACTGGGTATATACTACAGTGTGTACCAGTACTGGGTATATACTACATTGTACATCAGTACTGGGTATATACTACATTGTATATCAGTACTGGGTATGTACTACATTGTGTAACAGTACTGGGTATATACTACAGTGTGTACCAGTACTGGGTATATACTACATTGTACCTCAGTACTGGGTATATACTACATTGTATATCAGTACTGGGTATATACTACATTGTATACCAGTAATGGGTATATACAGCATTTTGTACATCAGTACTGGGTATATACTACATTGTGTAGCAGTACTGGATATATACTACAGTGTACATCAGTACTGGGTATATACTACATTGTACATCGGTACTGGGTATATACTACAATGTACATCAGTACTGGTATATACTACATTGTACATCAGTACTGGATATATACTACAATGTACATCAGTACTGGGTATATACTACATTGTACATCAGTACTGGGTATATACTACATTGTACATCAGTACTGGGTATATACTACATTGCACATCAGTACTGGATATATACTACATTGTACATCAGTACTGGGTATATACTACATTGTACATCAGTACTGGGTATATACTACATTGCACATCAGTACTGGATATATACTACCTTGTACCTGATATGTCATTGGGTTGCATTTGTAGATGACATGGAATCATATGTGTCACGCCTCATATCACATATCTTTATAGACAACATAAAATGTATCGGAATATTCTTAGATACTCATTTGTTATAGATGTATGTCTTAAGCGTCATAGAAACAGTTATTTCCTGACAGATTATCCTGACGATAGTCTACATATTTTATTTAATTTATGCTTCAAAGACCTACTCTTGAACACCACTGGCGTCATATACTGAATATTTGTCACAGCTTAATTGGTGTCACCGGAGGG
The DNA here is from genome assembly GCA_014843695.1 of Archivesica marissinica. Classification (NCBI taxonomy): domain Eukaryota; kingdom Metazoa; phylum Mollusca; class Bivalvia; order Venerida; family Vesicomyidae; genus Archivesica; species Archivesica marissinica. The sequence goes on along the minus strand of CM026391.1, from coordinate 29,654,834 downwards.
GACAATGTGTTTATCCTCCACCTGTCCACACCAATAAAATGTGACTTACCTTATCAATTCCATTTATGTGGCTATAGAGAATAAAGGATAAGGCACGTAATAAACACTTGTGGGTGTGGTCGACCGTCCGTCCATCTTTCCGGAAAGACATACTGGATCCTGCGATGACTTGAATATGAAATGTTGCATTATAAACCTTCACTCAGTGTCACAAAGTTGAGATACGGGCCTCAATTGTGCCATATTTGTATGCTAAGATTACATCAGGTTTTTGTAAATATTTGCGTTCATGTATAAATCTTTAAAGTTTTCGTTTAAAACTTAGTATATTAGTTTCGGCATTAGAAATCATGAACGTACATGCATTTTTTTTTATCAAATTTGGTTCAAAACTGACAAAGTTATCATTTCTTTTGACTTATTGTTAAAAAGTTATAAACCCCTAGGTGAGGCCTTGGTTGATAAATATACAGTCGCATAGTGTTGTATCAAATTCACGGAATGTGTACTTATCTCGTGCACATTTCCTGTCTATGCAGACCATTGTTTTAATAAAAGCCGCCGGTTTCATGCTAGTTGGCGCACACACATTTGACTGTTACTACAGACCTGGAATAGAGTGAATATATTCCAGGACATTTTTTATTTATGCTCGGAAAACAAGGTATGTGGAAATTTATGTTAAAATTGTATTAGCTAATTTGAACATTGTGTATTTAAACGTTCATTCTGTTTAGTTATAGCTTCATAATTTATGCCGAAATTATGCCGTATAGAGTTACGTCATGCTGAGTATTTCTGTCCGTAACTGTTTTGTTGAAAGATTTTGTGTTAATATATTAGCTATGGAACGCCAATGAGGTATGAGGTTTATGTGGTTCTATACTCACGGCTCCATAATTAAGTATTATTACTGGCAGAAGATTGTATTTTAATATATAATAATGACCGTGTATTCATTGAAATGGTAACACGTGGTCAGTCACAAGTGGTCAGTAACACGTGATTCATATCATCATTATTATTTACTATGCTTGATCATCATAAACGAACGATAGTACGTGTAACTGTAAGGAAAGTAAGAAGCGTGACGTATCGTGACTGAAAATTAATAGTATAGCCAGTATACTGGTGTACTTGTAGCACGTTACATTATAGGAATTTACCTAGTATTTTCCATAATTATGCTATATATATTTAAGCTTCATCCACCGGACGTATATTCCCGGCGTGGAAGGACATTACCCAGAACATATTTGCTGTTTTGCCCGGACATTGAGTTCCCGGAGCCAGATTTTACTATTTTACACGGACGTGGTGTATCCCCTGGAGTCGAGAGAATTTGGGGCTCGCAGTGTGTGTCGCCACAACACTCACTACGATGTTCTTGGTCTACTTGAGATAGCTCCAGGAAGCCAGCACTATACTGGGAGCCAGAACTGAAACATCGTCGTCAAGGATTGGAATCATCCAGACAAACTTAGATACGTGAATCTATTTTTAGTTTATGTTACCTACTCATAGTAGACGGTTTAAGTGTCATTACGTCACCTGAACGTTGTGCATTGCGCTATAGAACGTTAAAACGCACAAGCATATGAGATTGGTGTAACGTTAGTGAACGTTCACCAAAGAGAGTTAACAAGTATTGCAGTGATGGCAAAGACTAAGAGAGGAACTGTTTAAGAGCAAGATCTTAGAACTTCGGGTGAACATACATTGTTTTGTACAAGCATCATCATCATCATCATCACCATTCATACAAATAATTCATCGTCTTATTGTAACTTGTAAATATTGTACTGAGTGTTGATTCAGTCTGATTGAGTATTCTGATCTAGCTTTGTCGGTCCATCTTGCTACACATGGGTACATATCAATAGTGTTACGCGTCAACCGGGGCCAATCTAGTGGACAGACGGGAGAACGGACGTAGGCTGATCACAGCGGACAATTAACAAAGTGACGACAACAATGTGATGTATTTTCTTTTACTATATAGCAACTGCTATTAATAAGTGTGACTGTTAACGATCACTATGCAATTCTTAATATTACAAACTGGCTAAGAAACCCGAATTATATCATGAAATGACACTAAAAACGCACCAATGCTTAACACGTCGTCTGCTATTTCATACAAACAGGCAATGATTTCCGGCTATTTCAGAGTGTTGGAGGCCAAGAATGACATTCTGCTCGGTATTTATACTAACACACAATGCGACGTCGCAGTACATGCACGTGCCCCACATGTCGCATTACGTCACACACAAATGTGTAGTACAACAGGTACTCATAAGCGCCAACTAAGCACTGCATACATACCATTAATATACATATTCTTATAAAAAACACCACAAGGTTACGATTACACAAGTTCTCCCTTTACGAATACCACATACAAACGATACTCTTTGTTTACAAAAGCAGTATATGGAACACCGCCGCTTAGCGTCTAATACACAGGGTACATTCAATATGGCGGCCTACATGCTAAACAAAATACAGTTGGTCTAAACAGTAAATTACACCCATTTACATACATCGATCATTTAACAGGAATATTCAGTAACACAGATAGGATTAACTACACCAGGGATGTACCTAAACTGAACAATACTTGAGGATTATCATATCAGAACCAGCGAGAATACACGAAACTGGACCTCGTGTAACTCAGATCGTAGATTACAACTGGATTGATATTCGAAGGCGAACTGTTGTTCTGTTTGTTTCATAGAGCAACGGTCAAATTCCTATAGCGCTGCCAGTAAACATGCATCACCACACTCCATGGAAACGCACATGGTGAACGTAGGGTAAGCCTAGGGTGTTACAATATGGAGATTATATTATTATCTTTTTGTGTATGACATATTTATTATTTATTTGCAATAAAATATTACTAGCTTGAATTTACTTGAGACATCTGTATATTCAGTCGACCTTAGGTCACAGCAAAGTCACAATAGGTATTATATAGCCTTGCAATTATAGGTAGAAACCAGCCTCGTTGATGATGTGGTAATATAGAATGCTTGTGGCGTCGAAGGGACAGGGTTCGATCCTCAATGAAGGTATTTTTTTTATATCTTTTTTAATATTTAAAATTTATATCAATATGCAACACACTTCATGATATTCTTACTTTTCACGATTTTGTTAACATTCCCGTTATACATCGTCAGAAAAAGAAAAAAATCAAACGTTTTGAAGTTTTTCGCTGCTAGTGGTGTGAAATGAAATGTAATAGTAGTACATGTATAGACTGCATAAACTGAAATAAAACGCGTGAAATAAACAATAAAGTAAATAGAAATGAATAAATATAAAACCGTTTAACAACCACAAATTTGGAAAATATCTTTTATTCATTAATAACTCGAATAAAAATATCATTTTAGATGACAAACATGTTGTGTACCTAATAAAATGAACATTATAGTTAACTAACTGTAGACTCATGATTGTTCTCATAGTACAATGTTTCGAACTCGCACGGAACTGTTGTATTGTAACGCAGTGGGGAGTACTAGCACCTTAGACCGCTTGGCTAATAATCCATTGAATTATGAATTCTCCATTTAATCTGCAAAAATCCATTGCAAATGAAACGTGTAATTATGATAATGTCTCAAGTAATTTTACGCTTGCGATATGATTAAACTAAACTAAAGCTTGTGAAGAAAACTAATGTCACCCTTCTTCAGGCAGTGTATAGTTTTTGTGGTTTTTTTGAGAAATTATGTGACTTTAGTAGACTTCAGAATAGTTGATGTGTAGAAAAGATGTGGTATACGAATTCGGGCAATTACAAATTGAAGGTTGGTATACTGTATTATTTGGCGGAGGAATACAGTGTGTAAACACAGTGACGTTATTCACAGGTGAGCACTGGCTATGTGAAACGTTATAATTTGAATATTCTTGCTGTGTTCCAGGTTGATTTGAATACCTCTTCACAGTGGATGTGGTATCAGAAGACATGACAGATCGGAAATATAAATGAACAGACTGTATGTTTTTACTTTTTACTATGTATTTAATAGGCAATTTATTTGTTGTTTTACAACCACAATTCCATGACACGTGCATGCGATCATTTGCTCTTCAGTGCGATAAATGTGTGTGTTTTACGTTTATTTATCGTCGCTACCGGTTGCCCATATGAGCGACGCCTCCTGAAGAGATTAGTTATTTTAGATTTTTGGAGGATATTGCAATGATACAGACAGAGACCCATTCCATGGGTCGAATACAAGGGTATTTACCACACCGGTGTGATGTATATGATTTGATTGTAAAAGACGAGACTGGTTACCAATCTGGATGTTAATTTTATTGTCAGATGGGGGATCGAATGCGATCATGGATTACCACAGTGTTAAACACTGGATGCTAAATATGGGACGAATACAAGGCTATTTACCACACCGGTGTGATGTATATGATTTGATTGTTGCTAAATATGGGACGAATACAAGGCTATTTACCACACCGGTGTGATGTATATGATTTGATTGTCGCTATATATGGGACGAATACAAGGCTATTTATCACACCGATGTGATGTATACGATTTGATTGTTGCTAAATATGGGACGAATACAAGGCTATTTACCACACCGGTGTGATGTATATGATTTGATTGTCGCTAAATATGGGACGAATACAAGGGTATTTACCACACCGGTGTGATGTATATGATTTGTTGTCGCTAAATATGGGACGAATACCAGATGTATATGAGTTGAGTGTCGCTAAATATGGGACAATACAAGGGTATTTTCCAACGTGTGATGTATATGATTTGATTGTCGCTAAATATGGGACGAATACAAGGGTATTTACCACACCGGTGTGATGTATATGATTTGATTGTCGCTAAATATGGGACAAATACAAGGGTATTTACCACACTGGTGTGATGTATATGAGTTGAGTGTCGCTATATATGGGACGATTACAAGGGTATTTACCAAACGGTGTGATGTATATGATTTGTGACATATAATGATCCTACAGTGCTTGATGTGCAAACTATGTGCTACTACACTTGGCTCTAGCATACTGGCATGAGAAGTGTATTGCATCATTCATGAAGGAGAATGCCATTGATAATGTAGACCCATATACAAGAAATACCAGATAGTCGCTCCTCCTCTTTGTGTTCTCAGATAATGTTCTCTAATATTATAGTCATGCTGCTATGTGTGTTATGCGATTTAGAATGTTGCGTATGTACATATGATAATGCTAATTCTGTTTGCTGTATGTAAACATTATGCATGTATGAAATAAAAAGTAAAAAATAGCATAAGAAGTGTATTGCATCATTCATGAAGTAGAATGCCATTGAATGAATTCCAACGAGTTCCAGAATTGTAAATTTGTTGTATAGATGTTCCACTCGTACATTTAACAAATACACGTCCCCCTTTGTTCACCCTTACAACAGTATTAACTGAAGAACAAGAATTTCCGCTGTCTTCTGTCTGTGTGCTAGAGGCCACTATGTTGTCTTCAACAACAATACCGTAACACATGTATCGACCAATATAATTACACATATGGGCTGTAAACGTGTAGAGACCAGCTGTAGGTGCAGTGAATACACCAGTAGTTATATCATAGCCCTCGCCTTCATTTAGCAGCTCTACTTTGTATACGAGGACCTCGTCAGTAGCAAAAGTGAGATCTGTTGGACTATGGACGTTGAAAGCTGGAAGCCGGACGAACTGTTTCTCTGAAAGTAAATACGTAACATACATACATTATTTGAACGAGCCAGTCATCTGTTTTGCATGAATATGTTATAAATCACGTTTTCGCTTGGAACCTTCGTCCCTCCTCCTTCCTCCTTCCCTGCTCAATTACAATACCAGTAGGAACAATAAATATATATATAATATTATATATATATATATAATACCAATAATACGAGTATATTACTTGTGGAACTCATGCCATTGTTGGTATCGTCCAAAAGATTAAACTGCTACTATTTTAGATATTGATAAATTCGATTACAAATCATTGAGCATACTGGGTAATATAGTATACGTTTATACCACAGGCGCTACTGGCATTGTGGTGACGGGTTGTTTTTAATCTTTATGGATATGGCCTAAACAAATACATGTATAGTACCAAGCCTGTAGTGTATCATAGTGTTGTTAAACATGTAGTTGGGGTTTGAACCCCTAAAGCATTTGTCCAGAGCCAAAACCTGTGGGAGATAAAATGCAAGGGAGAATAATTTATTATTTGTTTCTGTTGATTGTCGTTTTTCTTATTTCGTTCAATTTGGTGAATTCTTATTAATTTGTTTATTTTCTAATTAGACGCCTTACTGTATTCCACGAGTGCAGTGTATTAGGAATAACATCGTGTCATCGTAATACCGTCATCGTAATACCGTCATCGTAATACCGTCATCGTATAATCGTTCCCTTGACCTAATATCTCTTCTATTCATCATCAGACACAACATAACCACAACTACATATCTGTTGGCTTAATACCGTCATCGTAATACCGTCATCGTATAATCGTTCCCTTCTCCTAATATATCTTCCATTCTTCAACAGAAACAACATAACCACAACTACATATCTGCTGGTTTAAGCCATTTGGAGCCATCGGCAGCCACCGTATACTGTGCATGATCGAATTCCATTTCATTATATAGACACACTCATAATGAAAACATACATTAAATGTAATGCATCATCCTCAAAAAAAATACAACTGGTCGCAACTGATCCACAAGACTGAATGGCTATACAATCGTATAGTCACGAAACACATCATGCACATAATCACCTCATCATCCTCAATTTGTGGTATGCTGCCAATACAAAACTAAAACCATTGAAACCTAAAAATGTTGAAGGTTATACCTGCAAAAGTATTTAAACCTGCAAAACAGATTGTGTAGGTCTGTTGAATTCCAATTAGTGTGTTACTTTGAGGGTTTCGCTACAACAGTTTAATTAGGTCATATGGCGAATCTTGATTTCTAATTGGATGGTACTGTAAATGTTTACAGTTTAGACTTTAAAAAGGTTTATTTCCAGTCGTGCTCAAAATGTAAGCTTTATCGGATAACTGGAAGAAAACGTTTTGGTTTAGGCTTAACATCTTCCAAATAACATGTTCAGCAGTTAGCATAATCATATATTGTATTGCTCGATTCATTTTACATATATATGTGCATACAAACATGACACATTAAAGAAAGGCAAACGGGTTGGAAAGCATTAGTTACGGCCCTTCCCGAAGTTCAGCGGTTTTATGAATTTGGTCCATCACAGAATAGCATAAGTGCAGTTATATGAGCTGTTTCGCCAACATTGACAGTTGCCAAATAGTACCAGTGCAGTTATATGAGTTGTTTCGCCAATATTGTTAGTTGCCATGTAGCACATTTACGAAAACATTTCATCTATTCCACTTGTTGCGCCAAATGAACGATATAGTATACTAGTACATGAAAACATGCACTGTATTATAACTTTTGCATCCACTATATGTTCTCATTATGTGTGCAATAGAGACATGCATTTATGAATTTCGTAATTCGTTTACCTTTGAGGGCGACACTATTAACGCGTTGTTTCTCAATCTCCACTTCTATGTCTTCTAATTCAATCCGATATTTGCCTATGTTATTCTCAATCTTGTCTCTCAGTTCCAAGTTGCTTTCAGTAAATGCTTCCATCTTCGCACCCATTCGTTCAGTAAATGCTTCCATCTTCTCACCCATTTCCTTAACTTCAATATCAAAGAGTTCCATGTCATGCTCTACGCGAACCATTTTATATAGCATCTGCTCCTCATAGTGGAATTTAGAGCACTTTGGCTCGGAAGCCAAAGATGCCTCAGTTTTCACTAAAGTGAACACAAGTATTGCAGAGATAACTGTCAAGAAAAACATTTTAAAAACTGTAATTATTTATTTAATTTATCAACAAATACAATATCAATACGTTTCCAACTTCTTTGTACTAACTCTAATCAATGCATGATATTTATAGTTGAACAGCCAAAGTATATCAAAATGTATGTCCCTATGAAATAATGTATTATTCCACAAATGATTCACTATAGTCTGTATCATGTTAGTTCAGGATTCCACATGTAGTATCAACTAGTTAGTTTGAATGTGCTGCTTTCTGTACCGTTGAGGCCTTTGTGATTTATCAAATAGTTTCGGTCCCACTTTCTCTGTCTTGTGTATACGGTGGTTTACCGGCTGCGGTTGACTTATTTCTATAGCTGATAGCCCCGGGACATATTCAGCTACTTCTCAATTCGTTAATTGATTGTACACTGCTTCAGTTACTGGTACTGGTACCACTTCCTGTCGGGAAACATCCCTTCTGTACCGTATTCAATATACTTCACTACCATGCCATTTTGCAACTCAATCTCATATGATACTGGTCCCGTTTGTTGCACTATTAATACATGCTTGCTAAAGCCTAGGTGTGGTCACATAGGGACCCCGTTACAACCCGGTGCATTCCGGTGTGGTGAACGTGGCTAACCGTTGTGTACCGGGGCGATACCGTAGTCAGCCTGGGATGTACCGTGGCGTAATGTGGCCGACCGCGATGCGCCGGGAGGGAGATTCTATTTTTAAACATGTTTAAACATTAAAATGACCTTCCCGTCACGCCGTGGCAGCAGTGAACATGCCGGACTGTACCCTGTTCACACCTTGACAACGCCGCGGTCACTCTGTATTGCACCATATTGCACCGCCGTGTCCACACCGGGGGACATCGTGAGAGCCGATGACCGTCGAGACGATCGTCTATGCGTGTTATACCGGGATGCACCGTATCCGTACCGGCCCATTATCAAGGTAGGATTTCAGATCGGTTTGCTTGTTCTCAACTTTTTCATTCAAAGTTGGTCTTATTAAATCAAATGTTGTTCTTAATTTCACCCATTAATAATTCACATTGCGCGTTTCCGGTTATTGTATAAGGTAATGTTACTTGCAATATCAGATATAATGGTTTGACCCATATAGACTAAATGCAGTGCTTGCCAATCGTGAATGTATATCCTTGTCGTACAAGCAGTTCCACTTTAGACAGTAACAGTATCTATTTTGCGCAGTATTTATTGGTGTCTCCTCTAAGGGTAATTATTATTTCACCAGGTATTTGTGAATCTTTTAATTTTATCTGACATGGACATCGGTTGACCAGCGAGCATGACAATTGTTTGATCATCCTTTTGATTTACATTAACTCATAACAAGTAAGGAGTAGTGCCCATCGTTGTATCCTGGCTACTGTATATGGCTGTCTAAACCGGCGTATTGTCTTTTAGCTATACCGGCAGTGGGTTGTGATCGGATACCAGTACAAAGAATTGTTCCGAATATTTGTGGAATTACTTTATTCGCATGGGCCTCGTTCTCCAACAGAGAGTATTTATTTTTCTGCAGGTATGAGTGTTAAAATAAATTCCTTTGCAATTAGTTTGTACGTAGATGCCAATTCCAGCTGGCGTAGTAAGAGTGTTCTTGAATATAATGAATAGCAAAATGAATTGTTCCACAAAATGATTCACTATAGTCTGTTTCATGTTAGTTCAAACACGAATAAGAATCACGACCATATTAGAGATTGTAATTGATCTGGCTAAGCAATATTATATATTCTTTATATGAGTGTTATATAGAAAGTGATGTAAAGCTGAGCAATATTATATATTCTTTATATGGGGGTTATATAGAAAGTAATGAATAGCTGAGAAATTAGTATATACACTTTATATGAGGGTTAGGTAGAAAGTAATGAATAGCTGAGATGAATTATTATATACACTTTATATGAGGGTTATTGGTGGTGGTTTTTTTTTGGGGTTTTGGTTGGTGGTGTTTTGGGGTTTTGGTGGTGGTTTTTTTTGGGGTTTTGGTGGTGGTTTTGTTTTTGGGGTTTGGTTGGTGGTAGAAAGTAATGAATAGCTGAGTGGATTATTATATGCTCTTTATATGAGGGTTATGTAGAAAGTAATGAATAGCTGAGTGGATTATTATATGCTCTTTATATGAGGGTTATGTAGAAAGTAATGAATAGCTGATGGAATATTATATGCTCTTTATATGAGGGTTATGTAGAAAGTAACGAATAGCTGATGGAATCGTATATGCTCGTTATATGAGGGTTATGTAGAAAGTAATGAATAGCTGGTGATATTTTAAATCCTCTTTATTTGAGGGTTATGTAGAAAGTAATATATAGCAGATGATGTAATACATACTCATTATATGAGGGTTGTATTACAAGTAATGTAGCAATCACATAGCGGTGTTTTACATCACGTTTGGTTTCTTTTTTATACTATGCTGTGTCACAGTTGGTAGCTACTGGATCCTGTTCTCGTAATGACCTTTTCGACGTGAACGTGAAGTTAACATTGAATCATAAATGTCGAATGTAGTGGTGATAATTTCAATTTCTTAAGACGAAAATGTCTCCCGAAATGTGTGTTTTGTTGGTGTGTTTTGTTTGTTTTTTTGTGTTTTTTTGTGTGTTTTGTTTTTTTGTTTTGTGTTGGTGTGTGTGTTGTTGTTTTTGGGTTTTGGGTTGTGGTTGTGTGTGTTTGGTTTGTTTTTTGGTTTTTGTGTGTTTGGTTTTTTTTTGTTGTGTTGGTTTTTGTTTTGTTTGGTTTGTTGTTTTTAATGGACAGCATTAGTATACCCCATGGTCTACTATTGAGTGTAAATCTTCCGAAATGCGGCGCTGTAGTTTATACAGTGTTCTTACAACTTACAATTATCACTCACGAGATATCATTCCTGATGGAATCCATCGCCACGATGAGAGAGAAGATGCATGTGGAATTTAAATGCATTGAGAGTCTTGTTGTTTTGTGGTTTCAGTATATTTATAGCAGCTGCTCCTTCAATCAATAGTGCATCTACTTCGGGCCAACTTTATGACATGACTTGATCAAACAAGGAGCATATACCCTTCAGAGAGGAACGCTATTTTGCTTGCTCTTAGCTGTGATTGGCGTTTCTGTAGTCTCAAGTCGTTAAGAGTTTCGTCGACGTTCTTGTCCACTATGTCCAGCATGTACAGAACAAGACGATCACCAAAGGTCTCTGAGAACGGGTTACCAAGTTCCCGTATTACTGAACATAACTAATTAACCTGATGTTTAAGTTACTCTCTTTATTCTTTGCTTGTTCCTGATATTCAAATTCACCTCCAACTTCAGTGCGGCTTCTTCTGTTGTTAACCTTATTCTAGATATGAACCGCTTCCAATGGGTATCAGGTGTGCGTCTAATGTAAATAACCATGGAACCAATGCGCTGAGTGGATCAACATACACACGAAACGTCCATTCCCTCAAAGATCTAATGAACATGAGTATTGTCTGCTCAAATTTCAATACCAAAGATCACAACTACTGAAATTGTGGACTGAGCTATATATTCTCCGCCCCCCCCCACACCCTTGAAAGCATATAAAGCATTTAAATCGTAAAATTATTTTGTTTTGATGGCCATGTTTACAGCCATCTTGCATTATGGAGACCATCTTGAATTGTGGCCGCCATCTTGATTTGATTGACGGGTGTTGATCTTAACCATTTCCCTCATAGAAACACCCCTTGACGCCATTACCAATACGACATACATTGACAATGTAGTAGCCAAACAAATGTTCATAATAATAACCAGAATCTCATTTAATCCCAGCAATATCAATGGAGGTGGGATAGATATGGCGACTACAAATGTACTTATCCACATGATAGCTAAATGGCAGTATGGAGATATAATAGTATATTAACCTAAACCTCTATGAAGGAAATGGTTAAATAATCTTCATGTATTCAACTATTACCACATGCTACGTTTGTTGCTTCTATTCAGAAGTGAACACTTATTGCAAACTGGATTATCACTAATTAGTACAAGGTAAATAACCACTACAAATTCGACGTAAACAATGTAGGACGAGTTGTCTCCCCTGTCTCACAATACAATAATACAATACAATACAGCACGATTATTGCATACAATTTAATATAGCGTAAAAGTGACATTGTAAAGGCTAAAACAATCTAACCATACAACTCAACCAGCAGCGCCATATCATTTGCAGACACCCACACAGAATTAGAGCGCTGCAACAAAGTTAATAACCGACCCGGCTTTCACATACAACAACACAGGGATAATCATGCAATGCATAATAATTACAACAACGTAATTGCCGATAGTAATGATATATTGTGTATAATATTAAGAGTATTTATCAGGGGAGATAATCCATACAGTACTAACAATAGAATCGTCTATTCATAGTGTAACTTATACTGATGATGATAGGTATGCATTGACAATAATGATAATAGGACTACTGAATCTACATGTAATAGCAATGAAATAATCTCAACTGTTCACACTAATGATGCCACAACTCGTGGGCTTGCTTTGGATTTAGGTCTAAAACAAAATGGTTAGTTTAAACATATTTTATTTCCCAATATAATACATATTGAATAATCACACATAATCAGAATACAGAAACAGGATTAGAATGGAAGACATAGTCTTATATAATTCTTCTCCTCAAATAAAATGGTTCAATATAGGACATCAAAATATACTGGGCTTAAACAATATAGAGACATTCAATGAACTACAATTAATGCTCACATAACCACACACAATAATAGATATTTGTTTGTATTTCAGAAATTTTAAAATTAGATTGGATATGTTGGATAGTTGTCTTCAAATTAGGGCTTTAATACTCCTTTTAGAAAGGATAATGATACGAGAAACGGGGATGGTGGTATGCTGGTGTATATTCGAGACAATATAGATGTGAAATTCAGGACAGACATAGAGTGTTTCTCAAGAATAGTAAATATTTTCTTGTTTCCCCAAGTATATCGCCATCCTATGGAATGATCGTTTTGAAAACTGTGTAGACAATATTTATAAATGATATGCAGAACTAGAGGTAATAATACTAGGTGATTTTAGCCGCAATTTGTTAATGATAATCTATTAAATGATTTGTTAATTTACACCAGCTCTCTGGGGTTAGAATAACTAGTAGATGAACAGACCAGAATCACGGATGCAACCAGTACTTTGATATATCACATATACTCCAATACACCACAGTGCATAACAAGTATAACTGTTGCACACATTGGTAATATAGTGATCAGTTTCCCATATTCTGTAACAGGAAATTAAATAAAACTACTAAATGTACAACCCATCATGCTTTAGCATATTGAAATTGCACGAATTTTAATTAAGCACATTTTTAGCTATACAACACAGACTTGAACGCCATTATCGATCGTGGTATACTAAGTAATATTGTAAATATCTGGAAAATATGTTTCTTAAGGTTGTCGATAAATATGCCTCAGTTCACACAAGCCCGCCTGAATCACATCAACAACCCACGCAGCATGCTCTTCCATCAACAACCCAAGCAACATGCTCTTCCATCAACAACACAAGCACCAGGCTCTTCCATCAACAACTCAAGCAACATGCTCTTCCATCAACAACCCAAGCACCAGGCTCTCCCATCAACAACCCAAGCAACATGCTCTTCCATCAACAACCCAAGCAACGGCTCTCCCATCAACAACCCAAGCACCATGCTCTTCCATCAACAACCCAAGCACAGGCTCTCCCATCAACAACCAAGCAACATGCTCTCCCATCAACAACACAAGGACCAGGCTCTCCCATCAACAACCCATGCAGCATGCTCTTCCATCAACAACCCAAGCACCAGGCTCTTCCATCAACAACCCAAGCACCAGGCTCTTCCATCAACAACACAAGGACCAGGCTCTCCCATCAACAACTCATGCAACATACTCTTCCATCAACAACCCAAACACCAAGCTCTCCCATCAACAACCCACGCAACATGCTCTCCCACCAACAACACAAGTAACATGCTCTTCCATCAACAACCCAAGCAACATGCTCTCCCATCAACAACCCACGCAACATGCTCTTCCATCAACAACCCAAGCACCAGGCTCTCACATCATCAACCCACGCAACATGCTCTTCCACACACAATCCACGCAACATGCTCTTCCATCAACAATCCACGCAACATGCTCTTCCATCAACAACCCAAGCAACATTCTCTCCCATCAATTTTCCAGATATGATTGGTGGATGAACAGCCCGGGTGACCTTCCGAGCAGTATTTCAGGCTTGGGTACACACTCGCGTGACACCAGTATTCCGCAAGGCAGCTGGTTAGCTTCCTGAAATGAAATAAGTCGAACCACAGTGGGATTCGAACAAGCAGCGGCGATAGGCATGTGATTTGAAGTCAACGACCTAAGCCACTCGGACAGGGAAGCCACTGATTATTGACACCTGCGTCGAAAGATCACAATAGTATATGGAGAGTTATATGATGCGCAAGGACCGTATAGTGATTGACATCGATGCTATGAAACGCTATCACAAAGCTGTATTGCTCTGTATCTTACAGGCCACCTGTATGTCAGGTCCACTGCTTTCTATGGAATGACCCTAAGGGCACATATGGAAGAGTGGAATAGACCTGGACAAGAAATTCATATGTTGAATCTAGGTGTTCTAGCTTCATAATTCTCTTGCATAGACAATGTTGCTACAGTAGGTGGTTCCGGACATGTTGTCTGGTTCAAGCTTTGAAGCAGCCAAGGTCAATTACCAATGTAACCCAATCTTGTTGTGCAGCATTGATGGTTGGCATCATTATGGTCAAGCTTTGAAGCTGACCATGGTCATTTACCAATGTAACTCAATCTTGTTGTGCAGCATTGATGGTTGGCATCATCTTGTTCAAACTTTGAAGCCGACCAATGCCAATTACCAATCTAAGCCAAACACGTGGTTCAGCATCGATGGTTGGCACCATCTGGTTCAAGCTTTGAAGCTGATGATTGACATCATATATTTATTGTTAATTATTTCAGACATCATTTCTGGAGAATCCTTCCTAAACATTGGCGTGTAGGGAGACCACATCGGCATTGATTGTTCTCATTCTGAATCCAGGGCGTCAGGAAGCTCAGCGGTATGACTGCCTTGCAGATCACTGTCCAGATTGTTTGCATCGCCTCTATTGTATTCCTGGATGTTGTCAATGCTGGAATCAACCGTGGGCTCTATCTCATTACTGTTTGCAGTTGTTCTTGCCCTATTCAAGTCCTATGCCACCAGTCATCCTATGTAATTGCACAAACAATCGGGTGTGGTCTGGCAGAACTCCCCTGTCCTCCCACTATTATTGTGCTGATATCTGGATTATTATGGGAGATATTAGAAATGGTAAAATTAGGAGGCCATCAATGTCGTTTATGTGGCTATAGAGAATGAAGGATAAGACACGTAATAAACACGTGTGGGTACGGACGACCGTCCGTTCATCTTTCCAGAAAGACATACTGGATCCTGCGATGACTTGAATATGAAATGTTGCATTATAAACCTTCACATGGTGTCACAAAGTTGAGATACGGGCCTCCATTTTGCCATATCTGTATGCTAAGATTGCATCAGGTATTTGTAAATTTTTGCGTTCATGTATAAATCTTTAAAACATAGTGCATTAGTTTCGGCAGTAGAAATCAGGAACGTACATGCAATTGTTATGCAATTCGGTTCAGAAATGACAAAGTTATCATATTCATATCTTTAGACTTATTGTAAAAAAGTTATAAACCACTAGGTTATAAAACTTTTCTCAGATCTCAAAACTCAAGCTTAAGTGATCTGATTGGTTGATTCTGAGTGTTATTGTCAGCTGAACCAATCAGACGATTGAGACTGAGTTTTGAGATTGGAGAAAAGTTTTATAACCTCCAGGCCAGGCCTCGGTTGATAAAGATACAGCCGCATAGAGTGATATCAAATTCACGGAATGTGTACATCTCGTGCATATTTCCTGTCTAGGCAGACCACTGTTGTAAAAAAAAAGCCGCCGTTTTCATGCAGTTTGGCGCACACAACATTTGACTGCTACGACAGACCTGGAATAGAGTGAATATATTCAAGGACATTTTTTATTTATGCTCGGAAAACGAGGTATGTGGCAATTTATGTTAAAATTGTATTAGCTAATTTGAACATTGTGTATTTAAACGTTCATTCTGTTTAGTTATAGCTTCATAATTTATAATTATGCCATGCTGAGCCTTTCTGTCCGTAACTATTTTGTTGAAAGATTTTGTGCTAAAATATTAACTATGGAACGCCAATGAGGTATGAGGTTTATGTGGTTCTATACTCACGGCTCCATAATTAAGTGTTATTACCGGCAGAAGATTGTATTTTAATGATTGCAGTTGTTATATATGACTGTGTATTCATTGAAATGTCAGCACGTGGTTCGTAACACGTGGTCACTCACACGTGGTTCATATCATCATTATCATTTACTATGACTGATCATCATAAACTGACGAACGATATTAAGTGTAACTGTAAGGGAAGTAAGAAGCGTGACGTATCGTGACTGAAGACAGTATATCCAGTATACTATTGGTGCACTTGTAGCACGTTGCATAATAGGAATTTACCTAGTATTTTCCATATGCTATATATATTTAAGCTTCATCCACCGGACGTATATTCCCGGCGTGGAATGAGATTGCATCGTTGCCCGGAAGGACATTACCCAGAACATATTTGTTGTTTTGCTCGGAAATAGAGTTCCCGGAGCCAGAGTTTACTGTTTACACGGTGTATCCCCCGGAGTCGAGAGAATTTGGGGCTCGCAGCGTGTGTCGCCACAACACTCACTACGATGTTCTTGGTCTACTTGAGATAGATCAAGGAAGCCAACATTATACTGGGAGCCAGAACTGGAACATCGTCGTCAAGGATTGGAATCATCGAGACAAACATAAATACGTGAATCTATTTTTGGTTTATGTTACCTACTCATAGTAGACGGTTTAAGTGTGATTACGTCACATGAGCGTTGTGCATTACGTTATAGAACGTTAAAAACGCATACGCATATGAGATTGGTGTAACATTAGCGAACGTTCACCAAAGACAGTTAGCAAGTATTGCAGTGATTGCATAGACTTAGAGAGGAACTGTTTAAGAGCAAGATCTTAGAACTTCTTTTATTATATAGCAACTGCTATTATTAAGTGTGACTGTTAACGATCACTATGCAATTCTTAATATTACAAACTGGCCAAGAAACCCGAATTATATCATGAAATGACACTAAAAACGCACAAATTCTTAACACGTCGTCTGCTATTTCATACAAACAGGCAATGATTTCCGGCTATTTCAGAGTGTTGGAGGCCAAGAATGACATTCTGCTCGGTATTTATACTAACACACAATGCGACGTCGCAGTACATGCACGTGCCCCACATGTCGCATTACGTCACACACAAATGTGTAGTACAACAGGTACCCACTACTAAAATAAGACTGTTGCGCCAACTAAGCACTGCATACATACCATTAATATACATATTCTTATAAAAAAACACCACAAGGTTACGATTAAACAAGTTCTCCCTTTACGAATACCACATACAAGCGATACTCTTTGTTTACAAAAGCAGTATATGGAACACCGCCGCGTAGCGTCTAATACACAGGGTACATTCAATATGGCGGCCTACATGCTAAACAAAATACAGTTGGTCTAAGCAGTAAATTACACCCATTTACATACATCGATCACTTAACAGGAATATTCAGTAACACACATAGGATTAACTACACCAGGGATGTTCCTAAACAGAACACTACTTGAGGATTATCATATCAGAACCAGCGAGAATACACGAAACTGGACCTCATGTAACTCAGATCGTAGATTACAACTGGCGTGATATTCGAAGTCGGTCTGTTGTTCTGTTTGTTTCATAGAGCAACGGTCAAATTTTTATAGCGCTGCCAGTAAACATGCATCACCACACTCCATGGAAACGCACATGGTGAACGTAGGGTAAGCCTAGGGTGTTACAATATGGAGATTATATTATTATCTTGTT
Source organism: Archivesica marissinica (assembly GCA_014843695.1). Taxonomy (NCBI): domain Eukaryota; kingdom Metazoa; phylum Mollusca; class Bivalvia; order Venerida; family Vesicomyidae; genus Archivesica; species Archivesica marissinica. Next base: position 29,636,775 of record CM026391.1, on the reverse strand, counting down.
GTGTATGACATATTTACTATTTATTTGCAATAAAATATTACTAGCTTGAATTTACTTGAGACATCTGCATATTCAGTCGACCTTAGGTCACAGCAAAGTCACAATAGGTATTATATAGCCTTGCAATTATAGGTAGAAACCAGCCTCGTTGATGATGTGGTAATATAGAATGCTTGTGGCGTCGAAGGGACAGGGTTCGATCCTCAATGAAGGTATATTTTTATATCTTTTTTAATATTTAAAATTTATATCAATATGCAACACACTTCATGATATATATATTCTTACTTTTCACGATTGTGTTAACATTCCCGTTATACATCGTCAGAAAAAGTAAAAAATATCAAAAGTTTTGAAGTTTTTCGGTGCTAGTGGTGTCAAATGAAATGTAATAGTAGTATATGTATAGACTGCATAAACTGAAATAAAACGCATGAAATAAACAATAAAGTATATAGAAATGAATAAATATAAAACCGTTTAACAACCACAAATTTGGAAATGATCTTTTATTCATTAATAACTCGAATAAAAATATCATTTTAGATGACAAACACATGTTGTACCTAATACAATGAACATTATAGTTAACTAACTGTAGACTCATGATTGTCCTCATAGTATAATGTTTCGAACTCGCACGGAACTGTTGTATTATAACGCAGTGGGGAGTGCCAGCACCCTAGGCCGCTTGGCTATTAATCCATTGAATTATGAATTCTCCATTTAATCTGCAAATATCTATTGCAAATGAAACGTGTAATTATGATAATGTCTCAAGTAATTTTACGCTTGCAATATTATTAAACTAAACTAAAGCTTGTGAAGAAAACTAATGTCACCCTTCTTCAGGCAGTGTATAGTTTTTGTGTGTTTTTTGGGAGAAATTATGTGACTTTAGTAGACTTCAGAATAGTTGATGTGTAGAAAAGATGTGGTATACGAATTCGGGCAATTACAAATTGAAGGTTGTTATACTGTATTATTTGGCGGAGGAATACAGTGTAAACACAGTGACGTTATTCACAGGTGAGCACTGGCTATGTGAAGCGTTATAATTTGAATATTCTTGCTGTGTTTCAGGTTGATTTGAATACCTCTTCACAGTGGATGTGATATCAGAAGACATGACAGATTGGAAATATAAATGAACAGACTGTATGATTTTACTTTTTACTATGTATTTAATAGGCAATTTATTTGTTGTTTTACAACCACAAGTCCATGACACGTGCATGCGATCATTTGCTCTTCAGTGTGTTTAGCAATAGCTAGTGTGATAAATGTGTGTGTTGTACGTTTATTTATCGTCGCTACCGGTTGCCCATATGAGCGACGCCTCCTGAAGAGATTAGTTATTTTAGATTTTTGGAGGATATTGCAATGATACAGACAGAGACCCATTTCATGGGTCGAATACAAGGGTATTTACCATACTGGTGTGATGTATATGATTTGATTGTCGCTAAATATGGGACAAATACAAAGGTATTTACCACACCGATGTGATGTATAAGATTTGTGACATATAATGATCCTACAGTGCTTGATGTGCATAGTATGTGCTACTACACTTGGCTCTAGCATACTGGCATAATAAGTGTATTGCATCATTCATGAAGTAGAATGCCAATGAATGAATTCCAACGATAGCTATCATTGAACAGCTGTTGTACTGAGCTTCCACTCCTACATTTAACATAGACACGTCCCCCTTTGTTTACCCATACAACAGCATTAACTGAAGAACAGGAATAGGTATCGATGTCATTATGTATGCTCGAGGTCACCAGGTTGTCTTCAACAACAATACCGTAATGTATGGGTCGATCTCTAGAATTACAAATATGCACACTAAACAGGTAGAGACCAGCTGTAGGTGCAGTGAATACACCAGTAGTTATATCATAGCCCTCGCCTTCATTTAGCAGCTCTACTTTGTATACGAGGACCTCGTCAGTAGCAAGAGTTAGATCTGTTGGACTATGGACGTTGAAAGCTGGAGGCCGGACGAACTGTTTCTCTGAAAGTAAATACGTAACATACATAAATTATTTGAACGAGCTAGTCATCTGTTCTGCACGAACATTTTATAAATCACGTTTTCGCTTGGAACCTTCGTCCCTCCTCCTTTCGACTTCCCTGCTAAATTACAATACAATAATGTTGAAGTCGTGATAGCGCAGTGGATACGCATTCGCTTCAGGTGCGAACGGTCGGAGTTCGCGCCCCACTGGGGCCCTTAGAGGCTTAGACAAGGCATTTTAATTCCACATGCCTATTCTCTCTCCTTCATGGCGATGGATTCCATCAGGAATGAGGTATCGAGATTAATATATGTTGAAAGAACTTGTTTCGCAATCGAGCTAAAATAAATTTGTATAAACTAATTACAATACCAGCAGGAACAATAAATATATATAATATATACTAATACCAATAATACGAGTATATTACTTGTGCAACTCACAGCATTGTTGGTATCGTGCAAACGATCAAAGTGCTACTGTTTAGATATTGATAGATTCCATGGACAAATCATTGATCATGTTCGGTATTAAAATACGTTTATACAACAGACTGGCATTGGTGGACTGGGCTAATTAATATACGTTTTACAACAGCGTTGGCATTGATGGTGACTGGGCTAATATAATAGTTTTATACAACAGACGCTACTGGCATTGATGGTGACTGGGCTAATATAATATACGTTTATCACAGACGCTACTGGCATTGATGGTGACTGGGCTAATATAATATACGTTTATACCACAAGCTACTGGCATTGATGGTGACTGGGCTAATATAATATACGTTTATACCACAGACGCTACTGGCATTGATGGTGACTGGGCTAATATAATATACGTTTATACCACATACGCTACTGGCATTGATGGTGACTGGGCTAATATAATATACGTTTATACAACAGACTGGCATTGATGGTGACTGGGCTAATATAATATACGTTTATACCACAGACGCTACTGGCATTGATGGTGACTGGGCTAATATAATATACGTTTATACAACAGACGCTACTGGCATTGATGGTGACTGGGCTAATATAATATACGTTTATACCACATACGCTACTGGCATTGATGGTGACTGGGCTAATATAATATACGTTTATACCACATACGCTACTGGCATTGATGGTGACTGGGCTAATATAATATACGTTTATACCACATACGCTACTGGCATTGATGGTGACTGGGCTAATATAATATACGTTTATACACACGCTACGCATTGATGGGACTGGCTAATATAATATACGTTTATACAACATACGCTACTGGCATTGATGGTGACTGGGCTAATATAATATACGTTTATACATACGCTACTGGCATTGATGGTGACTGGGCTAATATAATATACTTTATACCACAGACTGGCATTGATGGTGACTGGGCTAATATAATATACGTTTATACCACATACGCTACTGGCATTGATGGTGACTGGGCTAATATAATATACGTTTATACCACAGACTGGCATTGATGGTGACTGGGCTAATATAATATACGTTTATACAACAGACTGGCATTGATGGTGACTGGGCTAATATAATATACGTTTATACAACATACGCTACTGGCATTGATGGTGACTGGGCTAATATAATATACGTTTATACCACAGACTGGCATTGATGGTGATTGGGCTAATATAATATACGTTTATACCACAGACTGGCATTGATGGTGATTGGGCTAATATAATATACGTTTATACCACAGACTGGCATTGATTGTATTGGGCTAATATAATATACGTTTATACAACAGACCTACTGACAGTGATGGTGACCGGGCGTTGTTTTTACAATCTTGCTTGGATATGGCCTAAACAAATGTATGTATAGTACCAAGCCTGTAGTGTATCATAGTGTTGTTAAAAATGTATTTGGGGTTTGAACCCCTAAACCATATGTCCAGATCCCAAGCGTCTGTGGGAGATAAAGTGCAAGGGAGAATAATTTATTATTTGTTTCTGTTGATTGTCGTGTTTCTTATTTCCGTTCAATTTGGTGAATCTTATTATTTTGATTATTTTCTAATTAGACGCCATAATGTGTTCCACCAGGGCAACGTATTAGGAACAGCATCGTGTCATCGTAATACCGTCATCGTAATACCGTCATCGTATAATCGTTCCCTTGACCTAATATCTCTTCAATTCTTCAACAGAAACAACATAACCACAACTATATATATGTTGGTTTAATACCGTCATCGTAATACCGTCATCATATAATCGTGCCCTTGACCTAATATCTCTTCAATTCTTCAACAGAAACAACATAGCCGCAACTGCGGTTTAAGCCTTTTGGAGCCATCGGCAGCCACCGTATACTGTGCATGCTCGAATTCCATTTCATTATATAGACAAAATCATAATGGAAACATACATTAAATATAATGCATCAACCTCAAAACAAAAAATACAACTGGTCGCAATTGATCCACAAGGCTATACAAACGAACATGCACGAACCGAATCGTGCACATTATCACCTCATCATCCTCAATTTGTGGTATATTGCCAATACAAAAACTAAAACCATTGAAACCTAAAGATGTTGAAGGTTATACCTGCAAAAGTATTTACACCTGCAAAACAGATTGTGTAGGTCTCTTGAATTCTAATTAGTGTGTTATTTTGGAGGTGTCGTCTCTACAACAGTTTAATTAGGCTACATGGCGAATCTTGATTTCTAATTGGACGGTACTGTAAATGTTTACAGTTTAGACTTTAAAAAGGTTTATTTCCAGTCGTGCTCAAAATGTAAGCTTTATCGGAAAACTGGAAGAAACCGTTTTGGTTTAGGCTTAACATCTTCCAAATAACATGTTCAGCAGTTAGCTTAATCATATATTGTATTGCTCGTTCATTTTACAAGTTCAGTGGTTTTATGCATTTGGTCCATCACAGAATAGCATAAGTGCAGTTATATGAGTTGTTTCGCCAACATTGACAGTGGTCAAATAGTACAAGTGGAGTGATATGAGTTGTTTCGCCAATATTGTTAGTTGCCAAGTAGCACACATGAAGCTATGTGTGTTGTTGCACATACGGGTTTATGTTTTCGACAATAACATGCATAAAGTGATTTACGAAAACATTTCATCTATTCCACTTGTTGCGCCAAATGAACGATATACTATACTAGTACATGAAAACATGCACTGTATTATAACTTTTGCATCCACTATATGTTCTCACTATGTGTGCAATAGAGACATGCATTTATGAATTTCGTAATTCGTTTACCTTTGAGGGCGACAATATTAACGCGTTGTTTCTCAATCTCCACTTCTATGTCTTCTAATTCAATCCGATATTTGCCTATGTTATTCTCAATCATTTCTCTCAGTTCCAAGTTGCTTTCAGTAAATGCTTCCATCTTCGCACCCATTCGTTCAGTAAATGCTTCCATCTTCTCACCCATTTCCTTAACTTCAATATCAAAGAGTTCCATGTCATGCTCTACGCGAACCATTTTATATAGCATCTGCTCCTCATAGTGGAATTTAGAGCACTTTGGCTCGGAAGCCAAAGATGCCTCAGTTTTCAATAAAGTGAACACAAGTATTGCAGAGATAACTGTCAAGTAAAACATTTTAAAAACTGTAATTATTTATTTAATTTATCAACAAAGAAAATATCAATACGTTTCCAACTTCTTTGTACTAACTCTAATCAATGCATGGTATTTATAGTTGAACTGCCAAAGAATACCAAAATGTATGTCCCTATGAAATAATGTATTATTCCACAAATGATTCACTATAGTCTGTATCAAGTTAGTTCAGGATTCCACATGTAGTATCAACTAGTTAGTTTGAATTTGACTGCTTTCTGTTCCGTTGAGGCCATTGTGATTTATCAATTAATTCCGGTGTCATATAGAATATTGACCCCCTCAAAATCCCGCGGGTCATTATTCAGCCATAGAATATTGACACCCCTTGCGGAAAAATGACCCCCTTGCAAATAGCAATATATAGTGGGGAAATATTGAATTTATTATAATTAAATGTTAGTTAGCACTGTTTAATGCCTAACAACATATATTTTGATTTAACGATGTACAGAATAACATAAATATATTGAATCTGAAATAAATATGCAGATCATTTCTCTCTTATCAATTTCTAAAGATGATCATGAGGTGGTGGGTGCTGTATTTATAACTAGGAGGTTCACATAATGCATACTATTTGCAAACATAAAAAACAAATAAGAACAATGACCCCCACCCCCTATGTATAAACTGAACATCAATGCCATATAATAATGTGTAGACTACAATTACGAGAGAGACGGTCACTTTTCGGTGCAATGGAATAATGACCCCCCTGGAATGGGTCTTTGTCTGTATCATTGCACTATCCCCCACAAATCTAAAATGACTTAATCTCTTCAGGAGGCGTCGCTCATATGGGCAACAAGTAGTGATGATAAATAAATGTAAACCACACTCACACTATGGATGCTTCTACAGCAGAAATTGATGTATATTTCTTTAACAAATTTAATTAATATGTTATCACCTAATTATAGCAAACTATTCTTATCATGTTTATTCATATTCTCTTAAACTTTCCAGAAAGTGTGCACAATTATGTAATAATTATGTTGTTAATAATTGTAATTCTGACTATTGTGGATCCTATTAAGCCTTATCTTCTTTCCCACTGGTGTGAAAAGCAATAAAACCTTATTTATAGGGAACTGCAACCAACAGGAACACTTCCTGTGTTCCCAATACACTGGTTACATATTTTATATCATTCATTACAACTAATATTTTAATAGTGTATGAGCAAGGACAGACAACATTATACTTTATAACGTGTGCCTCCATATGTATTCAGTGCAAGAAACTGTTCAATGCATACATGTAGAATGTGACCCCCATAATGTAGATTATCTGATTGAGGGTAGGTCAATTTTCCATGCCATAGAATAATGACCCCCCCCCCCCTATGAGTGAGGGGGTCACTTTTCCATGCCATAGAATAATGACCTATCTGTGTGTAAACTATACGAGTGAAGGAGGTCACTTTTCCATGCCATAGAATAATGACCCCTATATTTACACTGTACGAGTGAGTGAGGGGTCACTTTTCCATGCCATAGAATAATGACTCCCTGTATGTAAATTATATGAGTGAGTGGGTCACTTTTCCATGCCATAGAATAATGACCCCCCCCCCCCTCTGTGTGTAACTATATGAGTGAGGGGGTCACTTTTCCATGCCATAGAATAATGACCCCCTGTATGTAAACTATATGAGTGAGTGGGTCACCTTCGTCACTTTTCCATGCCATAAAATAATGACCCCCCTATGTTTACACAGTACGAGTGACGATGGGTCACTTTTCCATGCCATAGAATAATGACCCCCTGTGTGTAAACTATATGAGTGAAGGGGTCACTTTTCCATGCCATAGAATAATGACCCACATATGTGTAGATTATATGAGTGAGGGGGTCACTTTTCCATGCCATAGAATAATGACCCACATATGTGTAGATTATATGAGTGGGAGGGAGTCATTATCAATATCTTAGACTAATCACCCCCATATGTGTAGATTATATGAGTGGGGGGGTCTATGGCATGGAAAAGTGACCCCACCTCACTCATATAGTTAATATACATGGGGGTCATTAGTCTATGGCATGGAAAAGTGACCCCCCTCACTCATATAGTTTACATACAGGAGGTCATTATTCTACGGCATGGAAAAGTGACGACTCTCACTCTTACTGTAAACATAGGGGGTCATTATTCTATGGCATGGAAAAGTGACCTACCCTCAATCAGATACACTAAGGGGGTCGGTCATATTCTATGCATGGAACAGTTTCTTGCACTGGGAGGCACACGTTATAAAACATAATGTTATCTGTCCTTGCTCATACAATAATAAAATAGTATGTGTCACAGGGCTCACTTGTACAACAACGCATGGCGTAGGTTCGAATATGTAATATTGTATGTATAGGGATAGCGCCTAAAACATACAATATAGACACTCATAAATCTACAGTAAAAACATGATAAAACAATACAATATTGCACATAATTAATTCCATGCGTATATACACAATACAACATATATATATATATCCACACATCTCATTCTGAGCTGAGAAACAGTTCAGAATCATCAGAAAAGGGATTAGATTAGCAAGGAGCCAATGCATTCAAACCTTTCATACATCTCTCATTCATATACATACAAAAGACAAAACGATTGGGCATGTACAATACAATACAGTGACAACTGCTCACCTGGGGTTGATTCGGTGAACGTCGACAATTTCCGTCACAGACGGACATTGCCGATCGTCACCGATTCACACTTGAGTGAACAGACAACGACAAGACATGAAGTCATCCGTATATACGACGCATGCGCTATTGAAACTGCGTTTACTATGGAACGCCGCATCCGTCATATAAACAAGTACATATAAAAACACAACCTGTGACATATGTATTATGAATGATATAAAACATGTAACACAGGAAGTGTCACAGTTGATTGCAGTGCTCCAACAATAAGGTTTTATTGCTTTTTTATGGTGATTTTCACACCTGTGGCAAAATTAGTTAGCCACACCAGTCAGAATTATAATGGTTAACAGCATATTATATAGTTGTATACATTTTCTGGAAAGTTTAAGAGAACATGCATGAATATGATAATAATGGTTAGTACTGTGCTATTTTATGGTATTTATTTTGAGCTGCATGGTTTCAAATACCAATTAAGTTGAGTGTATATCTTTTTTCATGCATAAATTCAATATAATTTGATTGATAATTGTTAATTTATTTTATAGCTTATGCAATTATTAATAAAATAATTATATTGATAACATTGTTTGTGTAGGCTTTGGTGATGGGGGTCATTATTCTATAAGGGGGGTCATTATTCTATAATAGAATATGGACCCGCGGGTCATTTTTTCCTACAGAATAATGACCCGGTCATTATTTTGGCGGGTCAATATTTTATATGACACCGGTCCCACTTTCTCTGTCTTGTGTATTCGGTGGTTTACCGGCTGCGGTTCACTTATTTCTATAGCTGATAACCCCGGGATCTAATAATCAGTAGCAATTTAGGTAGATGTCATGCTATGTTTTATGAGTGAATTAGTTATGTTCAGTGATCAGCCTTTATTAAAATGAAAACAGCGAAATACACTCGTAACATTAATTGTTTTATACATATATTCAGTATCTTTCGGTATTCGGTAGAGTAGGATTAGTCTCCCTTGAAAATGAAATCACCGAAATATTCTCAGAACATTAAAATAAATCACTATAAAGGGCAGATATTAAGTCAATTCACAGTTATTAGGTATATTAAACTTAATAAATAGCTATAACTACGCTAATTCATTAGTTTTATTGTTTTGTATGCAGAATTTAAGTGTCTTTCGGTATACGGTAGAGTAGGATTAGTCTCCCTTGAAAATGAAATCACCGAAATACTCTCAGAACATTAAAATAAATCACTATACAGGGCAGATATTAAGTCAATTCACAAGTATATGGTATATAAATCTTAACAAATAGCTATAACCACGCTAATTCATTATTTTTATTGTTTTGTATGCAGAATTTAAGTGTCTTTCGGTATACGGTAGAGTAGGATTAGTCTCCCTTGAAAATGAAATCGCCGAAATACTCTCATAACATTAAAATAAATCACTATAAAGGGCAGATATTAAGTCAATAAGGTGTAATATGCTTAATAAATAGATAAAGCGTGTTAATTCTTAATTATATTGCTGTTATATACTGGTTTTCGGTGTTTTGGTTTTTTGGTTTGGTGTCTTTCGGTATTTCTAGGGACCGACTTGCACTGGTACTACTGCATTTCGGGAAACCTCCCTTTTGTACCGTATTCAATATATTTCACTACTTTTAGCAATACTGGCAGTGGGTTGTGATCGGATACACAGGGATTCGGGACGTTTGGGAATACTAGTATATATATTTAAGTATAATACTTAATCATTAATACTTAAATATATATACTAGTACCCCCAAACGTGCCGAATCCCTGTGATAGGATACCAGTAAAAATAAATGTTCCGAATATTTGAGGAATTACTTTATTCACATGGGCCTCGTTCTCCAACAGAGAGTATTTATTTTTCTGCAGGTAAGAGTGTTAACATAAATTCCTTTGCAATTAGTTTGCACATAGATGCCAATTCCAGCTACATTGACTGGAGTAGTAAGAGTGTGCTTGAATATAATGAATAGCAAAATGAATTGTTCCACACAATGATTCACTATAGTCTGTTTCATGTTAGTTCAAACACGAATAAGAATCACGACCATATTAGAGAATGTAATTGATCTGGCTAAGCAATATTATATATTCTTTATATGAGGGTTATATAGAAAGTAATGTAAAGCTGAGCAATATTATATATTCTTTATTTGAGGGTTATATAGAAAGTAATGTAAAGCTGGGCAATATTATATATTCTTTATATGAGGGTTATATAGAAAGTAATGTAAAGCTGAGCAATATTATATATTCTTTATTTGAGGGTTATATAGAAAGTAATGTAAAGCTGGGAAATATTATATATTCTTTATATGAGGATTATATAGCAAGTAATGAAACGCTGAGCAATATTATATATTCTTTATTTGAGGGTTATATAGAAAGTAATGTAAAGCTGGGCAATATTATATATTCTTTATATGAGGATTATATAGAAAGTAATGAAACGCTGAGCAATATTATATATTCTTTATTTGAGGGTTATATAGAAAGTAATGTAAAGCTGGGCAATATTATATAGTGGGTTATGTAGAAAGTAATGATAGCTGATGATATTTTAAATCCTCTTTATATGAGGGTTATATAGAAAGTAATGAATAGCTGATGGAATCTGATATGCTCGTTATATGAGGGTTATATAGAATGTAATGAATAGCTGATGATATTTTAAATCCTCTTTATATGAGGGTTATGTAGAAAGTAATATATAGCAGATGAAGTAATACAAGTAATGTATCAATCACATAGCGGTGTTTTACATCACGTTTGGTTTCGATTTATGCTGTGTCACAGTTGGTGTCTACTGGATCCTGTTCTCGCAATGACCATTTCGATGTGAACGTGAAGTTAATATTGAATCATAAATGTCGAATATAGTGGTGATAATTTCAATTTCTCAAGACGAAAATGTCTCCCGAAATGTAGAAAAATAGACATTAATCTGACATCCTGCACGTGTAGCACTATTTGTTAATAGCTACGACCTTACTTGTAAATCGCTCGCCCATATGGTTTGCCGGAGGCGAGGGTAAATAAGCTCAATCATCTACTTGTAAATTTATTTTTGTTGTGTTCTCTGTCTTCACTGATATAATCTTTCTGCTTGAATCATGGTGTGATAAGACATTGCTATGTTGCATTTCTTGGAGGTAATTCTGAAACCAGTATAGAAATTGTTAGAAATCACGTCGATACGATATAATGGATTACACTAGATAAAACATGTCTGGCATTAGATATCGAAGTGTGAATCTGTTTTATTTATATATATATAGTATGTGTACATTCACCAGGATATTAATTAAGAAATAATAAGTATCAACCATTGTATATCGCAGAATAACCCGAGTTTGAAGTTCTAATGCGTAGAAATATATCACGAAGGCCGAAGGTAGGTATATCGCACAATAACCCGAGATAGATTTTACTCTACACGTATGTATGTTATTAGCTGGGTCGTGTTGGAATTATAATTAGTTTGACAGTCTTGAATCTGTTATTATCAATGGACAACATTAGTAGACCCCATGGTCTACTTTTGAGTGTAAATCTTCCGAAATGCTGCTCTGTAGTTTATACAGAGTTCTTACAACTTACAATGTGACTCACGAGACCTCATTCCTGGTGGAATCCATCGCCACGAGGAGAGAGAAGATGCATGTGGAATTTAAATGCATTGAAAGTATTGTTGTCCTGTGGTTTCAGCATATTTATAGCAGCTGCTCCTTCAAGCAATAGTGCACCTACTACGGGCCAAGGTAACCTTTTATGACATGAGAATAAGGAGAATATACCCTTCAGAGAGGAACTCTATTTTGCTTGCTCTTAGCTGTGATTGGCTTTTCTGTTGTCTCAAGTCGTTAAGAGCTTCGTCGACGTTCTTGTCCACTATGTCCAGCATGTACAGAACAAGACGATCGCCAACGGTCTCTGAGAACGGGTTACCAAGTTCCCGTATTACTGAACATAACTAATTAACCTGATGTTTAAGTTACTCTCTGTATTATTTGCTTGTACCTGATATTCAAATTCACCTCCAACTTCAGTGTGGCTTCTTCTGTTGTTAACCTTATTCTAGATATGAACCGCTTCCAATGGGTATAATTTGTGCGGTCTAATGCACATAACCATGGAACCAATGCACTGAGTGGATCAACATACATACGAAATGTCCTTTCCCTCAAAGACCTAATGAATATGAGTATTGTCTGCTCAAATTACAATACGAAGGACCAAAACTACTGAAATTGTGGACTAAGCTATATATTCTATATCTAAGCTATATCCCCCCCGTTTGAAATTATATAAGGCATTTAAATCGTAAAATTATTTTTAGTATTAAGTAACGATTACAACATTAAAATTTTAAATGAGATATTTGACCCCACACAAACCAGGATAAATGTCGCGAGTGTGTATAAGTGGTTTACAAACAATTTCAATCATTGGATACAGAACAATCGAGAAGTGACGGAAATAAACACTTGTCAACGTTGCTTCGCACGTCGGCGAAACCCTATAGAACTCTCACTATTTTACAATGAGTTTAACACTTAATCATGGCAACTGAATTGACGAGAACAATGAGGGCTGTCGGTGTATCGTTTACAACAAGTAATGTTCTTGAAATTGATGAAGGTGACGACTTAGAGGAGTTGTTTGTGGACATTGGGTTGTGTATTACCTATATGGAGTCGAGTAAGACTGAAATGGTTCATAAGGACCTTGATCGTAATTCGCTCGAAATATTACATTGCGTAGTATTCGATGTCGCTGATGGAAAGATAATCAAGGAGCACCACTACGGGGTGAAACCTCTAGGACACAACATAAGGATACCTAAGAACATAAATAGGTTTGCAGCAGCAAATGTCTCGACATCTGAAGATAACGCTACGGCTCCGCCAAATACGCCGGAACCGATTGACTTAACCGTCGTGAAAACTGAACCGTTTGGCTTAAACGCATCGGGGTCTGTAAATACACAGCTCCCGCAACGTACGTCGTCGGGGGCGTTTGAACCTCTACCTAATTGGGGGGAGACCATTAAGCATGAGGTTGAGGAGGTTACCCCGGGGGTAATACCACAAAATCGCGATACCGATGAAATGGGGGAAGATTTCATGAGTGTTATTGAGGGTTGCAAGCAGGTGGCGCAGCTACCTGATGAGGTATACCCTGACACAGAGTTGTTGACGGTGTCGCGCATTATTGAGGCTTGGAAACGGGTGACACAGAAATCGGCGAAGCGGCTACCCACAAGACGTAGTGTGCATATTATGGAACTGAATTTGCGGAAATCCGAGCAGCTGGCGAAGAAACGCAAAATAAACTTTTGAACTATGTGTAGAAATTGGAGAAATTCAAGCTGTGTGGGTCAATGAAACGCAAAATAATCAATTGAACTAACGCTCAAACAGACTACACTTAACCTGCGAGTTGGGGATAATTTATATCTAGGACTCTTTATTACAAACTACCGTTATAGATGCCTCAGAATTTTGATTTTATGTTTTTTGTAGACTGTATTTATCATGATTGTATGTTTTTTACTTTTTGTCAATTGTATTCCAATGCATCCACATTACTTGTTATACCCTCCCTCACTTTGCTCTTTCATTGTATCATAATGTTTTTAATCCCACACAAACGAGGATAAATGTTGCAAGTGTGTATAAGTGGTTTAATTATAACCAATTTCAACCATTAGATCCAGAACAATCGGGAAGTGACACTTAACCGATAGAACTTTATTGTACATGTATGTTTGTATGTTTCATGTATGTTTGTATCATAATGTTTTTTAAAAAGTTATGCTTGCATGGGTCATAATAAAATGTATCATATATTCATTACTTGTTGGCTCTTCAATCTATTCTGAAAATTATTGAGAAGCTAATCAATTCTACATAAATTTCATAATAGTATACAACCCCAAACGGTACACATTCGTAATGTGTCTCTCTATTGAAGGAAACATAGCTTCAGGGAAGAGCACGTTTATAGATGCATTAAATATTACCCAGATGAACTATCTATCTTCCTTTAATGTCGAACCCCTCGCAGGGACGTAGACATGTTGTGCGTCAAAAACCGCAAAGAAGTTAAAAGTATGAGTAGTTAAAAGTATAATTTAAGAAGGTGTGACAATAAGTTGTGGTAAAAGTTTAAAAGCAGCTACGCAGAACAACTAGGGACTGGCATGTTCAATATGGCAAACTGCCGTATTGAATTGCTCTATGATAGGGAGATGGACAATGTCAGGAGGGAGGTGGTTCCAATGATAGATTGTTCTTGGAAAGAAGGAAAACTTGTAGTAGTCTGTAGTTGCTGTAATTAACCTATAGCTTAAGGAATGGCAATGGCGAGTAGGACGGGAGAGAGGAACTAGGTAATTTTCAATGGGAATAGCAACAAGATCATTATGAATTTTATACAGAAGAGATAACCTATTGTCAATACGCCGTTGATCTAGTCTGCGTAGATTTAGGGAATGTAGCATGTCTGTAACACTAGAGGTACGATAGAAGTCAGCCTTTATCCAACGAGGCCTCAATGTCACGGGGCACAAAGAAAGAATTGATTAATGGATATTAAAAAGCCCCAAACAGGGTCGTACCCAGGGGGGTGAAGGGGGCCTCGCCCACCCAAACCAAACTTGCACCGGTAAAGATTGAACTTCAACAACCTTGGACTAAATGTATCATAAAAAGTTTTGAATAATGCTATATAGGTCCCATTGTAATAACCTGTTGAAGTGTTCTCGTCCTTTGAGAGGTGTAAAAATCATGCTAAACCCTATTGTAAACGACTCTTTGAAAGTTTGTCACCTTTCAGAGGTGTATAATAATCAAACACAGCCCCTATTGTCCTTGTTTCTCATCTTTACATGTGTACTTCAGAGAAGATGTGCAGAGAGGTTGGAACAGAGCCATATATACCTAGGCGATGCAGCAAGCAGCGCAACCGTGCTAACACTCCAGCCCAAACAGCAAGTGAATACTACAAGCGCATCCTCACCATTCCCCTGCTTGACCATGTTCTCAGTCAGCTCAACTCCAGGTTTGCCACCCATCAAGTCCAATCTATCCAGGGACTGTGTCTTGTGCCAGCTGCTCTTGTCTCCCTCGTTCCAGATGAAGCCCAAGAGAAGCTGACATCACTGATCAACTTGTACAAGGATGATCTACCATCACCAGGCAGTGTGAACAGTGAGGTACACTGCTGGCGAGTCTGACAACCTCCCCAAGACGCCCTCTGCAACCCTTGCATATACCAGCAAACACCTGTTCCCAAATGTGAGAACACTATTCTCTGCACCCTGCCTGTGACCACCTGCTCATCAGAACGATCAAACAGCACGCTCAAGTTGGTGAAGAACCGCCTGAGGTCAACCATGGAAAATGACAGACTCACTGGGTTAATGCTGATGTCTGTGCACAGAGACATTGAGGTTGACCCAGAGAGTGTCATCTCTGAGTTTGCTAGGAGACACCCCAGGAAACTAGAGCTGCAGAACATCCTGACTGAGTGCTATGAGACTAAATACAACCTTGTGGACCTGTGTGAACTTTATACAAAGTTGTGCTAAACCGGAATAGTGTCTAGAGTCTCTATACTAGACATAATATTATAGTGCAAGACAGACTTGATATCTCTTGTGATAGTTAACTTAAGTAAAATTAGAGTATTTTATGTGTAATAGACTGGATAGCAATCTACAGTATATTATTTTAATTTTAATGTAGATAAAGGTGATATTAGACACCATTATCCATGGGAAGTATAGTAAGGGGGAGTATAGTTTATCAATTTGAATGTATGAAATAAATGATTTTATAAATAGCGTTTTTGTCACAGTGAATATTTGTTATAGTAAGAGGTATTTTATATTGTGTGATATCAATTTGAATGTATGAAATAAATGATATTATAAATAGTGGTTTTGTCACAGTGAACATTTGTTATAGTCAAGCTATAACTGCAGTTATTTTATATTGTGTGATATCAGTTTGAAATAAATGATTTTAAAAATAGTATTTTTGTCTTGTTTTTGTCATAGTGAACATTTATAATAGCCAAACTAACTGCAGGTAGTATATATTGTCTGACATCACTTTGAATGTATGTAATAACTGATGATAAAAATTGAAATAGTTTTTGTCATTATTTCTCGCTTTATGAGATTTTAAACAAACATTACAATACATGTATATCAAAATAAAGTTTACCTGGTCATTTCTAGTAATGTGTACACCCACGCTGTTTTAGCTCGGCCAGCCAATCTCGGCACCCCCCTCAGAAAATCCTGGGTACGCACCTGCCAAAGTGGGCGAGTACAACTCGCTAGATTTAACTAGCAAGTTTCCGAAACGTTACACCTTACCGCTTCAGCTCATGACACAACACACCCATATGAAAACCGTACTGGACTTTAACGACACCCCTGGGGCTATATCCATTACCGAAAGATCTGTCACAACTAACAGAAACGTGTTTGGATCACTAGCTTTAGAGCATATTACCGACCTAGACATGTGTCTCTACATGAAACTCGGGGAAACCATCACCCCCAGGGATATATATATATATATATATATATATATATATATATATTGATACACCCCCTGACATTTGTATTCAGAGACTTAAAGAACGTGACAGATTTGGTGATGAACGTATCGACATAGACTATTTGGTCAAAATTGATAAACTCCATAAGGTCTCCACAGCTATTACCCCTGGCCGTTATAAGGGGGATACACCCCCTTAAATTAATTAAGAAACCCCTACAACATGTAAATGTGCCCCTATAAACTTAAATTTAAGGGTTTATTAAATGTATACTTCCGGGTACTGGGTATATACTACATCGTACATCAGTACTGGGTATATACTACATTGTACATCAGTACTAGGTATATACTACATTGTATACCAGTACTGGGTATATACTACATTGTACACCAGTACTGGGTATATACTAAAGTGTACATCAGTGCTGGGTATATACTACATTGTACATCAGTACTGGGTATATACTACATTGTACATCAGTACTGGGTATATACTACATTGTACATCAGTACTGGGTATATAATATATTATGCATCGGTACTGGGTATATATTACATTGTACATCAGTACTGGGTATATACTACATTGTACATCAGTACTGGGTATATACTACATTATACATCAGTACTGGGTATATACTACATTATACATCAGTACTGGGTATGTACTACATTATACATCGGTACTGGGTATATACAACATTGTGTACCAGTACTGGGTATATACTATATTGTACATCAGTACTGGGTATATACTACATTGTGTACCAGTACTGGGTATATACCACATTGTACATCGGTACTGGGTATATACTACATTGTACATCAACACTGGGTATATACTACATTGTATATCAGTACTGGGTATATACTACATTATACATCAGTACTGAGTATATACTACAGTGTACATCAGTCCTGGGTATATACTACATTATACATCAGTACTGGGTATATACTACATTGTACATCAGTACTGGGTATATACTACATTATACAACAATACTGGGTATATACTACATTGTACATCAGCACTGGGTATATACTACATTGTGTACATCAGTACTGGGTATATACTACATTGTGTACCAGTACTGAGTATATACTACATTGTGCACCAGTACTGAGTATATACTACATTGTACATCAGTACTGGGTATATACTACATTATACATCAGTACTGAGTATATACTACATTATACATCAGTACTGGGTATATACTACATTGTAGATCAGTACTGGGTATATACTACATTGTGTACTAGTACTGGGTATATACCACATTGTACATTAGTACTGGGTATATACTACATTGTACATCAGTACTGGGTATATACTACATTATACATCAGTACTGGGTATATACTATATTGTACATCAGTACTGGGTATATACTACGTTGTACATCAGTACTGGGTATATACTACATTGTACATCAGTACTGAGTATATACTACATTGTACATCAGTACTGGGTATATACTACATTGTACATCAGTACTGGGTATATACTACATTGTATATCATTACTGGGTATATATTGCATTGTACGTCAGTACTGCGTATATACTACATTGTACATCAGTACTGGATATATACTATATTGCACATCAGTACTGAGTATATACTACATTGTACTTCAGTACTGGGTATATACTACATTGTACATCAGTACTGGGTATATACTACATTATACATCAGTACTGGGTATATACTACATTATACATCAGTACTGGGTATATACTACATTGTGTACCAGTACTGGGTATATACTACATTGTACATCAGTACTGGGTATATACTACATTGTGTACCAGTACTGGGTATATACCACATTGTACATCAGTACTGGGTATATACTACATTGTACATCAGTACTGGGTATATACTACATTGTACATCAGTACTGGGTATATATTAAATTGTATATCAGTACTGGGTATATACTACATTATACATCAGTACTGAGTATATACTACAGTGTACATCAGTCCTGGGTATATACTACATTATATATCGGTACTGGGTATATACTATATTGTGTACCAGTACTGGGTATATACTATATTGTACATCAGTACTGGGTATATACTATATTGTGTACTAGTACTGGGTATATACCACATTGTACATTAGTACTGGGTATATACTACATTGTACATCAGTACTGGGTATATACTACATTGTACATCAGTACTGGGTATATACTACATTGTACATCAGTACTGGGTATATACTACATTATACATCAGTACTGGGTATATACTATAATGTACATCAGTACTGGGTATATACTACATTGTGCATCAGTACTGGGTATATACTACATCGTACATCAGTACTGGGTATATATTACAGTGTACATCAGTACTGGGTATATATTACAGTGTACATCAGTACTGGGTATATATTACATTGTACATCAATACTGGGTATATACTACATTGTATATCAGTACTAGGTGTATACTACATTGTACATCAGCCCTGGGTATATACTACATTGTACATCAGTACTGGGTATATACTACATTGTGTACCAGTACTGGGTATATACTACATAATACATCAGTACTGGGTATATACTACATTGTACATCAGTACTGGGTATATACTACAGTGTACATCAGTACTGGGTATATACTACATTGTGTTCCAGTACTGTGTATATACTACATTGTACATCAGTACTGGGTATATACTACATCGTACATCAGTACTGGGTATATACTACATTGTACATCAGTATTGGGTATATACTACATTGTACATCAGTACTGGGTATATACTACATTGTACATCAGTACTGGGTATATATTACATTGTAAATCAGTACTGGGTATATACTACATCGTACATCAGTACTGGGTATATACTACATTGTACATCAGTATTGGGTATATATTACATTGTACATCAGTATTGGGTATATACTACATTGTAAATCAGTACTGGGTATATACTACATCGTACATAAGTACCGGGTATATACTACATTGTACATCAGTATTGGGTATATACTACATCGTACATCAGTACTGGGTATATACTACATTGTACATCAGTATTGAGTATATACTACATTGTACATCAGTATTGGGTATATACTACATTGTAAATCAGTACTGGGTATATACTACATTGTACATCAGTATTGGGTATATACTACATTGTACATCAGTACTGGGTATATACTACATTGTACACCAGTACTGGGTATATACTACGGTTTGTACCAGTACTGGGTATATAGTACATTGTACATCAGTACTGGGTATAAACTACATTGTACATCAGTACTGGGTATATACTACATTGTACATCAGTACTGGGTATATACTACATTATACATCAGTACTGGGTATATACTACATTGTGTACTAGTACTGGGTATATAATACATTGTACATCAGTACTGGGTATATACTACATTATACATCAGTACTGGGTATATACTACATTGTGTACCAGTACTGGGTATATACTACATTGTACATCAGTACTGGGTATGTACTACATTATTATACATCGGTACTGGGTATATACTACATTGTGTACCAGTACTGGGTATATACTATAGTGTACATCAGTACTGGGTATATACTACATTGAGTACTAGTACTGGGTATATACCACATTGTACATCAGTACTGGCTATATACTACATTGTACATCAGTACTGGGTATACACTACAGTATACATCAGTACTGGGTATATACTATATAGTACATCAGTACTGGGTATATACTACAGTGTAGATCAGTACTGGGTATATACTACATTGTGTTCCAGTACTGGGTATATACTACATTGTACATCAGTACTGGGTATATACTACATTGTGTACCAGTACTGGGTATATACTACATTGTGCATCAGTACTGGGTATATACTACATTGTACATCAGTACTGGGTATATATTACAGTGTACATCAGTACTGGGTATATATTACATTGTATATCAATACTGGGTATATACTACATTGTATATCAGTACTGGGTATATACTACATTGTACATCAGCCCTGGGTATATACTACATTGTACATCAGTACTGGGTATATACTACATTGTGTACCAGTACTGGGTATATACTACATATTACATCAGTACTGGGTATATACTACATTGTACATCAGTACTGGGTATATTCTACAGTGTACATCAGTATTGGGTATATACTACATTGTACATCAGTACTGGGTATATACTACATTGTACATCAGTATTGGGTATATACTACATTGTACATCAGTACTGGGTATATACTACATTGTGCATCAGTACTGAGTATATACTACATTGTGTACCAGTACTGGGTATATACTACATTGTGTACAAGTACTGGGTATATACTACATTGTACATCAGTACTGGGTATGTACTACATTGTACATCAGTACTGGGTATATACTACATTGTACATCAGTACTGGGTATATACTACATTGTACATCAGTACTGGGTATATACTACATTGTACATCAGTACTGCGTATATACTACATTGTACATCAGTACTAGGTATGTACTACATTGTACATCAGTACTGGGTATATACTACATTGTGCAACAATACTGGGTATATACTACATTGTACATCAGTACTGGGTATATAATACATTGTACATTAGTACTGGGTATATACTACATTGTACATCAGTACTGGGTATATACTACATTGTACATTAGTACTGGGTATATACTACATTATACATCAGTACTGGGTATATGCTACATTGTTTATCAGTACTGGGTATATACTACATTGTGTTCCAATACTGGCTATATACTACATTGTACATCAGTACTGGGTATATACTACATTGTTCATCAGTACTGGGTATATACTACATTATGTTCCAGTACTGGGTATATACTACATTGTACATCAGTACTGGATATATACTACATTGTTCATCAGTACTGGGTATATACTACATTGTACATCAGTACTGGGTATATTCTACATTGTACATCAGTACTGGGTATATAATACATTGTGTATCAGTACTGGGTATATACTACATTGTGCATCAGTACTGGGTATATACTACAGTGTGTACCTGTACTGGGTATATACTACATTGTACATCAGTACTGGGTATAATCTACATTGTACATCAGTACTGGGTATATACTACAGTGTACATCAGTACTTGGTATATACTACATTATACATCCGTACTGGGTATATACTACATTGTACATCAGTACTGGGTATATACTACATTATACATCAGTACTGGGTATATACTATATTATGTTCCAGTACTGGGTATATACTACATTTTACATCGGTACTGGATATATACTACAGTGTACATCAGTACTGGGTATATACTACATTGTTTATCAGTACTGGGTATATACTACATTGTATATCAGTACTGGGTATATACTACAGTGTATACCATTACTGGGTATATACTGCAGTGTACATCAGTACTGGGTATATACTACATTGTATATCAGTACTGGGTATATACTACATTGTGTAACAGTACTGGATATATACAACATTGTACATCAGTACTGGGTATATACTATATTGTACATCAGTACTGGGTATATAAGACATTGTGTATCAGTACTGGGTATATACTACATTGTGCATCAGTACTGGGTATATACTACATTATATATCAGTACTGGGTATATACTACATTGTGTAACAGTACTGGGTATATACTACAGTGTGTACCAGTACTGGGTATATACTGCAGTGTACATCAGTACTGGGTATATACTACAGTGTATATCAGTACTGGGTATATACTACAGTGTGTACTAGTACTGGGTATATACTACATTGTACATCAGTACTGGGTATATACTACATTGTACATCAGTACTGGGTTTATACTACATTGTACATCAGCACTGGGTATATACTATATTGTATATCAATACTTGGTATGTACTACAGTGTATACCATTACTGGGTATACACTGGAGTGTAAATCAGTACTGGGTATATACTACATTGTATATCAGTACTGGGTATATACTACATTGTGTAACAGTACTGGATATATACAACATTGTACATCAGTACTGGGTATATACTACATTGTACATCAGTACTGGGTATATACTACATTGTACACCAGTACTGGGTATATACTACATTGCACATCAGTACTGGGTATATACTACATTGTTCATCGGTACTGGGTATATACTACATTGCACATCAGTACTGGGTATATACTACATTGTACATCAGTACTGGGTATATACTACATTGTACATCAGTACTGAGTATATACTACATTGTACATCAGTACTGGGTATATACTGCATTGTACATCAGTACTGGGTATTTACGACAGTGTACATCAGTGCTGGGTATATAATACATTGCACACCAGTACTGGGTATATACTACATTATACATCGGTACTGGGTATATACTACATTGTACATCAGTACTGGGTATATACTACATTGTACATCAGTACTGGGTATATACTAGTGTGTACCAGTACTGGGTATATACTATATTGTACATCAGTACTGGGTATATACTACAGTGTATATCAGTACTGGGTATATACTACATTGTGTAACAGTACTGGGTATATACTACAGTGTGTACCAGTACTGGGTATATACTACAGTGTATACCATTACTGGGTATATACTACATTGTACATCAGTACTGGGTATATACTACATTGTATATCAGTACTGGGTATATACTTCATTGTGTAACAGTACTGGGTATATACTACAGTGTATTCCATTACTGGGTATATACTGCAGTGTATATCAGTACTGGGTATATACTACATTGTGTAACAGTACTGGATATATACTACATTGTACATTAGTACTGGGTATATACTATATTGTACATCAGTACTGGTTATATACTACATTGTACATCAGTACTGGATATATACTACATTGTACATCAGTACTGGGTATATACTACATTGTACATCAGTACTGGGTATATACTTCATTGTGCATCAGTACTGGGTATATACTACATTGTACATCAGTACTGGGTATATACTACATTGTATATCAGTACTGGGTATATACTACATTGTATATCAGTACTGGGTATATACTACAGTGTATACCATTACTGGGTATATACTGCAGTGTACATCAGTACTGGGTATATACTACATTGTATATCAGTACTGGTTATATAATACATTGTGTAACAGTACTGGATATATACAACATTGTACATCATTACTGGGTATATACTACATTGTACATCAGTACTGGGTATATACTATATTGTACACTCAGTACTGGGTATATACTACATTGTACACCAGTACTGGGTATATACTACATTGCACATCAGTACTGGGTATATACTACATTGTTCATCGGTACTGGGTATATACTACATTGCACATCAGTACTGGGTATATACTACATTGTACATCAGTACTGGGTATATACTACATTATACATCGGTACTGGGTATATACTACATTGTACATCAGTACTGGGTATATACTACATTGTACATCAGTACTGGGTATATATTACATTGCACATCAGTACTGGGTATATACTACATTGTGTATCAGTGCTGGGTATATACTACATTGTGTAACAGTACTTGGTATATACTAGAGTGTGTACCAGTACTGGATATACTACAGTGTACATCAGTACTGAGTATATACTACATTGTATATCAGTACTGGGTATATACTACATTGTATATCAGTACTGGGTATATACTACAGTTTATACCATTACTGGGTATATACTGCAGTGTACATCAGTACTGGGTATATACTACATTGTTCATCAGTACTGGGTATATACTACATTGTACTTCAGTACTGGGTATATACTACATTGTACATCAGTACTGGGTATATAATACATTGTACATCAGTACTGGGTATATACTACATTGTGCATCAGTACTGGGTATATTCTACAGTGTGTATCAGTACTGGGTATATACTACATTGTACATCAGTACTTGGTATATACTACATTGTACACCGGTACTGGATATATACTACATTGCACATCAGTACTGGGTATATACTACATTGTTCATCAGTACTGGGAATATACTACATTGTACATCAGTATTGGGTATATACTACATTGTACATCAGTACTGGGTATATACCACATTGTGTACCATTACTGGGTATATACTACATTGTACATCAGTACTGGGTATATACTACATTGTACACCAGTACTGGGTATATACTACATTGTACATCAGTACTGGGTATATACTACATTATACATCAGTACTGGGAATATACTGCATTGTACATCATTACTTGGTATATACTACATTGTACATCAGTACTCTGTATATACTACATTGTACATCAGTACTGGGTATATACTACAGTGTGTACCAGTACTGGGTATATGCTATATTGTACATCAGTACTGGGTATATACTACAGTGTATATCAGTACTGGGTATATACTACATTGTGTAACAGTACTGGGTATATACTACAGTGTGTACCAGTACTGGGTATATACTGCAGTGTACATCAGTACTGGGTATATACTACATTGTATATCAGTACTTGGTATATACTACAGTGTGTACCAGTACTGGGTATATACTACATTGTACATCAGTACTGGGTATATACTACATTGTATATCAGTACTGGGTATATACTTCATTGTGTAACAGTACTGGGTATATACTACGGTGTATACCATTACTGGGTATATACTGCAGTGTATATCAGTACTGGGTATATACTACATTGTGTAACAGTACTGGATATATACTACATTGTACATTAGTACTGGGTATATACTATATTGTACATCAGTACTGGTTATATACTACATTGTACATCAGTACTGGATATATACTACATTGTACATCAGTACTGGGTACATACTACATTGTACATCAGTACTGGGTATATACTTCATTGTGCATCAGTACTAGGTATATACTACATTGTACATCAGTACTGGGTATATACTACATTGTATATCAGTACTGGGTATATACTACATTGTATATCAGTACTGGGTATATACTACAGTGTATACCATTACTGGGTATATACTGCAGTGTACATCAGTACTGGGTATATACTACATTGTATATCAGTACTGGTTATATAATACATTGTGTAACAGTACTGGATATATACAACATTGTACATCATTACTGGGTATATACTACATTGTACATCAGTACTGGGTATATACTACATTGTACACACAGTACTGGGTATATACTACATTGTACACCAGTACTGGGTATATACTACATTGCACATCAGTACTGGGTATATACTACATTGTACATCAGTACTGGGTATATACTACATTGTACATCTGTACTGAGTATATACTACATTGTACATCAGTACTGGGTATATACTATATTGTACATCAGTACTGGGTATTTACGACAGTGTACATCAGTACTTGGTATATAATACATTGCACACCAGTACTGGGTATATACTACATTATACATCGGTACTGTGTATATACTACATTGTACATCAGTACTGGGTATATACGACATTGTACATCAGTACTGGGTATATACTACATTGCACATCAGAACTGGGTATATACTACATTGTGTAACAGCACTGGGTATATACTACATTGTGTAACAGTACTGGTTATATACTAGAGTGTGTACCAGTACTGGGTATATACTACAGTGTACATCAGTACTGGGTATATACTACATTGTATATCAGTACTGGGTATATACTACAGTTTATACCATTACTGGGTATATACTGCAATGTACATCAGTACTGGGTATATACTACATTGTATATCAGTACTGGGTATATACTACATTGTGTAACAGTACTGGATGTATACTACATTGTACATCAGTACTGGGTATATACTACATTGTATATCAGTACTCGGTATATACTACATTGTACATCAGTACTGAGTATATACTACATTGTATATCAGTACTGGCTATATACTACATTGTGTAACAGTACTGGGTATATACTACAATGTGTACCAGTACTGGGTATATACTACATTGTACATCAGTACTGGGTATATACTACATTGTATATCAGTACTGGGTATATACTACATTGTATATCAGTACTGGGTATATAATACAGTGTATACCATTACTGGGTATATACTGCAGTGTACATCAGTACTGGGTATATACTACATTGTATATCAGTACTGGGTATATACTACATTGTGTAACAGTACTGGATATATACAACATGGTACATCAGTACTGGGTATATACTACATTGTACATCAGTACTGGGTATATACTACATTGTACATCAGTACTGGGTATATACTACATTGTACACAAGTACTGGGTATATACTACATTGCACATCAGTACTGGGTATATACTACATTGTACATCAGTACTGGGTATATACTACATTGTACATCAGTACTGGGTATATACTACATTGTACATCAGTACTGGGTATATACTACATTGTACATCAGTACTGGGTATATACTGCATTGTACATCAGTACTGAGTATATACTACATTGTACATCAGTACTGGGTATATACTACA
Source organism: Archivesica marissinica (assembly GCA_014843695.1). NCBI lineage: Eukaryota > Metazoa > Mollusca > Bivalvia > Venerida > Vesicomyidae > Archivesica > Archivesica marissinica. The sequence goes on along the minus strand of CM026391.1, from coordinate 29,609,311 downwards.
TTGTATATCAGTACTGGGTATATATTGCATTGTACGTCAGTACTACGTATATACTACATTGTACATCAGTACTGGATATATACTACATTGAACATCAGTACTGGGTATATACTACATTGTACATCAGTACTGTGTGTATACTACATTGTACATCAGTACTGGGTATATACTATATTGTACATCAGTACTGGGTATATACTACATTGTACATCAGTACTGGATATATACTACAATGTACATCATTACTGGGTATATTCTGCATTGTACATCAATACTAGGTATATACTACATTGTACATCAGTAATGGGTATATACTACATTGTACATCAGTACTGGGTATATACTACATTGTACATCAGTACTGGATATATACTACCTTTTACCTGATATGTCATCGGGTTGCATTTGTAGATGACATGGAATCATATGTGTCACGCCTCATATCACATATCTTTATAGATAACATACAAGGTATCGGAATATTCTTAGATACTTATTTGTTATAGATGTATGTCTTTTGCTTCATAGAGACAGTTATTTCCTGACAGAATATCCTGACGATAGTCTACATATTTTATTTAATTTATACTTACTTCAAAGACCTACTCTTTAACACCACTGGCGTCATATACTGAATATTTGTCACAGCTTAATTCGTGTCACCGGATGGGACAATGTGTTTATCCTCCGCCTGTCCGCACCAATAAAATGTGACTTACCTTATCAATTCTGTTTATGTGGCTATAGAGAATAAAGGATTAGGCACGTAATAAACACTTCTGGGTATGGACGTCCGTCCGTCCATCTTTCCGGAAAGACATACTGGATCCTGCGATGACTTGAATATGAAATGTTGCATTATAAACCTTCACTCAGTGTCACAAAGTTGAGATACGGGCCTCAATTGTGCCATATTTGTATGCTAAGATTACATCAGGTTTTAGTAAATATTTGCGTTCATGTATAAATCTTTAAAGTTTTAGTTTATTAGTATATTAGTTTCGGCATTAGAAATCATGAACGAACATGTAATCTTTTTTATCAAATTTGGTTCAAAACTGACAAAGTTATCATTTCTTTTGACTTATTGTTAAAAAGTTATAAACCCCTAGGTGAGGCCTCGGTTGATAAAGATACAGTCGCATAGCGTTGTATAAAATTCACGGAATGGGTACTTATCTCGTGCACATTTACTGTCTATGCAGACCATTGTTTTAATAAAAGCCGCCGGTTTCATGCTATTTGGCGCCCACACAGAGAGTGATTATATTCCAGGACATTTTTTATTTATGCTCGGAAAACGAGGTATGTGGAAATTTATGTTAAAATTGTATTAGCTAATTTGAACATTGTGTATTTAAACGTTCATTCTGTTTAGTTATAGCTTCATAATTTATGCCGAAATTATGCCGTATAGAGTTACGCCATGCTGAGTATTTCTGTCCGTACTGTTTTGTTGAAAGATTATTGTGTTAATATATTAGCTATGGAACGCCAATGAGGTATGAGGTGTATGTGGTTCTATACTCAGGGCTCCATAATTAAGTATTATTACTGGCAGAAGATTGTATTTTAATATATAATAATGACCGTGTATTCATTGAAATGGTAACACGTGTCATTCACACGTGGTCAGTAACACGTGATTCATATCATCATTATCATTTACTAGTATTGATCATCATAAACGAACGATATTAAGTGTAACTGTAAGGGAAGTAAGAAGTGTGACGTATCGTGACTGAAAATAGTATATCCAGTATACTATTGGTGCACTTGTAGCATGCTACATTATAGGAATTTACCTAGTATTTTCCATATGCTATATATATTTAAGCTTCATCCACCGGACGTATATTATCGGCGTGGAATGAGATTGTATCGTTGCCCGGAAGTACATTACCAGGAACGTATTTGATGTTTTTCCCGGACATTGAGTTCCCGGAGCCAGAGTTTACTGTTTTACACGGACGTGGTGTATCCCCCGGAGTCGAGAGAATTTGGGGCTCGCAGCGTGTGTCGTCACAACACTCACTACGATGTTCTTGGTCTACTTGAGATAGCTCAAGGAAGCCAACACTATGCTGGGAGCCAGAACTGGAACATCGTCGCCAAGGATTGGAATCATCGAGACAAACATAGATACGTGAGTCTATTTTTAGTTTATGTTACCTACTCATAGTAGACGGTTTAAGTGTGATTACGTCACATGAGCGTTGTGCATTGCGTTATAGAACGTTAAAACGCACAAGCATATGAGATTGGTGTAACGTTAGCGAACGTTCACCAAGGACAGTTAGCAAGTATTGCAGTGAAGGCATAGGCTTAGAGAGGAACTGTTTAAGAGAAAGATCTTAGAACTTCGGGTGAACATACATTGTTTTGTACAAGCATCATCATTATCATTCATATAAATAATGCATCGTCTTATTGTAACTTGTAAATATTATACTGAGTGTTGATTGAATCAGATTGAGTATTGTGATCTAGCGTTGTCGGTCCATCTTGCTACACATGGGTACATATCAATAGTGTTACGCGCCAACCGGGGTCACTCTAGTGGACAGACGGGAGAACGGACTTAGGCTGATCACAGCGGACAATTAACTAAGTGACGACAACGATGTGATGTATCTTCTTTTACTACATAGCAACTGCTATTAATAAGTGTGACTGTTAACGATCACTATGTAATTCTTAATATTACAAACTGGCCAAGAAACCCGAATTATATCATAAAAACGCACCAATGCTTAACACGTCGTCTGCTATTTCATACAAACAGGTAATGATTTCCGGATATTTCAGAGTGTTGGAAGCCAAGAATGACATTCTGCTCGGTATTTATACTAACACACAATGCGACGTCGCAGTGCATGCACGTGCCCCACATGTCGCATTACGTCACACACAAATGTGTAGTACAACAGGTACTCACAACTCAAATAAGACTGTTGCACCAACTAAGCACTGCATACATACCAAAAATATACATATACTTATAACAAACACCACAAGCTTACGATTAAACAAGTTCGCCCTTTACGAATACCACATACAAGCAATACTCTTTGTTTACAAAAGCAGTGTATGGAACACTGTCGCGTAGAGTCTAATACACAGGGTGCATTCAAGATGGTGGCCTACATGCTAAACAAAATACAGTTGGTCTAAACAGTAAATTACACCCATCTACATACATCGATCACTTAACAGGAATATTCAATAACACAGATAGGATTAACTACACCAGGGATGTTCCTAAACAGAACAATACTTGAGGATTATCATATCAGAACCAGCGAGAATACACGAAACTGGACCTCATGTAACGCAGATCGTAGATTACAACTGGCGTGATATTCGGAGGCGATCTGTTGTTCTGTTTGTTTCATAGAGTAAAGGTCAAATTCCAATAGCGCTGCCAGTAAACATGCATCACCACACTCCATGGAAACGCACATTGTGAACGTAGGGTAAGCCTAGGGTGTTACAATATGGAGATTATATTATTATCTTTTTGTGTATGACATATTTACTATTTATTTGCAATAAAATATTACTAGCTTGAATTTACTTGAGACATCTGCATATTCAGTCGACCCTAGGTCACAGCAAAGTCACACTAGGTATTATATAGCCTTGCAATTATAGGTAGAAATCAGCCTCGTTGATGATGTGGTAATATAGAATACTTGTGGCGTCGAAGGGACAGGGTTCGATCCTCAATGAAGGTATATATTTTTTATTATCTTTTTTAACATTTAAAATTTATATCAATATGCAACACACTTCATGATATTCTTACTTTTCACGACTTTGTTAACATTCCCGTTATACATCGTCAGAAAAAGAAACAAATCAAACGTTTTGAAGTTTTTCGCTGCTAGTGGTGTGAAATGAAATGTAATAGTAGTACATGTATAGACTGCATAAACTGAAATAAAACGCATGACATAAACAATAAAGTAAATAGAAATGAATAAATATAAAACCGTTTAACAACCACAAATATGGAACATATCTTTTATTCATTAATAACTCGAATAAAAATATCATGTTAGATGACAAACATGTTGTGTACCTAATAAAATGAACATTATAGTTAACTAACTGTGGACTCATGATTGCCCTCATAGTACACTGTTTCGAACTCGCACGGAACTATTGTATTGTAACGCAGTGGGGAGTACCAGCACCTTAGACCGCTTGGCTAATAATCCATTGAATTATGAATTCTCCATTTAATCTGCAAAAATCCATTGCAAATGAAACGTGTAATTATTATAATGTCTCAAGTAATTTTACGCTTGCGATATGATTTAACTAAACTAAAGCTTGTGAAGAAAACTAATGTCACCCTTCTTCAGGCAGTGTATAGTTTTTGTGTGTTTTTTTGAGAAATTATGTGACTTTAGTGGACTTCAGAATAGTTGATGTGTAGATAAGATGTGGTATACGAATTCGGGCAATTACAAATTGAAGATTGGTATACTGTATTATTTGGCGGAGGAATACAGTGTGTAAACACAGTGACGTTATTCACAGGTGAGCACTGGCTATGTGAAGCGTTATAATTTGAATATTCTTGCTGTGTTCCAGGTTGATTTGAATACCTCTTCACAGTGGATGTGGTATCAGAAGACATGACAGATTAGAAATATAAATGAACAGACTGTATGTTTTTACTTTTTACTATGTATTTAATAGGCAATTTATTTGTTGTTTTACAACCACAAGTCCGTGACACGTGCATGCGATCATTTGCTCTTCAGTGTCTTTAACAATAGCTAGTGTGATAAATGTGTGTGTTTTACGTTTATTTATCGGCGCTACCGGTTGCCCATATGAGCGACGCCTCCTGAAGAGATTAGTTATTTTAGATGTTTGGAGGATATTGTAATGATACAGACAGAGACCCATTCCAGAGTCTCCTCTGGTTCTTTTACGTGCACGATGAAAAACACCGACACGAGACCTCGGCGTAAAGTCCAATCTGAAAGACTGTTAATTTTATTAGGGTCAGACGGGATTACCATGGATTACCAGTCAAACGTGTTAACAAATGGTCTACAGATCCGTCTGTTTTGTGATAAATATGATTTGACTGTGGCTAAATATGGGACGAATACAAGGCTATTTACCACACCGTTGTGATGTATATGATTTGATTGTCGCTAAATATGGGACGAATACAAGGGTATTTACCACACCGGTGTGATGTATATGATTTGATTGTCGCTAAATATGGGACGAATACAAGGGTATTTACCACACCGGTGTGATGTCTATGATTTGATTGTCGCTAAATATGGGACGAATACAAGGGTATTTACCACACCTGTGTGATGTATATGATTTGATTGTCGCTAAATATGGGACGAATACAAGGGTATTTACCACACCTGTGTGATGTATATGATTTGATTGTCGCTAAATATGGGACGAATACAAGGCTATTTACCACACCGGTGTGATGTATATGATTTGATTGTCGCTAAATATGGGACGAATACAACGGTATTTACCACACAGGTGTGATGTATATGAATTGATTGTCGCTAAATATGGGACGAATACAAGGGTATTTACCACACAGGTGTGATGCATATGATTTGATTGTCGCTAAATATGGGACGAATACAACGGTATTTACCACACCTGTGTGATGTATATGAATTGATTGTCGCTAAATATGGGACGAATACAAGGGTATTTACCACACAGGTGTGATGCATATGATTTGATTGTCGCTAAATATGGGACGAATACAACGGTATTTACCACACCGGTGTGATGTATATGAGTTGAGTGTCGCTAAATATGGGACAAATACAAGGGTATTTACCACACCGGAGTGATGTATATGATGTGTGACATATAATGATCCTACAGTGCTTGATATGCAAACTATGTGCTACTACACTTGGCTCTAGCATACTGGCATAAGAAGTGTATTGCATCATTCATGAATTAGAATGCCATTGAATGAATTCCAACGAGTTCTACTATTGTACAGCTGTCCTTTGGATCTTCCAGACGTACATTTAACATAGACACGTCCCCCTTTGTTTACCCTTACGACAGCATTAACTGAAGAACAGGAATAGTCAGCGCTGTCTCCCTGTGTGCTAGATGCCACCAGGTTGTCTTCAACAACAATACCGTAATGCATGGATCGACCAGGATAATTACACATATGCACAGTAAACATGTAGAGACCGGCTGTAGGTGCAGTGAATACACCAGTAGTTATATCATAGCCCTCGCCTTCATTTAGCAGCTCTACTTTGTACACGATGACCTCGTCAGTAGGAAAAGTGTTATCTGTTGGACTATGGACGTTGAAAGCTGTAGGCCGGACGAACTGTTTCTCTGAAAGTAAATACGTAACATACATAAATTATTTGAACGAACTAGTCATCTGTTTTGCACGAACATTTTATAAATCACGTTTTCGCTTGGAACCTTCGTCCCTCCTCCTTTTGACTTCCCTGCTAAATTACAATACCATAATGTGGAAGTCGTGATAGCACAGTGGATGCGCGTTCGCTTCAGGTGCGAAAGGTCGGAGTTCGAGCCCAGCTAGAGCCGTTACGATTGTGCCCTTAGACAAGGCATTTTAATTCCACATGCCTCTTCCCTCTCCTTCATGGCGGTGGATTCCATCAGGAATGAGGTCTCGAGAGTGATTAATATAAGTTAAAAGAACTTGTTTCGCAATCGAGCTAAAATATTAAATTGTATAAACTAATTACAATATATATATATATATTATACCAATAATACGAGTATATTACTTGTGCAACTCCTGGCATTTTTGGTATCGTGCAAACGATCAAAGTGCTACTATTTTAGATATTGATACATTCGTTTACAAATCATTGATCATGTTCGCTAATATAATATACATTTATACCACAGACGATACTGGCATTGATGGTGACAGGGCTAATATAATATACGTTTATACAACAGACGCTACTGGCATTGATGGTGACGGGGCTAATATAATATACGTTTATACCACAGACTGGCATTGATGGTGACGGGGCTAATATAATATACGTTTATACAACAGACGCTACTGGGATTGGTAGTGACGGGGCGTTGTTTTTAATCTTGCTTGGATATGCCCTAAACAAATGTATGTATAGTACTAGCCTGTAGGTTATCATGGTGTAGTTAAACATGTATTTGGAGTTTTAACCCCTAAACCATTTGTCCAGATCCCAAGCGTATGTGGGAGATAAAGTGCAAGGGAGGATAATTTATTATTTTCTTATTTTCGTTCAATTTGGTGAATTCTTATTATTTTGATTATTTTCTAATTAGACGTCATACTGTGTAGCATCGTGTCATCGTTATACCGTCATCGTAATACCGTCATCGTATAATCGTTCCATTGTCCTAATATCTCTTCGATTCTTCAACAGAAACAACATAACCACAACTACATATCTGCTGGTTTAAGCCTTTTGGAGCCATCGGCAGCCACCGTATACTGTGCATGATCGAATTCCATTTCATTATATAGACACACTCATAATGAAAACATACATTAAATGTAATGCATCATCCTCAAAACAAAACATACAACTGGTCGCAACTGATCCACAAGACTGAATGGCTATACAATCGTACATTCACGAAACACATCGTGCACATAATCACCTCATCACCCTTAATCTGTGGTATACTGCCAATACAAAATATAAAACCATTGAAACCTAAATATGTTGAAGGTTATACCTGCAAAACAGATTGTGTAGTTCTGTTGAGTTCCAATTAGTGTGTTTATTTTGGGTGTTTAACGTCGCTACAACAGCTTAATTAGGTCATATGGCGATTCTTGATTGCGGATCTTGATTTCTAATTGGATGGTACTGTAAATGTTTACAGTTTAAACTTTAAAAATGATTATTTCCGGTCGTGCTCAAAATATAAGGTCTATCGGATAACTGGAAGCGAACCTTTTGGTTTAGGCATAGCATCTTCCAAATAACATGTTCAGCAGTTAGCTTAATAATATAGTGTATTGCTCGATTCGTTGTACATATACATGTGCATACAAACATGACAAATTAAAGAAAGGCAAACGGGTCGGGGGACATTAGTTACGACCCTTCCCGGATTCAGCGTTTGTATGCATTTGAGGCATTCCAGAATAGTGCAAGTTGCCAAATAGTACAAGTGAAGCTATATGTGTTGTTTCGCCAAAATTGACAGTTGCCAAATAGTACAAGTGAAGCTATGTGTGTTGTTGCGCCAACATTGACAGTTGCCGAATAATACAAGTGAAGCTATGTGTGTTGTTGCGCCAACATTGACAGTTGCCAAATAGTACAAGTGCAGTCATAATTATGAGTTGTTTCGCCAACATTGACAGTTGCCAAATAGTACAAGTGCAGTTATATGAGTTGTTTCGCCAACATTGACAGTTGCAAAACAGAACAAGTGCCGTTATATGAGTTGTTTCGCCAACATTGACAGTTGGAAAACAGTACAAGTGCTGTTATATGAGTTGTTTCGCCAACATTGACAGTTGCCAAATAGTACAAGTGAAGCTATGTGTGTTGTTGCGCCAACATTGACAGTTGCCAAATAGTACAAGTGAAGCTATGTGTGTTGTTGCGCCAACATTGACAGTTGCCAAATAGTACAAGTGAAGCTATGTGTGTTGTTGCGCCAACATTGACAGTTGCCATATAGTACAAGTGAAGCTATGTGTGTTGTTGCACCAACATTGACAGTTGCCATATAGTACAAGTGAAGCTATGTGTGTTGTTGCGCCAACACTGACAGTTGCCATATAGTACAAGTGAAGCTGTTTGTGTTGTTGCGCCAACATTGACAGTTGCCATATAGTACAGGTGAAGCTATGTGTGTTGTTGCGCCAACATTGACAGTTGCCATATAGTACAAGTGAAGCTATGTGTGTTGTTGCACCAACATTGACAGTTGCCATATAGTACAAGTGAAGCTATGTGTGTTGTTGCGCCAACACTGACAGTTGCCATATAGTACAAGAGAAGCTATGTGTGTTGTTGCGCCAACATTGACAGTTGCCAAATAGTACAAGTGAAGCTATGTGTGTTGTTGTGCCAACATTGACAGTTGCCAAATAGTACAAGTGAAGCTATGTGTGTTGTTGCACCAACATGGACAGTTACCATATAGTACAAGTGAAGCTATGTGTGTTGTTGCGCCAACACTGACAGTTGCCATATAGTACAAGTGAAGCTATGTGTGTTGTTGCGCCAACATTGACAGTTGCCATATAGTACAAGTGAAGCTATGTGTGTTGTTGCACATGCAGGTTTTTGTTTTCCACAATAACATGCTAAAAGTGATTTACGAAAACATTTTATCTATTCCACTTGTTGCGCCAAATGAACGATATAGTATACTAGTACATGAAAACATGCACCGTATTACAACTTGTGCATCCACTATTTGTTCTCATTATGTGTGCAATAGAGACATGCATTTATGTATTTCGTAATTCGTTTACCTTTGAGGACGACAGGATCTTCGCGTTGTTTCTGAATCTCCACTTTTATGTCTTCTAATTCAATTCGATAGTTTCCTAATTCAATTCGATAGTTTCCTATGTTATCCTCAATCTTGTCTCTCAGTTCCAAGTTGCTTTCAGTAAATGCTTCCATCTTCGCACCCATTCGTTCAGTAAATGCTTCCATCTTCTCACCCATTTCCTTAACTTCAATATCCAAGAGTTCCATGTCATGCTCTACGCGAACCATTTTATATAGCATCTGCTCCTCATAGTGGAATTTAGAGCACTTTGGCTCGGAAGCCAAAGATGCCTCAGTTTTCACTAAAGTGAACACAAGTATTGCAGAGATAACTGTCAAGAAAAACATTTTAAAAACTGTAATTATTTATTTAATTAATCAACAAGGAAAATATCAATACGTTTCCAACTTCTTTGTACTAAATCTAATCAATGCATGATATTTATAGTTGAACAGCCAAAGTATACCAAAATGTATGTCCCTATGAAATAATGTATTATTCCACAAATGATTCACTATAGTCTGTATCAAGTTAGTTCAGGATTCCACATGTAGTATCAACTAGTTAATTTGAATGTGGCTGATTTCTGTTCCGTTGAGGCCATTGTGATTTATCAATTAGTTCCGGTGTCATATAGAATATTGACCCCCTCAAAATCCCGCGGGTCATTATTCAGCCATAGAATATTGACACCCCTTGCGGAAAAATGACCCCCTTGCAAATAGTAATATATAGTGGGGAAATATTGAATTTATTATAATTAAATGTAAGTTAGCATTGTTTAAGGCCTAACAACATATATTTTGATTTAACAATGTACAGAATAACATGACTATATTGAATCTGAAATAAATATGCAGAACATTTCTCTCTTATCAATTTCTAATGATGATCATGAGGTGGTGGGTGCTGTATTTATAACTAGGAGGTTCACATAATGCATACTATTTACAAACCCCCTATGTATAAACTGAACATCAATGCCATAGAATAATGACCCCTCTATGTGTAGACTACAATTACGAGAGAGAGAGGGTCACTTTTCGATGCCATGGACTAATGACCCCCCTGGAATGGGTCTCTGTCTGTATCATTGCACTATCCCCCAAAAATCTAAAATGTCTTAATCTCTTCAGGAGGCGTCGAGGCAACCAGTGGTGATGATAAATAAATGTAAAACACACTCACACTATGGTGGCTTCTACAGCAGAAATTGATGTATATTTCTTTAACAAATTTAATTAATATGTTATCACCTAATTATAGCAAACTATTATTATCATGTTTATTCATATTCTCTTAATCTTTCCAGAAAATGTGCACAATTATGTAATAATTATGTTGTTAACAATTGAAATTCTGACTATTGTGGATCCTATTAAGCCTTATCTTCTTTGCCACAGGTGTGAAACGCAATCAAACCTTATTTTTAGGGAACTGCAACCAACAGAGACACTTCCTGTGTGCCCAATATATTGGTTACATGTTTTATATCATTCATAATAACTAATATTTTAAGTATATGAGCAAGGACAGACAACATTATACTTTATAACGTGTGCCTCCATATGTATTCAGTGCAAGAAACTGTTCAATGCATACATGTAGAATGTGACCCCCATAATGTAGATTATCTGATTGAGGGTAGGTCACTTTTCCATGCCATATAATAATGATAATGACCCAATATACACAATACAACATATATATATTATCCGAGTGAAGGCAGGTCATACTTCCATGCCATAGAATAATGTCCCCCTATAATTATGTAAACTATATGAGCGAGGTGGGGTCACTTTTCCATGCCATAGAATAATGACCCCCTGTATGTAAACTATATGAGTGAATGGGTCACTTTTCATCACTTTTCCATGCCATAAAATAATGACCCCCTATGTTTACACAGTAGGAGTGACGACGAGTCACTGTTCCATGCCATAGAATAATGACCCCCTGTGTGTAAACTATATGAGTGAGGGGTCACTTTTCCATGTAGATTATATGAGTGGGAGGGGGTCAATATCCATATCATAGGACAATCACCAACATATGTGTATATTATATGAGTGGGAGGGTGTCACTATCCATATCACAAAATAATCCCCCCATATGTGTAGATTATATGAGTGGGAGGGTGTCATACTGGGGGGTCATTATTATATGGCATGGAAAAGTGACCACACCTCACTCATATAGTTAATATTCAGGGGGGTCATTATTCTATGGCATGGAACAGTGACCCCCCCTCACTCATATAGTTTACATACAGGGGGTCATTATTATACGGCATGGAAAAGTGACCTACCCTCAATCAGATAATCTACACTAAGGGGCTCGGTCATATTCTATGCATGGAACAGTTATATAATGTTATCTGTCCTTTACAATAGTGCACATAATTAATTCCACGCGTATATACACAATACAACACATATATATTATATATATAGTAATTCATTATAAATATCTTACCACAGCGTTATTTAAACATCTTTCCAATATAAATTGGAAAGTCTTTAAATGATTTTCGACTACCTCGTAAGAGTTTATCCATACATCTCATTCTGAGCTGAGAAACAGTTCAGAATCACCAGAAAAGGGATTAGATTAGCAAGGAGCCAATGCATTCAAACCGTCCATACATCTCTCATTCATATACATACAACAGAAAAAACGATTGGGCATGTACAATACAATACAGTGACAACTGCTCACCTGGGGTTGATTCGGCGAACGTCGACAATTTCCGTCACAGACGGACATTGCCGATCGTCACCGATTCACACTTGAGTGAACAGACAACGACAAGACATGAAGTCATCCGAATATACGACGCATGCGTTATTGAAACTGCGTTTACTATGGAACGCCGCATCCGTCATATAAACACGTACATATAAAAACACAACCTGTGACATATGTATTATGAATGATATAAAACATGTAACACAGGAAGTGTCACAGTTGATTGCAGTGCTCCAACAATAAGGTTTTATTGCTTTTTTATGGTGATTTTGTACACCTGTGGCAACATTAGTTAGCCACACCAGTCAGAATTATAATGGTTAACAGCATATTATATAGTTGTATACATTTTCTGGAAAGTTTAAGAGAACATGCATGAATATGATAATAATAGTTAGTACTGTGCTATTTTATGGTATTTATTTTGAGCTGCATGGTTTCAAATACCAATTACGTTGAGTGTATATCTTTTTTCATACATAAATTCAATATAATTTGATTGATAATTGTTAATTTATTTTATAGCTTATGCAATTATTAATAAAATAATTATATTGATAACATTGTTTGTGTAGGTTTTGGTGATGGGGGTCATTATTCTATAAGGGGGGTCATTATTCTATTATTTTATTATTTTGGCGGGTCAATATTCTATATGACACCGGTCCCACTTTCTCTGTCTTGTGTATTCGGTGGTTTACCGGCTGTGGTTCACTTATTTCTATAGCTGATAACCCCAGGATCTAATAATCAGTAGCAATTTAGGTAGATGTCATGCTATGTTTTATGAGTGAATTAGTTATGTTCAGTGATCAGCCTTTATTAAAATGAAAACAGCGAAATACACTCGTAACATTAATTGTTTTATACATATATTCAGTATCTTTCGGTATTCGGTAGAGTAGGATTAGTCTCCTTTGAAAATGAAATCACCGAAATACTCTCAGAACATTAAAATAAATCACTATACAGGGCAGATATTAAGTCAATTCACAAGTATATGGTATATAAATCTTAACAAATAGCTATGACCACGCTAATTATTTATTTTTTATTGTTTTGTATATAATTGACGGCGATATTGTGTAATATATACAGAAATACACTCCTAACATTACAATAAATCGATATAAAGGACATATTTTATTTCAATAAACAGTTATAATGTATATAAATGTTAATATGTAGCTATAAGCACATTACTTAATTCATTTTAGTGTTATTTTATACATATCTTCAGTGTCTTTCGGTATTCGGTAGAGTAGGATTAGTCTCCCTTGAAAATGAAATAGCCGAAATACTCTCATAACATTAAAATAAATCACTATAAAGGGCAGATATTAAGTCAATAAGGTGTAATATGCTTAATAAATAGATAAAACGTGTTAATTCTTACTTATATTGCTGTTATATACTGGTTTTCGGTGTATTTCGGTAATTTTCGGTATTTCTAGGGACCGACTTGCACTGGTACTACTGCCTTTCGGGAAACCTCCCTTTTGTACCGTATTCAATATATTTCACTACTTTTAGCAATACTGGCAGTGGGTTGTGATCGGATACACAGGGATTCGGGACGTTTGGGGGTACTAGTATATATATTTAAGTATAATACTTAATAATTCACGGAAGTCGTGATAGCGCAGTGGATGCGCGTTCGCTTCAGGTGCGAAAGGTCCGGAGTTCGAGCCCCACTGGAGCCGTTACGATTGTGCCCTTAGGCAAGGCATTTAAATTCCACGTTGCCTCTTCTCTCTCCCTCGTGGCGATGGATTCCATCAGGAATGAGGTCTCGAGAGTGATTTATATAAGTTGAAATAACTTGTTTCGCAATCGTGCTAAAATATATTTGTATATTCAACTTAATAATTAATACTTAAATATATATACTAGTACCCCCAAACGTGCCGAATCCCTGTGATCGGATACCAGTAAAAATAAACGTTCCGAATATTTGAGGAATTACTTTATTCACATGGGCCTCGTTTTCCAACATACAGTATTTATTTTTCTGCAGGTAAGAGTGTTAAAATAAATTCCTTTGCAATTAGTTTGCACATAGATGCCAATTTCAGCTACCTTGACTGGAGTAGTAAGAGTGTGCTTGAATATAATGAATAGCAAAATGAATTGTTCCACACAATGATTCACTATAGTCTGTTTCATGTCAGTTCAAACACGAATAAGAATCACGACCATATTAGAGAATGTAATTGATCTGGATGAACAATATTATATATTCTTTATATGAGGGTTATATAGAAAGTAATGTAAAGCTGAGCAATATTATATATTCTTTATATGAGGGTTATATAGAAAGTAATGTAAAGCTGAGCAATATTATATATTCTTTATTTGAGGGTTATATAGAAAGTAATGATAGCTGATGATATTTTAAATCCTCTTTATATGAGGGTTATGTAGAAAGTAATGAATAGCTGATGGAATCTGATATGCTCGTTATATGAGGGTTATGTAGAAAGTAATGAATAGCTGATGGAATCTGATATGCTCGTTATATGAGGGTTATGTAGAAAGTAATGAATAGCTGATGGAATCTGATATGCTCGTTATATGAGGGTTATATAGAAAGTAACGAATAGCTGATGGAATCTTATATGCTCGTTATATGAGGGTTATGTATAAAGTAATGAATAGCTGATGATATTTTAAATCCTCTTTATATGAGGGTTATGTAGAAAGTAATATATAACAGATGAAGTAATATATACTCATTATATGAGGGTTGTATTACAAGTAATGTAGCAATCACATAGCGGTGTTTTACATCACGTTTGGTTTCGATTTATATACTATGCTGTGTCACAGTTGGTATCTACTGGATCCTGTTCTCGCAATGACCGTTTCGACGTGAACGTGAAGTTAATATTGAATCATAAATATCGAATATAGTGGTGCTAATTTCAATTTCTCAAGACGAAAATGTCTCCCGAAATGTAGAAAAATAAACATTAATCTGACATCCTGCACGTGTAGCACTATTTGTTAATAGTTACGACCTTACTTGTAAATTTATTTTTGTTGTGTTCTCTGTCTTCACTGATATAATCTTTCTGCTTGAATCATGGTGTGATAAGACATAGCCATATTGCATTTCTTGGAGGTAATTCTGAAACCAGTATAGATATAAAGAGACATATCATCGCGGAATGCACCGGTTTTCATCAAACCAGACAAGCTTTTATATTCTCATTACAACACTATATTGGTGACACCGTGTCTGGTCACTTGTGCTTATGTAATTCGGAACATTCTGTGCGTTGTCTAGTAGACCCCGGCATCTTAGCACAATTAGGTACTGATGTTGACAAAACCAGGTGCTATATTTACGTAACGTGTAAATACATTAGTAATGTTCTAAAAACATTTGAAACCCTAGTTTAACTAACATCAGTTTAATACTGAAGTGTATGTAACTATACTGTACATGCTAGCAACGAACATATAATTCTACTCTCTTACAGGTAACTTGGTTTTCGTTTCGTCAAGTTTCCATAATTCTAGAGAAACCTAGATATTGCTATGAGCATTTTCTGTGCATACCCGTTATCCGCCTAATTACTAAGGCAAGAGGTGACTGCTTTAAAAGGCAAACAGTGTCTGCGTGATGTTGTCGCATGCAAGTGAAATCGTATACATTTGTATTCAAGTTAGTTCGAACTTGAATTTGCATGTGGAATTTAAATGCATTGAAAGTCTTGTTGTCCTGTGGTTTCAGCATATTTATAGCAGCTGCTCCTTCAAGCAATAGTGCACCTACTTCAGGCCAAGGTAACCTTTTATGACATGAGAATAAGGAGAATATACCCTTCAGAGAGGAACTCTATTTTGCTTGCTCTTAGCTGTGATTGGCTTTTCTGTTGTCTCAAGTCATTAATAGCTTCGTCGACTTTCTTGTCCACTATGTCCAGCATGTACAGAACAAGACGACCACCAAAGGTCTCTGAGAACGGATTACCAAGTTCCCGTATTACTGAACATAACTAATTAACCTGATGTTTAAGTTACTCTCTGTATTCTTTGCTTGTTCCTGATATTCAAATTCACCTCCAACTTCAGTGCGGCTTCTTCTGTTGGAACAAATGCGCTGAGTGGATCAACATACACACGAAATGTCCTTTCCCTCAAAGATCTAATGCACATGAGTATTGTCTGCTCAAATTTCGATACCAAAGATCACAACTACTGAAATTGTGGACTGAGCTATATATTCTCAGCCCTCCTCACTTTGAAATCATATAAAGCATTTAAATCGTAAAATTATTTTGTTTCGATGTTTACAGCCATCTTGCATTATGGAGACCATCTTGAATTGTGGCCGCCATCTTGATTTGATTGACGGGTGTTGATCTTAACCATTTCCCTCATAGAAACCGCCCTTGACGCCATTACCAATACGACATACATTGACAATGTAGTAGCCAAACAAATGTTCATAATAATAACCAGAATCTCATTTAGTCCCAGCAATATCAATGGAGGTGGGATAGATATGGCGACTACTAATGTACTTATCCACATGATAGCTAAATGGCTGTATGGAGATATAATAGTATATTAACCTAAACCTCTATGAAGGAAATGGTTAAATAATCTTCAGGTATTCAACTGTTACCACATGCTACGTTTGTTGCTTCTATTCAGAAGTGAACACTTATTGCAAACTGGATTTATCACTAATTGGTACAAGGTAAATAACCACTACAAATTCGACGTAAACAATGTAGGACGAGTTGTCTCCCCTCTCTCACAATACAATAATACAATACAATACAGCACGATTATTGCATAAAGATAGCAGTAGGAAGTGACAAGGAACTTTACAAAAGAAGTATTAGTATT
Organism: Archivesica marissinica; assembly: GCA_014843695.1. NCBI lineage: Eukaryota > Metazoa > Mollusca > Bivalvia > Venerida > Vesicomyidae > Archivesica > Archivesica marissinica. Next base: position 29,592,163 of record CM026391.1, on the reverse strand, counting down.
CAAATATATGAAAGGTGTTATTGATATGCAACATATATAAATTTGGAAATACCAGTTGTGATTGTGTTGGATTCGAATGACACAATATTAACAAAGTTCTGTATATTCGGCCAAGTATGGTAATATCTTTTATGTTTTCCAATGAATGATAATGGTGTTCTCATTGAAAGAAAACTCCACTTTCCGCTGCTCTGAATCAGTGAAAGATGACATTTTCTATGCCACTGGTTGCGTTTCGTATTCCTGCGCGGTTAGAGGTACGTTTGTATTTTATCTATTTTATTATTATCATGAAAATTAATTATAAAATAATATATTCCTATGAATTTGTTTTGTATGTAGTTTTGAATTTTGACTTGACAGAAATTAACTTGAAAGCTATACCGGAACTATTTCTTATTACCAACGTTCACACTAACATATGTGGTTGTGCGGTTGTGGAATGTAGTGAAATGAGGCTCTCGACAGGGGCAGTTAAAATGAATTAAGTTTGATAACAACTATTATATTAGCCAAAATCATTGGAACTCATAACAGAAAAATGCGATATGTGTTTATTAGTGTAAGATAGGATTTTATTTCATCTCGTGATCATCGTAATATGCATATCCGGTTATAGCCACTCGGGAAAATACAAATTCCGATGATCACTCGATGAAATCAAATTATATCTTACACTAATAAACACAAATATCCTCTATATCTTTCAATGTAATTTCGATCTTAAAGTTGAGCAATGACGAATTAGTATGAAGCGATACTCATTTTCCAAAATACTTGATTACAATAAATACATAATCACTCGGTTCGTGGTTGATGTTAGCCTGTGTTCCATTCTGTCAATTTGTCACTTTTTAACTTCTGGCAAAATGACATTGATATGATCAGAAACTCAATATGGCCCAATTAATAGTCTTGGTGTTAAAATATATTTATTTAACTGTCCAGGCAAACTATATCGACGCCTGTTCCCATGCTAGGTAGGTGTATGTAACGATAACCTTCAATAGCTAAATCATGTGAGGATGCTTTAAATCGTGTAATTGTATAATTACAAACACTCATTCTTTATTGGAATGAAAAGAATGTTGGCACGAAATTTAAACATAGACATTACTAAGAACACACTTACGTACATTATATGCTGGGGATACTCATTGGTACATGTTAAAATAGGCTACAGTTGAAACAAACAATTAATTACCCATTTTTGATGTTGTTTTTGTTTAAATTTATTTATTTTACAAAGATTGCAAAGCAAGATTTAACAACTTATATTAATCACTCTCGTTGGCGGGAGTGAAAGCGTAATTGTAGTCATTCATGTGGGAGGAAACCGGACTACCCGGAGAAAACCCACCTGTCCGATCTAGCGACCACAGTAACATCTCATATACTTCCCTGTCTGAGGATCGAACCAGGGTTGCATTGGTGGGAAGCGAGTGCGCTAATCACTTCACTATTCGGACAGCCGGATGTTTTTTTTGGAAGACTTGTCATGAATGTTTTCGTTTTGCCATCTTGTATAAGTTTTTGTTTAGAGATCCTGACCAATGCCTTCTGATTGTTTAAACCGAAATGTGTCTTTTGATTTATTATATTAGGTCAGTTCACCAATAACCATATTGGACACGTATTTACTTATTTGTCCATCTTCTAATACTTCTGAAATTAAGATGTGTGCATCGTTTAACTCTGTCTCTGATACAGTTCTTATTTGGTTATGTTTTGTGCTGTTTCGCGTATCTTACGTTTTACAAGTTTCATACAAACGCCAGCTTTTCCGCGTACAATAGCAATTATTTCCAAAATATATCGGACAGAGCAAATCCATTGCCACCCAATACAATACTCGACGACATAAGAGCAGAGTCTGCCCCATCAATAATATCCACTCCTCGCTTATACCGTTTGAACATTGACTTTCTCGAATCATGTTCACTCTAACTAACCGTTGCTCTGAAATCATAGCCAATCTATATAATTCTGTCCGGTTTCCACAGGCAAATCTGGATATACATGTGATGTCGGCAGCACACTGTCGGCCACCAACGCGTTAATAGGGCATTTTATATTTTACTGTTTAAAGGGATTATCACTATTTCATTAAGTTTTCACTTCCGTAATGGCGTACATTGAGGTTGAAGAGTATATATCAGGGGAGATAATTCATACAGTACTAACAATAGAATCGTCTACGCATAGTATAACTTATACAGATGATGATACGGTATACATTGACAATAATGATAATAGGACTACTGAACCTACATGTAATAACAACGAAATAATCTCAACTGTTCAAACTAATGATGCCACAACTCGTGCACTTGATTTGGATTTAGGTCTTAAACAAAACGGTTCAATATTGGACATCAAAATTTACAGGGCTTAATCAACATAGAGAAATTCTATGAACTACAATTAATGCCCACATAACCACACACAAAAATAGATATTTATTTGTAATTTCAGAAACTTTAAATTTAGATCGGATATGTTGGATAGTTGTCTTAAAATTAGGGCTTTAATACTCATTTTAGAAAGGATAATGATACTAGAAACGGGGATGGTGGTATTCTGGTGTATATTCCAGACAATATAGACGTGAAACTCTGGACAGACATAGAGTGTTTCTCAAGAATAGTAAATATGTTCTTGTTTCCCAAGTGTATCGGCATCTGATGGAATGATCGTTTTGAAACTTTGTAGATAGTATTTATAAATGATATGCAGACCTAGAAGTACTAAAGCTAGGTGATTTTAACCGCAATTTGTTAATGATAATATATTCAAGGACCTATCAACTTACACTAGCTCTCTGGGATTAAAACAACTAGTAGATGAACAGACCAGAATCACGGGTGCAACCAGTACTTTGATATATCACATAAACTCCAATACACCACAGTGCATAACCAGAATAGCTGTTGCAGACTATTGGTAATAGTGACCAGTTTCCCATATTCTGTAACAGAAAGTTAAATAAAACTACCAAATGTATAACCCATGATGCCACAACATATTGAAATTGCAATAATTTTAATCAATCACATTTTATTCCGAGCTATACAACGCAGACTGGAACTGATCTCATCAACAACCCATGCAACATGCCCTCCCATCAACAACTCACGCATCATGCGCTTCCATCAACAACCCAAGCAACATTCTCTCCTATCGACAACACCAGCAACAGGCTCTCCCATCAATAACACAAGGACCAGGCTCTCCCATCAACAACCAACGCAACATGCTCTCCCATCAACAACCCAAGCAACATGCTCTCCCATCACCAAAACAAGCAACATGTTATCCCATCAATAACACAATCAACATGCTTTCCCATCAACAACACAAGCAACATGCTCTTCCTTCAACAATCTATGCAACCTGCTCTCCCATCAACACCCCACGCAACATGCTCTCACATCAACAACACACGCACTATGCTCTTCCATCAACAACCCACGCACAATTCTCTTCCATCAACAACCCACGCAATATGCTCTCACATCAACACCCAACGCAACATGCTCTCCCATCAACAACACATACAACATGCTCTTCCATCAACAACCCAAGCAACATGCTCTTCCATCAACAACCCAAGCAACATGCTTTCCCATCAGCAACCCAAGCAACGTGCTCTCCCATCAACAACATATACAACATGCTCTTCCATCAACAACCCAAGCAACATGCTCTCCCATCAACACCACACGCAACATGTTCTCCCATCAACACCCCACGAAACATGCTCTCACATCACATCAACACCAAGCAACATGCTCTCACATCAACAACACAAGCAACATGCTCTCCCATCAACAACCCAAGCAACATGTTCTCCTATCAACACTCCACGCAACATGCTCTCCCATCAACAACCCAAGCACCAGGCTCTCCCACAAACAACAAAAGCAACATGCTCTCCCATCAATAATCCACACAACATGCTCTCCCATCAACAACCCAAGCAACATGCTCTTCCATCAACAACCCAAGCAACATGCTCTTCTATCAATAACCCACGCAACATGCTCTCCCATCAACAACCCAAGCAACATGCTTTCCCATCAACAACCCAAGCAACATGCTCTCCCATCAACAACCCAAGCAACATGCTCTTCCATCAACAACCCAAGCAACATGCTCTTCCATCAACAACCCAAGCAACATGCTCTTCCATCAACAACCCAAGCAACATGCTCTCCCATCAACAACCCAAGCAACATGCTCTCCCATCAACAACCCAAGCAACATGCTC
>CM026391.1:29502085-29586893 GCA_014843695.1 Archivesica marissinica | reverse complement strand
CCCTGCCTGGAGACATACTTCTATGTATAACGAGCATATAGGCCGAAAACGATCCAATATGTAAAATATCGGACTGTGTGAGGCGTGTAGCGCCGAAGACAGTACCAATATTTTACATATTTGATCCGTTTGAGGCTTATATCTTACTTAAAATACACACTTATACAACAAGATCCTACTAAATAAGTAGATTAGTGGGTATATACTACATTGTACATCAGTACTGGGTATATACTACAATGTGTACCAGTACTGGGTATATACTACATTGTACATCAGTACTGGGTATATACTACATTGTACATCAGTACTGGGTATATACTACATTGTACATCAGTACTGGGTATATACTACATTGTGTACCAGTACTGAGTATATACTACATTGTACATCAGTACTGGGTATATACTACATTGTACATCAGTACTGGGTATATACTACATTGTACATCAGTACTGGGTATATACTACAATGTGTACCAGTACTGGGTATATACTACATTGTACATCAGTACTGGGTATATACTACATTGTACATCAGTACTGGGTATATACTACATTGTACATCAGTACTGGGTATATACTACATTGTGTACCAGTACTGAGTATATACTACATTGTACATCAGTACTGGGTATATACTACATTGTACATCAGTACTGGGTATATACTACATTGTACATCAGTACTGGGTATATACTACATTGTACATCAGTACTGGGTATATACTACAGTGTACATCAGTACTGGGTATATACTACAGTGTACATCAGTACTGGGTATATACTACATTGTGTACCAGTACTGGGTATATACTACAGTGTACATCAGTACTGGGTATATACTACATTGTACATCAGTACTGGGTATATGCTACATTGTATATCAGTACTGGGTATATACTACATTGTGTACCAGTACTGGGTATATACTACATTGCACATCAGTACTGGGTATATACTGCATTATGTACCAGTACTGGGTATATGCTACATTGTATAACAGTACTGGGTATATACTACATTGTACATCAGTACCGGGTATATACTACATTGTACACCAGTACTGGGTATATGCTACATTGTATAACAGTACCGGGTATATACTACATTGTACACCAGCACTGGGTATATACTACATTGTGTACCAGTACTGGGTATATACTACATTGTGTACAAGTACTGGGTATATACTACATTGTACATCAGTACTGGGTATATATTACATTGTACATCAGTACTGGGTATATACTACATTGTGTACCAGTACTGGGTATATACTACATTGTACATCAGTACTGGGTATATACTACATTGTATACCAGTACTGGGTATATACTACATTGTACATCCGTACTGGGTATATACTACATTGTACATCAGTACTGGGTATATACTACATTGTACATCCGTACTGGGTATATACTGCATTGCGTACCAGTACTGGGTATATACTACATTGTACATCAGTACTGTGTATATACTACATTATGTACCAGTACTTGGTATATACTACATTGTACATCAGTACTGGGTATATACTACATTGTGTACCAGTACTGGGTATATACTACATTGTACATCAGTACTGTGTATATACTACATTATGTACCAGTACTTGGTATATACTACATTGTACATCAGTACTGGGTATATACTACATTGTGTACCAGTACTGGGTATATACTACATTGTGTACAAGTACTGGGTATATACTACATTGTACATCAGTACTGGGTATATACTACATTGTACATCAGTACTGGGTATATACTACATTGTGTACAAGTACTGGGTATATACTACATTGTACATCAGTACTGGGTATATACTACATTGTATACCAGTACTGGGTATATACTACATTATACATCCGTACTGGGTATATACTACATTGTACATCAGTATTGGGTATATACTACATTGTACATCCGTACTGGGTTTATACTGCATTGTGTACCAGTACTGGGTATATCCTACATTGTACATCAGTACTGTGTATATACTACATTGTGTACCAGTATTTGGTATATACTACATTGTACATCAGTACTGGGTATATACTACATTGTACATCAGTACTGGGCATATACTACATTGTGTACCAGTACTGGGTATATACTACATTGTACATCCGTACTGGGTATATACTGCATTGTGTACCAGTACTGGGTATATACTACATTATACATCAGTACTGGGTATATACTACATTGTACATCAGTACTGGGTACATACTACATTGTACATCAGTACTGGGTATATATATACTACATTGTACATCAGTAGTGGGTATATACTACATTGTACATCAGTACTGGGTGTATACTATATTGTACATCAGTACTGGGTATATACTACATTGTACATCAGTACTGGGTATATATTACATTGTGTACCAGTGCTGGGTATATACTACATTGTGTACCAGTACTGGGTATATACTACATTGTACATCAGTACTGGGTATATACTACATTGTGTACCAGTACTGGGTATATACTACATTGTACACCAGTACTGGGTATATACTACATTGTACACCAGTACTGGGTACATACTACATTGTACACCAGTACTGGGTATATACTACATTGTACACCAGTACTGGGTATATACTACATTGTATGTCAGTACTGGGTATATACTACATTGTATGTCAGTACTGGGTATATACTACATTATTCACACGGAATGTGTACTTATCTCGTGCACATGTACTGTCTATGCAGACCATTGTTTTAATAAAAGCCGCCGGTTTGATGCTATTTGGCGCACACACATTTGACTGCTACGACAGACCTGGAATAGAGTGAATATATTCCAGGACATTTTTTATTTATGCTCGGAAAACGAGGTATGTGGAAATTTATGTTAAATTGTATTAGCTAATTTGAACAGTGTGTATTTAAACGTTCATTCTGTTTAGTTATACTTTCATAATTTATGCCGTATAGAGTTACGCCATGTTGAGTATTTCTGTCCGTAACTCTTTTGTTGAAAGATTTTGTGTTAATATATTAGCTATGGAACGCCAATGAGGTATGAGGTTTATGTGGTTCTATACTCACGGCTCCATAATTAAGTATTATTACTGGCAGAAGATTGTATTTTAATATATAATAATGACCGTGTATTCATTGAAATGGTAACACGTGTCAGTCACACGTGGTCAGTAACACGTGATTCATATCATCATTATCATTTACTATGATTGATCATCATAAACGAACGATATTAAGTGTAACTGTAAGGGAAGTAAGAAGCGTGACGTATCGTGACTGAAAATAGTATAGCCAGTATACTATTGGTGCACTTGTAGCACGTTACATTATAGGAATTTACCTAGTATTTTCCATATGCTATATATATTTAAGCTTCATCCACCGGACGTATATTACCGGCGTGGAGTGAGATTGCATCGTTGCCCGGAAGGACATTACCAGGAACATATTTGCTGTTTTGCCCGGACATTGAGTTCCCGGAGCCAGAGTTTACTGTTTTACACGGACGTGGTGTATCCCCCGGAGTCGAGAGAATTTGGGGCTCGCAGCGTGTCTCGCCACAACACTCACTACGATGTTCTTGGTCTACTTGAGATAGCTCAACATACATTGTTTTGTACAAGCATCATCATCATCATTCATACAAATAATTCATCGTCTTATTGTAACTTGTAAATATTATACTGAGTGTTGATTGAATCTGATTGAGTATTGTGATCTAGCTTTGTCGGTCCATCTTGCTACACATGGGTACATATCAATAGTGTTACGCGCCAACCGGGGTCAATCTAGTGGACAGACGGGAGAACGGACGTAGGCTGATCACAGCGGACAATTAACAAAGTGACGACAACGATGTGATGTATCTTCTTTTACTATATAGCAACTGCTATTAATAAGTGTGACTGTTAACGATCACTATGCAATTCTTAATATTACAAACTGGCAATGAAACCCGAATTATATCATGAAATGACAATAAAAACTCACCAATTCTTAACACGTCGTCTGCTATTTCATACCAACAGGCACTGATTTCCGGCTATTTCAGAGTGTTGGAGGCCAAGAATGACATTCTGCTCGGTATTTATACTAACACACAATGCGACGTCGCAGTGCATGCACGTGCCCCACATGTCGCATTACGTCAAACACAAATGTGTAGTACAACAGGTACTCACAACTAAAATAAGACTGTTGCACCAACTAAGCACTGCATACATACCAAAAATATACATATACTTATAAAAAAACACAACAAGCTTACGATTAAACAAGTTCGCCCTTTAGGAATACCACATACAAGCGATACTCTTTGTTTACAAAAGCAGTGTATGGAACACCGCCGCGTAGCGTCTAATACACAGGGTGTATTCAATATGGATGCCTACATGCTAAACAAAATACAGTTGGTCTAAACAGTAAATTACATCCATCTACATATATCGATCACTTAACAAGAATATTCAGTAACACAGATAGGATTAACTACACCGGGGATGTTCCTAAGCAGAACAATACTTGAGGATTATCATATCAGAACCAGCGAGATTACACGAAACTGGACCTCATGTAACTCAGATCGTAGATTACAACTGGCGTGATATTCGGAGGCGATCTGTTGTTCTGTTTGTTTCATAGAGCAACGGTCAAATTCCTATAGCGCTGTCAGTAAACATGCATCACCACACTCCATGGAAACGCACATTATAAAAACCAGCCTCGTTGATGATGTGGTAATATAGAATGCTTGTGGCGTTGAAGGGACAGGGTTCAATCCTCAATGAAGGTATATTTTTAATATATGGAACAAATACAAGGGTATTTACCACACACGTGTGATGTATATGATTTGACTGTCGCTAAATATGGGACGAATACAAGGGTATTTACCACACCGTTGTGATGTATATGATTTGACTGTCGCTAAATATGGGACAAATACAAGGGTATTTACCACACCGGTGTGATGTATATGATTTGACTGTCGCTAAATATGGGACGAATACAAGGGTATTTACCACACCGGTGTGATGTATATGATGTTATTGTCGCTAAATATGGGACGAATACAAGGGTATCTACCACACCGGTGTGATGTATATGATTTGTGACATATAATGATCCTACAGTGCTTGATGTGCACACTATGTGCTACTACACTTGGTGCTACTCGCCGGCGGCGTGGGTAAATAAGCTCAATCATCATCATCTACACTTGGCTCTAGCATACTGGCATGAGAAGTGTATTGCATCATTCATGAAGTAGAACGCCAATGAATGAATTCCAACGAGCGGTACTATTGTAAAGCTGTTGTGACGAGCTTCCATACGTACATTTAACATAGACACGTCCCCCTTTGTTCACCCTTACAACAGCATTAACTGAAGAACATGAAGCGGTAGTGCTGCCACCCTGTGAGCTATTGGCCACTATGTTGTCATCAACAACAATACCGTAATTCATGTATCGACCATTATAATTACACGTCTGCACAGCAAACATGTAGAGACCAGCTGTAGGTGCAGTGAATACACCAGTAGTTATATCATAGCCTTCGCCTTCATTTAGCAGCTCTACTTTGTATACGATGACCTCGTTAGTAGCAAAAGTGAGATCTGTTGGACTATGAACGTTGAAAGCTGGAGACCGGACGAACTGTTTCTCTGAAAGTAATTACGTAACATACATAAATTATTTGAACGAGCTAGTCATCTGTTTTGCACGAACATTTTATAAATCGCGTTTTCGCTTGGAACCTTCGTCCCTCCTCCCGACTTCCCTGCTCAATTACAATACCAGTAGGAACAATACGTATAATATACCAATAATACGTGTATATTACTTGTGCAAGGCTGCAACTCATGGCATTGTTGGTATCGTGCAAGCGATTAAAGTGCTACTATTTTAGATATTGATACATTCGTTTACATATCATTGATCATGTTCGCTAATATAATATACGTTTATACCACAGACGATACTGGCATTGATGGTGACTGGGCTAATATAATATACGTTTATACCACAGACGCTACTGGCATTGATGGTGACTGGGCTAATATAATATACGTTTATACCACATACGCTACTGGCATTGATGGTGACGGGGCTAATATAATATACGTTTATACCACAGACTCTACAAGCATTGATGGTGACTGGGCTAATATAATATACGTTTATACCACAGACTGGCATTGATGGTGACTGGGCTAATATAATATACGTTTATACCAAAGACGCTATTGGCATTGATGGTGACTGGGCTAATATAATATACGTTTATACCAAAGACGCTTCTGGCATTGATGGTGACTGGGCTAATATAATATACGTTTATACCAAAGACGCTACTGGCATTGATGGTGACTGGGCTAATATAATATACGTTTATACAACAGACGCTACTGGCATTGATGGTGACTGGGCTAATATAATATACGTTTATACCACAGACGCTACTGGCATTGATGGTGACTGGGCTAATATAATATACGTTTATACAAAAGACGCTACTGGCATTGATGGTGACTGGGCTAATATAATATACGTTTATACAACAGACGCTACTGGCATTGATGGTGACTGGGCTAATATAATATACGTTTATACAACAGACGCTACTGGCATTGATGGTGACTGGGCTAATATAATATACGTTTATACAACAGACGCTACTGGCATTGATGGTGACTGGGCTAATATAATATACGTTTATACCACAGACGCTACTGGCATTGATGGTGACTGGGCTAATATAATATACGTTTATACAACAGACTGGCATTGATGGTGACTGGGCTAATATAATATACGTTTATACCACAGACTGGCATTGATGGTGACTGGGCTAATATAATATACGTTTATACAACAGACGCTACTGGCATTGATGGTGACTGGGCTAATATAATATACGTTTATACCACAGACTGGCATTGATGGTGACTGGGCTAATATAATATACGTTTATACCACAGACTGGCATTGATGGTGACTGGGCTAATATAATATACGTTTATACCACAGACGCTACTGGCATTGATGGTGACTGGGCTAATATAATATACGTTTATACAACAGACGCTACTGGCATTGATGGTGACTGGGCTAATATAATATACGTTTATACAACAGACGCTACTGGCATTGATGGTGACTGGGCTAATATAATATACGTTTATACAACATACGCTACTGGCATTGATGGTGACTGGGCAAATATAATATACGTCTATACCACAGACTGGCATTGATGGTGACTGGGCTAATATAATATACGTTTATACAACAGACTGGCATTGATGGTGACTGGGCTAATATAATATACGTTTATACAACAGACGCTACTGGCATTGATGGTGACGGGGCTAATATAATATACGTTTATACCACAGACTGGCATTGATGGTGACTGGGCTAATATAATATACGTTTATACCACAGACTGGCATTAATGGGGACTGGGTTAATATAATATACGTTATACCACAGACTGGCATTGATGGTGACTGGGCTAATATAATATACGTTTATACAACAGACGCTACTGGCATTGATGGTGACTGGGCTAATATAATATACGTTTATACCACAGACGCTACTGGCATTGATGGTGACTGGGCTAATATAATATACGTTTATACCACAGACGCTACTGGCATTGATGGTGACTGGGCTAATATAATATACGTTTATACCACATACTATACAAGCATTGATGGTGACTGGGCTAATATAATATACGTTTATAAAACAGACGCTACTGACATTGATGGTGACTGGGCTAATATAATATACGTTTATACCACATACGCTACTGGCATTGATGGTGACTGGGCTAATATAATATACGTTTATACCACAGACGCTACTGACATTGATGGTGACTGGGCTAATATAATATACGTTTATAAAACAGACGCTACTGACATTGATGGTGACTGGGCTAATATAATATACGTTTATACCACAGACTCTACTGGCATTATGGTGACTGGGCGTTGTTTTTAATCTTGCTGGGATATGGCCTAAACAAATGTATGTATAGTACTAAGCCTGTAGTGTATCATAGTGTTGTTAAACATGTATTTGTGGTTTGAACCCCTAAACCATTTGTCCAGATCCCAAGCGTCTGTGGGAGATCAAGTGCAAGGGAGAATAATTTATTATTTGTTTCTGTTGATTGTCGTTTTTCTTATTTTCGTTCAATTTGGTGAATTCTTCTTATTGTGATTATTTTCTAATTGGACGCCATACTGTGTTCCACCAGGGTAGCGTATTAGGAATAGCATCGTGTCATCGTTATACCGTTGTCGTATAATCGTTCCCTTGTCCTAATATCTCTTCAATTCTTCAACAGATCCAACATAACTACATACACATATCTGCTGGTTTAAGCCTTTTGGAGCCATCGGCAGCCACCGTATACTGTGCACGATCGAATTCCATTTCATTATATAGACAAACTCATAATGAAAACATACATTAAATGTAATGCATCATCCTCAAAACAAAAAATACAACTGGTCGCAACTGATCCACACCACTGAATGGCTATAAAATCGTACATGCACGAAACACATCGTGCACATAATCACCTCATCATCCTTAATCTGTGGTATGCTGCCAATACAAAAACTAAAACCATTGAAACCTAAAAATGTTGAAGGTATACCTGCAAAACAGATCGTGTAGGTCTGTTGAATTCCAATTAGTATGTTATTTTGGGGGTTTCGCTACAACAGCTTAATTAGGTCATATGGCGAATCTTGATTTCTAATTGGATGGTACTGTAAATGTTTACAGTTTAGACTTTAAAAAGGTTTATTTACAGTCGTGCTCAAAATGTAAGCTCTATCGGATAACTGGAAGAAAACGTTTTGGTTTAGGCTTAACATCTTCCAAATAACATGTTCAGCAGTTAGCTTAATCATATATTGTATTGCTCGATTCATTTTACATATATATGTGTGCATACAAACATGACGCATTAAAGAAAGGCAAACGGGTTGGGAAGCATTAGTTACGGCCCTTCCCGAAGTTCGGCGGTTGTATGCATTTGGTACATTCCAGAATAACATAAGTGCAGTTATATGAGTTGTTTCGCCAACATTGACAGTTGTTAAATAGTACCAGTGCGGCTATATGCGTTGTTTCGCCAACATTGACAGTTGCCAAATAGTACCAATGCAGTTATATGAGTTGTTTCGCCAACATTGACAGTTGTTAAATAGTACCAGTGCAGTTATATGCGTTGTTTCGCCAACATTGACAGTTGCCAAATAGTACCAGTGCAGTTATATGAGTTGTTTCGCCAACATTGACAGTTGTTAAATAGTACCAGTGCAGTTATATGAGTTGTTTCGCCAACATTGACAGTTGTCAAATAGTACCAGTGCAGCTATATGAGTTGTTTCTCCAACATTAAGTGTTGCCACATAGTACCAGTGCAGCTATATGAGTTGTTTCGCCAACATTGACAGTTGTTAAATCGTACCAGTGCAGTTATATGAGTTGTTTCGCCAACATTGACAGTTGTTAAATAGCACCAGTGCAGTTATATGAGTTGTTTCGCCAACATTAAGTGTTGCCTCATAGTACCAGTGCAGCTATATGAGTTGTTTCGCCAACATTGACAGTTGCCAAATAGTACCAGTGCAGTTATATGAGTTGTTTCGCCAACATTGACAGTTGTCAAATAGTACCAGTGCAGCTATATGCGTTGTTTCGCCAACATTGACAGTTGCCAACTAGTACCAGTGCAGTTATGAGTTGTTTCGCCAACATTGACAGTTGCCAAATAGTACAAGTGCAGTTATATGAGGTGTTTCGCCAACATTGACAGTTGCCAAATAGTACCAATGCAGTTATACGAGTGTAATGGTGTGTATATTAACCCAATATGTGAGGTGATATGTAGGCAGCCCGGTTAGCTCAGTCGGTAGAGCAATCGCCTTGTAAGCGAGAGGTCCCGGGTTCGAGTCCTGGACTGGCTGCATGCTTTTCTCACTTGGGTTACACATTCCCCCGTTTGAAAACGTTACATTATAAACTCCGAGAAATATTTCACAATGTATCTCTATCCCTATGAAAATTCATGGAAGAATTCCAATTAGGTGGGGGAGTATGTAACGGTATGTATATTAACCCGATATGTAGGCAGCCCGGTTAGCTCAGTCGGTAGAGCAATCGCCCTGTAAGCGAGAGGTCCCGGGTTCGAGTCCCGGACTGGCTGCATGTTTTTCTCACCTGGGTTACATGATTTATTTCGCCAATAATATCAGTTGCCAAGTAGCACAAGTACAGCTATATGTGTTGTTGCATATGCGGGTTTATGTGTTCCACAATAACATGCATAAAGTGATTTGCGAAAACATTTTATCTATTCCACTTGTTGCGCCAAATGAAGGATATAGTATACTAGCACATGAAAACATGCACTGTATTACAACTGTTGCAGCCACTATAATTATGTTCTCAGTATGTGTGCAATAGAGACATGTATTTATGAATTTCGTAATTCGTTTACCTTTGAGGGCGACACGATCTTCGCGTTGTTTCTCAATCTCCACTTCTATGTCTTCTAATTCAATCCGATATGTTCCTATGTTATTCTCAATCTTGTCTCTCAGTTCCAAGTTGCTTTCAGTAAATGTTTCCATCTTCGCACCCATTCGTTCAGTAAATACTTCCATCTTCTCACCCATATCCTTAACTTCAATGTCCAAGAGGTCCATGTCATGCTCTACGCGAACCATTTTATATAGCATCTGCTCCTCATAGTGGAATTTAGAGCACTTTGGCTCGGAAGCCAAAGATGCCTCAGTTTTCACTAAAGTGAACACAAGTATTGCAGAGCTAACTGTCAAGAAAAACATTTTAAACACTGTAATAACTTATTTAATTTAACATCAAAGAAAAGATCAATACGTTTCCAACCTCTTTGTACTAACTCTAATCAATGCTTGCTATTTATAGTTGAACAGCCAACGTATACCGACATGTATGTCCCTATGAAATAATGTATTATTCCACAAATGATTCACTATAGTCTGTATCAAGTTAGTTCAGGATTCCACATGTAGTATCAACTAGTTAGTTTGAATTTGGCTACTTTCTGTACCGTTGAGGCCTTTGTGATTTATTCAATTAGTTCCGGTCCCACTTTCTCTGTCTTGTGTAGTTGGTGGTTTACCGGCTGCGGTTCACTTAGTTCTATAGCTGATAGCCCCGGGACATGTTCAGCTACTTCTCAATTCGTTAATTGATTGTACACGCTTCAGTTACTGGTACTGGTACCAATTCCTGTCGAGAAACATCCCTTCTGTACCGTATTCAATATACTTCACTACCATGCCATTTTGCAACTCAATCTCATATGATTCTGGTCCCGTTTGTTACACTATTAATCCATGCTTGCTAAAGCCTATGCCACATAGGGACCCTGGTGCACCCCGGTGTGGCGAACTTGGCGTACCATTGCGTACCGGGTCGATACCGTAGTCAGGCCGGGATGTACCGTGGCGTACCGTGGCCGACCGCGGTGCGCCGGGAAGGATATTCTATTTTTTAAGCATGTTAAAACATTAAAATGACCTTCCCGTCACGCCGTGGCAGCAGCGAACATGACGGACTGTACCCTGTTCACACCGTGACAACGCCGGTCACATTGCATTGCACCGTATTGCACCGCTGTGTCCACACCGGGGGACATCGTGAGAGCCGATGCCAGTCGAGACGATCGTCTATTCGGGCTATACGGGATGCACCGTAACCGTACCGGCCCCTTATCAAGGTAGGATTTCCGATGATATATGAGGGTTATATAGAAAGTAATGTAAAGCTGAGCAATATTATACATGCTTTATATGAGGGTTATATAGAAAGTAATGAATAGCTGAGCAATATTATATATTCTTTATATGAGGGTTATATAGAAAGTAATGTAAAGCTGAGCAATAGTATATATTCTTTATATAGAAAGCAACGAATAGATAATGATATCCTATAAACACTTTATATGAGGGTTATGTAGAAAATAATGAATAGCTGAGATGAAATATTATATACAATTTAAATGAGGGTTATGTAGAGAGTAACGAATAACTAATGAAATCGTATATACACTTTATATGAGTGTTATGTAGAAAGTAACGAATAGCTGATGGAATCTTATATGCACTTTATATGAGGGTTATGTAGAAAGTAACGTATAGCTGAAGAAATCTTCTATGCACTTTATATGAACGTTATGTAGAAAGAAACGCATAGCTGAAGACATCTTCTATGCACTTTATATGAGGGTTATGTAGAAAGTAACATATAGCTGAAGAAATCTTCTATGCACTTTATATGAAGGTTATGTAGAAAGTAACGCATAGCTGAAGACATCTTCTATGCACTTTATATGAGGGTTATGTAGAAAGTAACGCATAGCTGAAGACATCTTCTATGCACTTTATATGAGGGTTATGTAGAAAGTAACATATAGCTGAAGAAATCTTCTATGCACTTTATATGAAGGTTATGTAGAAAGTAACGCATAGCTGAAGACATCTTCTATGCACTTTATATGAGGGTTATGTAGAAAGTAACGCATAGCTGAAGACATCTTCTATGCACTTTATATGAGGGTTATGTAGAAAGTAACATATAGCTGAAGAAATCTTCTATGCACTTTATATGAAGGTTATGTAGAAAGTAACGCATAGCTGAAGACATCTTCTATGCACTTTATATGAGGGTTATGTAGAAAGTAACATATAGCTGAAGACATCTTCTATGCACTTTATATGAGGGTTATGTAGAAAGTAACATATAGCTGAAGAAATCTTCTATGCACTGTATATGAAGGTTATGTAGAAAGTAACATATAGCTGAAGACATCTTCTATGCACTTTATATGAAGGTTATGTAGAAAGTAACATATAGCTGAAGACATCTTCTATGCACTTTATATGAGGTTATGTTGAAAGTATATACTATATACTCATTGATATTATACTATATTACAATTATGTGCAATCACATGCTTTATTTTACTCACTTTGATTTCTTTTTTTAAACTATGCTTTTGTCAGTTTGTACTACGGATTCTGTTTTCTCGCTGACCTTTTCGACGTGAATGGTTAAAATTGATCATAATGTCGATATATGGTGATGATTTCAATTTCTCAAGACGAAATATCTGCCAGAATTTAGAAAATAGACATTATCTGACATCCTGACGTGGTAGCACTTTTTGTTAATAATTACGACCTTACTTGTAAAGTTATTTTTTCTCTGTCTTCAATGATATAAGTAGTATGGGTGGACTATTGGGCATGCTCTCTTGCACTTGGGGCATTTTACCGAGGTGGTGGCAGTATGGGGCATTTTTTTATGGCACTATGGGTCATTTTTATATTTTTAGGTGATTTGTGTAAAATGTTGGCGTGTCACACTGTTTATTGGGAGTAATCAACAACTTATCGACTACCGGTACATCACAGAGACCGCCGACTTTATAATATCCCGATAGGGGCCTACTGCTATTATCAAGATCAAAGTATTGCACATCGGAATTTAGCACTGATTGTGCTAATTGGTCAATTATAAAATGTGTGCACATAATTATAGCATTGATTACTACACCGAGTCATTGTTTTATCGTTCTGTCAGACAAACGAGTTATTTAGTAAAGTTTTAATCAAATCTGATAACGAGTGATCGTGATCTGAAATTATGTTTTGAAAAATAATTACAAATTAATTAATGCTGTCTGTCATTGACAATGGTGAAAAGATGTAGTTACGGTCTGTGTGACAGTGATAGTAGATATCCAGATCGATTGATAGGTGACGTTAAATTCGTGCCATTTCCAAAACCTAAGACAAATCTTGAAACATGTCTAAGGTGAATTAAGTTGTGTGGACGACCAAACGACCAGCTGAATACATCCAAAATTAATGCAAACAGATATATTTGCACAAAAGTAAGTTGAAATTAATTTATTTATGCATAATAAAATATTTCGAAAAAATATATTCTGCATTTATAGATTTACTGTTCACAAGAGATATGTGAGTATAATGGTGATTAAAATTATACATGTGGTTCATACATATTGTCGTGGATGGTGGACTAGGGATCAGATAGTAGTAATAGTACCCATGCATGTGCAGAGCTGTGGGATTCCCATATTAGCTCAGTGAACGTACTGGTGTTCAGTTTTTGGGCCTAATGTTCGAGTCTTCTAGGAGGCATAGGGTCGAGTCTCTCAAGACGGTGGCATATTTCATTTCTTTTGATGTCAAAGTTGACACGATATGGTTGTTCACTCTTCCGTTGACTGCGAAAGCATTTTCCACGAACACTTAACACGTCCTCACCCGTTAAATATATCTGTACTTTAGAGAAATAACCATCACTGAAAAACTTAAACCATTGCTGTCTTGCTTTCAACGAGATATTCTTATCTGGGTGAAATAAAACCGAGAAATTCGACGGAATGTTATCTAGATTAACTCGATGCAGGACTGCGTTAGACGCCATTTTGTTAGATAGCTTGTCTCGCGTGGTTACAGCGAGCACCGGTAACTATGTGGGGCGTGCCTAAGTAGCGTTTGCAGAAAGGTCAATTAACAATTCTGTTCATAGTATATTTAGTTATATTGATTTATACTAATAAATTAATAAATTAATTCCCTGTACAGATAAATATGGATATAGAGCTTATTTTGAAAATTTACTAGGTACATCAGCTCAATATAAAGTTAGTGTATTAAATGATTTAGAATTGTTTAGATTAGACAAAGCAGGAGATGTTACAAAAAATGTAAAACCTATTGGAGATGCTGGGTGGTTAGAAAGAAAAGCCAAAATTACAAACAAAACTTTAGAAATGTGTGGGCAAATACATCTTGATTTATTTTTACAAGAAAATTATTTACCTAATGGAATAGATATAAGACTTAAACTAAGTACAGATTTTTGTTTGATGGGGTCAGATGGTAAGGGTAAACTAGATATCCTAGAAGCTGGTTATAATGTTAGAACTGTTACACTAGCACCTACTGTAGCTAATAATTTATATCAAAATATTGCAAGAAGTAATATGAAAATACCAATTAGAAGAGCTGTAATAAAAACATTTAAGATTACAGCAGGTTTACAATCTAAAATTGATGATTATACCTTTTTAGGACAACTTCCTAAAATAATTTGTTTAGGAATGGTTAAACATTCTGATATGAATGGTGATCCAACCACAAATCCATTTAATTTTCAACATTTTAAAATATCAAAATTAGATATTAGTATAGATGGTAAAACTATTCATAATAAAACACTAGAACCTGATTTTACTAGTGCTACAAATAAAAATACTTTACAATCATATTTTACACTATTGAATTCCATGGGTGTAAATATGCATGATGATTCATTTGGATTTCCACTCAAAGAATATGAAAATGGACATGCATTGTGGGGATTTGATTTAACAGCCGATCAAGAAAGTGAAGAAGGACATCTACATCATATAAAAACAGGAAACCTACGAATTGAAATGGGATTTAGTGCTGCACTAACACAACCTATAAACGTTATTATATATGCTGAATATGATAATCAAATAGAAATGAATAGCATCAGAGAAGTAATTACAGATTATTAACAATGGATACATATTCACTACAATATTTATTGGACAAATCTACTATATTAAAACATTTAAATGGAATTGTGTGTGCAAAAGATGAACTAGCAAAGGAAAAATATATCAAAAAAGCATATATTGTGAACACAGATGATTCATACCAACCAGGAAAACATTGGGTGCTAATATATTTCAAGGATAACAATGGATTTTATTTCGATTGTTATGGAAATACACAACATATAAAAGAAGAGATTGTGAACTTTATGAACACTAATTGTAAAAAATGGACTAGAAATTGTATTCGAATTCAAAGCACATATAGTGTTATGTGTGGAATATTTTGTTTATGTGTACTTGATATTTTAGCTAAAGGTATTGACTTAAAACAAAATATAAACAATATGTTCTATACAAATAATGAATATTTGTATAAAAATGACATTATTATTAAAAAATGGTTTGATTACATTATGGAACATTATATGAACATGGTAAAATGATGAAAGAATTAGATAATACTGTTTATGTTAATTATAAAAACAACCAATGTTGTAAATGTAAAAAAATGAATTAAACATGTATAGTTACTTAAAATAAAACATTATGTTTTATACAAATAATTTTTGCATAAAATATGCCATTGCTTTAATTATAAAAAATAACCAATGGTATAAATGTGAAAAAAATGAATTGAACATGTATGTTAATGTTTTAGTTAATAGTTAATAGTTATAATTAGTAAATAAAATTATTTTGAAAATATATTATGTGTTTTGTTTTTTATTAGTCACTAGGGTTGGACACGCCAACATTTTTACCCAAATTACCTCAAAATATAAAATGCCCCATAGTGCCATAAAAAAATGCCCCATACTGCCACCCACCTCGGTAAAATGCCCCATAGTGCCAGAGAGCATGCCCCATAGTGCCACCCTATACTACTTATATCAGTGAAGACAGAGAAAAATAACTTTACAAGTAAGGTCGTAATTATTAACAAATAGTGCTACACGTTCAGGATGTCAGATTAATGTCTATTTTTCTACATTTCTGGAGATATTTTCGTCTTGAGAAATTGAAATTATCACCACTATATTCGACATTTATGATTCAATTTTAACATTCACGTCGAAAAGGTCATTGCGAGAACAGGATCCCGTAGCTACCAACTGTGACACAGCATAGTTTAAAAAAAAGAAATCAAACGTGATGTAAAATACCGCTATGTGATTGCTACATTACTTGTAATATAGTATCATCATATAATGAGTATATATTATATACTTTCAACATAACCTTCATATAAAGTGCATAGACGATTTCTTCAGCTATACGTTACTTTCTACATAACCCTCATATAAAGTGCATAGAAGATGTCTTCAGCTATACGTTACTTTCTACATAACCCTCATATAAAGTGCATAGAAGATGTCTTCAGCTATATGTTACTTTCTACATAACCTTCATATAAAGTGCATAGAAGATGTCTTCAGCTATATGTTACTTTCTACATAACCTTCATATAAAGTGCATAGAAGATGTCTTCAGCTATATGTTACTTTCTACATAGGCCCATGTGAATAAAGTAATTCCACAAATATTCGGAACATTCTGTTTTACTTGTATCCGATCACAACCCACTGCCAGTATTGCTAAAAGACAATACGCCGGTTTAGACAGCCATCTACAGTAGCCAGGATACAACGGTGGGCATTACTCCTTACAGGTTACGAGTTAATGTAAATCAAAAGGATGATCAAACATAGGTCATGCTGGCTGGTCAACCGATGTATACGTCAGAAAAAAATAAAAGATTCACAAATACCTGGTGAAATAATAATTACCCTTGAACAATTAGAGGTGACACCAATAAATACTGCCCACAATAGATACTGTTACTGACTAAAGTGGAACTGCTTGTACAACATGGTTGGTCCAAAAGGTGTTCCGACAAGGATATACATTCACGATTGGCAAGCACTGCATTTAGTTTATATGGGTCAAACCATTATATCTGATATTGCAAGTAACATTACCTTTTATACAATAACCGGAAACGCACAATGTGAATTATTAATGGGTCGGAAATTAAGAACAACATTTGATTTAATAAGACCAACTTTGAATGAAAAAATGGAGAACAAGCAAACCGATCTGAAATCCTACCTTGATAAGGGGCCGGTACGGTTACGGTGCATCCCGGTATAGCCCGTATAGACGATCGTCTCGACGGTTATCGGCTCTCACGATGTCCCCCGGTGTGGACACAGCGGTGCAATACGGTGCAATGCAATGTGACCGGCGTTGTCACGGTGTGAATAGGGTACATTCTGGCATGTTTGCTGCTGCCACGGCGTGCCGGGAAGGTCATTTTAATGTTTAAACATGCTTATAAAATAGAATATCCTTCCCGGCGCACCGCGGTCGGCCACGGTACATCCCGGCCTGACTACGGTATCGACCCGGTACGCCAAGTTCGCCACACTGGGGTGCACCGGGGTCCCTATGTGACCTAGGCTTTAGCAAGCATGGATTAATAGTGTAACAAACGGGACCAGAATCATATGAGATGCAAAATGGCATGGTAGTGGAGTATATTGAATACGGTACAGAAGGGATGTTTCCCGACAGGAAGTGGTACCAGTACCAGTAACTGAAGCGGTGTACAATCAATTAACGAATTGAGAAGTAGCTGAACATGTCCCGGGGCTATCAGCTATAGAACTAAGTGAACCGCAGCCGGTAAGCCACCAACTACACAAGACAGAGAAAGTGGGACCGGAACTAATTGATAAATCACAAAGGCCTCAACGGTACAGAAAGTAGCCAAATTCAAACTAACTAGTTGATACTACATGTGGAATCCTGAACTAACTTGATACAGACTATAGTGAATCATTTGTGGAATAATACATTATTTCATAGGGACATACATGTCGGTATACGTTGGCTGTTCAACTATAAATATCATGCATTGATGTTAGAGTTAGTACAAAGAAGTTGGAAACGTATTGATTGTCTTTTCTTTGATGTTAAATTAAATAAGTTATTACAGTGTTTAAAATGTTTTTCTTGACAGTTATCTCTGCAATACTTGTGTTCACTTTAGTGAAAACTGAGGCATCTTTGGCTTCCGAGCCAAAGTGCTCTAAATTCCACTATGAGGAGCAGATGCTATATAAAATGGTTCGCGTAGAGCATGACATGGAACTCTTTGATATTGAAGTTAAGGATATGGGTGAGAAGATGGAAGCATTTACTGAACGAATTGGTGTGAAGATGGAAGCATTTACTGAAATCAACTTGGAACTGAGAGACAAGATTGAGAATAACATAGGAAATTATCGAATTGAATTAGAAGAAATAAAAGTGGAGATTGAGAAACAACGCGAAGATCTTGTCGCCCTCAAAGGTAAACGAATTACGAAATTCATAAATACATGTCTCTATTGCACACATAGTGAGAACATATAGTGGATGCGAAAGTTGTAATACGGTGCATGTTTTCGTGTGCTAGTATACTATATCCTTCATTTGGCGCAACAAGTGGAATAGATGAAATGTTTTCGCAAATCACTTTATGCATGTTATTGTGGAAAACATAAACCCGCATATGCAAAAACACATATAGCTGTACTTGTGCTACTTGGCAACTGTCAATGTTGGCAAAACAACACATATAGCTGTACCTGTGCTACTAGGCAACTGACAATGTTGGCGAAACAACACATATAGCTGTACTTGTGCTACTTGGCAACTGTCAATGTTGGCGAAACAACACATATAGCTGTACTTGTGCTACTTGGCAACTGTCAATGTTGGCGAAACAACACATATAGCTGTACTTGTGCTACTTGGCA
Source organism: Archivesica marissinica (assembly GCA_014843695.1). Classification (NCBI taxonomy): domain Eukaryota; kingdom Metazoa; phylum Mollusca; class Bivalvia; order Venerida; family Vesicomyidae; genus Archivesica; species Archivesica marissinica. The sequence goes on along the minus strand of CM026391.1, from coordinate 29,567,383 downwards.
ACTGTCAATGTTGGCGAAACAACACATATAGCTGTACTTGTGCTACTTGGCAACTGTTTGTGTTGGCGAAACAACACATATAGCTGTACTTGTGCTACTTGGCAACTGTTATTGTTGGCGAAATAACTCATGTAACCCAGGTGAGAAAAACTTGCAGCCAGTCCGGGACTCGAACCTGGGACCTCTCGCTTACAGGGCGATTGCTCTACCGACTGAGCTAACCGGGCTGCCTACATATCACCTCACATATTGGGTTAATATACATACCGTTACACTCATATAACTGCATTGGTACTATTTGGCAACTGTCAATGTTGGCGAAACACCTCATATAACTGCACTGGTACTATTTGGCAACACTTAATATTGGCGAAACCACTCATATAACTGCACTGAATATGGAAGTCGTGATAGCGCATTGGATGCGCGTTCGCTTCAGGTCCGGAGTTCGAGCCCCACTGGAGCCGTTACGATTGTGCCCTTAGGCAAGGCATTTAAATTCCACGTTGCCTCTTCTCTTCTCTCCCTCCTGGCGATGGATTCCATCAGGAATGAGGTCTCGAGAGTGATTTATATAAGTTGAAATAACTTGTTTCGCAATAGAGCTAAAATAAATTTGTATAAACTGGTACTATTTGACAACTGTCAATGTTGGCGAAACAACTCATATAACTTCACTGGTACTATTTGGCAACTGTAAATGTTGGCGAAACAACTCATATAACTGCACTGGTACTATTTGGCAACTGTAAATGTTGGCGAAACAACTCATATCACTGCACTGGTACTATTTGGCAACTGTCAATGTTGGCGAAACAACTCATATAACTGCACTGGTACTATTTGGCAACTGTCAATGTTGGCGAAACAACTCATATAGCTGCACTGGTACTATTTGGCAACTGTCAATGTTGGCGAAACAACTCATATAACTGCACTGGTACTATTTGGCAACTGTCAATGTTGGCGAAACAACTCATATAGCTGCACTGGTACTATTTGTCAACTGTCAATGTTGGCGAAACAACTCATATAACTGCACTGGTACTATTTGACAACTGTCAATGTTGGCGAAACAACTCATATAACTGCACTGGTACTATTTGGCAACTGTCAATGTTGGCGAAACAACTCATATAGCTGCACTGGTACTATTTGGCAACTGTCAATGTTGGCGAAACAACTCATATAACTGCACTGGTACTATTTGACAACTGTCAATGTTGGCGAAACAACGCATATAACTGCACTTGTACTGTTTGGCAACTGTCAATGTTGGCGAAACAACTCAAATAAATGCACTGGTACTATTTGGCAACTGCCAATGTTGGCGAAACAACTCAAATAAATACACTGGTACTATTTGGCAACTGCCAATGTTGGCGAAACAACTCAAATAAATGCACTGGTACTATTTGGCAACTGCCAATGTTGGCGAAACAACTCAAATAAATGCACTGGTACTATTTGGCAACTGCCAATGTTGGCGAAACAACTCAAATAAATGCACTGGTACTATTTGGCAACTGCCAATGTTGGCGAAACAACTCAAATAAATGCACTGGTACTATTTGGCAACTGCCAATGTTGGCGAAACAACTCAAATAAATACACTGGTACTATTTGGCAACTGTCATTGTTGGCGAAACAACTCATAGCACTGCACTGGTACTATTTGGCAACTGTCAATGTTGGCGAAACAACTCAAATAAATGCACTGGTACTATTTGGCAACTGCCAATGTTGGCGAAACAACTCATATAGATGCACTGGTACTATTTGGCAACTGTTATTGTTGGCGAAACAACTCATATAACTGCACTGGTACTATTTGGCAACTGTCAATGTTGGCGAAACAACTCATATAGCTGCACTGGTACTATTTGGCAACTGTCAATGTTGGCGAAACAACTCATATAACTGCATTGGTACTATTTGGCAACTGTCAATGTTGGCGAAACAACTCATATAACTGCACTTGTACTATTTGGCAACTGTCAATGTTGGCGAAACAACTCATAACTGCACTGGTACTATTTGGCAACTGTCAATGTTGGCGAAACAACTCATATAATCACTGGTACTATTTGGCATGCCATGTTGGCGACTCAAATTGCACTGGTACTATTTGGACGCCATGTTGGCGAACAACTCATATAATGCACTGGTACTATTTACAACTGCCAATGTTGGGACACTCAATAAATTGGTACTATTTGGCAACTGTCATTGTTGGCGAAACAACTCATGATGATGGTACTTTTGGAACTGATTGGAACAATAAATAAATGCACTGGTACTATTTGGACTGCGTTGGCGAACACTATAAACTGGTACTATTTGGATGTTGTTACACTCATATAAATGCACTGGTACTATTTGGCAACTGTCAATGTTGGCGAAACAACTCATATAACTGCACTGGTACTATTTGGCAACTGTCAATGTTGGCGAAACAACTCATATAACTGCACTGGTACTATTTGGCAACTGTCAATGTTGGCGAAACAACTCATATAGCTGCACTGGTACTATTTGGCAACTGTCAATGTTGGCGAAACAACTCATATAACTGCACTGGTACTATTTGACAACTGTCAATGTTGGCGAAACAACTCATATAACTGCACTGGTACTATTTGGCAACTGTCAATGTTGGCGAAACAACTCATATAACTGCACTGGTACTATTTGGCAACTGTCAATGTTGGCGAAACAACTCATATAACTGCACTGGTACTATTTGACAACTGTCAATGTTGGCGAAACAACTCATATAGCTGCACTGGTACTATTTGCAACTGTCAATGTTGGCGAAACAACTCATATAACTGCACTGGTACTATTTGACAACTGTCAATGTTGGCGAAACAACTCATATAACTGCACTGGTACTATTTGACAACTGTCAATGTTGGCGAAACAACTCATATAACTGCACTTATGTTATTCTGGAATGTACCAAATGCATACAACCGCTGAACTTCGGGAAGGGCCGTAACTAATGCTCCCCAACCCGTTTGCCTTTCTTTAATGTGTCATGTGTGTATGCACATATATATATGTAAATGAATCGAGCAATACAATATATGATTAAGCTAACTGCTGAACATGTTATTTGGAAGCAAATTTTCTTCCAGTTATCCGATAGAGCTTACATTTTGAGCACGACTGTAAATAAACCTTTTTAAAGTCTAAACTGTAAACATTTACAGTACCATCCAATTAGAAATCAAGATTCGCCATATGACCTAATTAAGCTGTTGTAGCGAAATCCCCAAAATAACACACTAATTGGAATTCAACAGACCTACACAATCTGTTTTGCAGGTATAACTTCAACATTTTTAGGTTTCAATGGTTTTAGTTTTTGTATTGGCAGCATACCACAAATTGGGGTGATTATGTGCACGATGTGTTTCGTGCATGTACGATTGTATAGCCATTCAGTCTTGTGGATCAGTTGCGACCAGTTGTATTTTTTGTTTTGAGGATGATGCATTACATTTAATGTATGTTTTCATTATGAGTGTGTCTATATAATGAAATGGAATTCGATCATGCACAGTATACGGTGGCTGCCGATGACTCCAAAGGGCTTAAACCAGCAGATATGTATATTGTAGTTATGTTGGATCTGTTGAAGAATTGAAGAGATATTAGGACAAGGGAACGATTATACGACAACGGTATAACGATGACACGATGCTATTCCTAATACGCTGCCCTGGTGGAACACAGTATGGCGTCCAATTAGAAAATAATCAAAATAATAAGAATTCACCAAATTGAACGAAAATAAGAAAAACGACAATCAACAGAAACAAATAATAAATTATTCTCCCTTGCACTTGATCTCCCACAGACGCTTGGGATCTGGACAAATGGTTTAGGGGTTCAAACACCAAATACATGTTTAACAACACTATGATACACTACAGGCTTGGTACTATACATACATTTGTTTAGGCCATATCCAAGCAAGATTAAAAACAACGCCCCGTCACCATCAATGCCAGTAGCGTCTGTTGTATAAACGTATATTATATTAGCCCAGTCACCATCAATGCCAGTAGCGTCTGTGGTATAAACGTATATTATATTAGCCCAGTCACCATCAATGCCAGTAGCGTCTGTTGTATAAACGTATATTATATTAGCCCAGTCACCATCAATGCCAGTAGCGTCTGTTGTATAAACGTATATTATATTAGCCCAGTCACCATCAATGCCAGTCTGTGGTATAAACGTATATTATATTAGCCCAGTCACCATCAATGCCAGTCTGTGGTATAAACGTATATTATATTAGCCCAGTCACCATCAATGCCAGTCTGTGGTATAAACGTATATTATATTAGCCCAGTCACCATCAATGCCAGTAGCGTCTGTTGTATAAACGTATATTATATTAGCCCAGTCACCATCAATGCCAGTAGCGTCTGTTGTATAAACGTATATTATATTAGCCCAGTCACCATCAATGCCAGTAGCGTCTGTTGTATAAACGTATATTATATTAGCCCAGTCACCATCAATGCCAGTAGCGTTGTGGTATAAACGTATATTATATTAGCCCAGTCACCATCAATGCCAGTAGCGTCTGTGGTATAAACGTATATTATATTAGCCCAGTCACCATCAATGCCAGTCTGTGGTATAAACGTATATTATATTAGCCCAGTCACCATCAATGCCAGTAGCGTCTGTTGTATAAACGTATATTATATTAGCCCAGTCACCATCAATGCCAGTCTGTTGTATAAACGTATATTATATTAGCCCAGTCACCATCAATGCCAGTCTGTTGTATAAACGTATATTATATTAGCCCAGTCACCATCAATGCCAGTAGCGTCTGTGGTATAAACGTATATTATATTAGCCCCGTCACCATCAATGCCAGTAGCGTCTGTGGTATAAACGTATATTATATTAGCGAACATGATCAATGATATGTAAACGAATTTATCAATATCTAAAATATCGCTTGCACGATACCAACAATGCCATGAGTTGCAGCCTTGCACAAGTAATATACACGTATTATTGGTATAATATACGCATTGTTCCTACTGGTATTGTAATTGAGCAGGGAAGTCGGGAGGAGGGACGAAGGTTCCAAGCGAAAACGCGATTTATAAAATGTTCGTGCAAAACAGATGACTAGCTCGTTCAAATAATGTATGTATGTTACGTATTTACTTTCAGAGAAACAGTTCGTCCGGCCTCCAGCGTTCAACGTCCATAGTCCAACAGATCTCACTCTTGCTACTAACGAGGTCCTCGTATACAAAGTAGAGCTGCTAAATGAAGGCGAGGGCTATGATATAACTACTGGTGTATTCACTGCACCTACAGCTGGTCTCTACATGTTTACTGTGCATATGTGTAATTATAATGGTCGATACATGTATTACGGTATTGTTGTTGAAGACAACCTGGTGGCCTCTAGCACACAGGGTGACAGCGCTACCTATTCCTGTTCTTCAGTTAATGCTGTCGTAAGGGTAAACAAAGGGGGACGTGTCTATGTTAAATGTACGACTGGAAGCTCCTTACAACAGATTTACAATGATACTCGTTGGAATTCCTTCAATGGCATTCTACTTCATGAATGATGCAATACACTTCTTATGCCAGTATGCTAGAGCCAAGTGTAGTAGCACATAGTTTGCATATCAAGCACTGTAGGATCATTATATGTCACAAATCATATACATCACACCGGTGTGGTAAATACCCTTGTATTCGTCCCATATTTAGCGACAATCAAATCATATACATCACACCGGTGTGGTAAATACCCTTGTATTCGTCCCATATTTAGCGACAATCAAATCATATACATCACACCGGTGTGGTAAATACCCTTGTATTCGTCCCATATTTAGCGACAATCAAATCATATACATCACACCGGTGTGGTAAATACCCTTGTATTTGTCCCATATTTAGCGACAATCAAATCATATACATCACACCGGTGTGGTAAATACCTTTGTATTCGTCCCATATTTAGCGACAGTCAAATCATATACATCACAACGGTGTGGTAAATACCTTTGTATTCGTCCCATATTTAGCGACAATCAAATCATATACATCACACCTGTGTGGTAAATACCCTTGTATTTGTCCCATATATTAAAATATACCTTCATTGAGGATTGAACCCTGTCCCTTCAACGCCACAAGCATTCTATATTACCACATCATCAACGAGGCTGGTTTTTATAATGTGCGTTTCCATGGAGTGTGGTGATGCATGTTTACTGGCAGCCTATAGGAATTTGACCGTTGCTCTATGAAACAAACAGAACAACAGATCGCCTCCGAATATCACGCCAGTTGTAATTACGATCTGAGTTACATGAGGTCCAGTTTCGTGTATTCTCGCTGGTTCTGATATGATAATCCTCAAGTATTGTTCTGCTTAGGACCATCCCCGGTGTATTAATCCTATCTGTGTTACTGAATATTCTTGTTAAGTGATCGATGTATGTAGATGGATGTAATTTACTGTTTAGACCAACTGTATTTTGTTTAGCATGTAGGCCGCCATCTTGAATGCACCCTGTGTATTAGACGCTACGCGGCGGTGTTCCATACACTGCTTTTGTAAACAAAGAGTATCGCTTGTATGTGGTATTCCTAAAGGGCGAACTTGTTTAATCGTAAGCTTGTGGTGTTTTTTATAAGTATATGTATATTGTTGGTATGTATGCAGTGCTTAGTTGGCGCAACAGTCTTATTTTAGTTGTGAGTACCTGTTGTACTACACATTTGTGTGTGACGTAATGCGACATGTGGGGCACGTGCATGTACTGCGACGTCGCATTGTGTGTTAGTATAAATACCGAGCAGAATGTCATTCTTGGCCTCCAACACTCTGAAATAGCCGGAAATCATTGCCTGTTTGTATGAAATAGCAGACGACGTGTTAAGAATTGGTGCGTTTTTATTGTCATTTCATGATATAATTCGGGTTTCTTTGCCAGTTTGTAATATTAAGAATTGCATAGTGATCGTTAACAGTCACACTTATTAATAGCAGTTGCTATATAGTAAAAGAAGATACATCACATCGTTGTCGTCACTTTGTTAATTGTCCGCTGTGATCAGCCTACGTCCGTTCTCCCGTCTGTCCACTAGATTGACCCCGGTTGGCGCGTAACACTATTGATATGTACCCATGTGTAGCAAGATGGACCGACAAAGCTAGATCACAATACTCAATCAGATTCAATCAACACTCAGTATAATATTTACAAGTTACAATAAGACGATGAATTATTTGTATGAATGATGATGATGATGCTTGTACAAAACAATGTATGTTGAGCTATCTCAAGTAGACCAAGAACATCGTAGTGAGTGTTGTGGCGAGACACGCTGCGAGCCCCAAATTCTCTCGACTCTGGGGGATACACCACGTCCGTGTAAAACAGTAAACTCTGGCTCCGGGAACTCAATGTCCGGGCAAAACAGCAAATACGTTCCGGGTAATGTCCTTCCGGGCAACGATGCAATCTCATTCCACGCCGGTAATATACGTCCGGTGGATGAAGCTTAAATATATATAGCATATGGAAAATACTAGGTAAATTCCTATAATGTAACGTGCTACAAGTGCACCATTAGTATACTGGCTATACTATTTTCAGTCACGATACGTCACGCTTCTTACTTCCCTTACAGTTACACTTAATATCGTTCGTTTATGATGATCAATCATAGTAAATGATAATGATGATATGAATCACGTGTTACTGACCACGTGTGACTGACACGTGTTACCATTTCAATGAATACACGGTCATTATTATATATTAAAATACAATCTTCTGCCAGTAATAATACTTAATTATGGAGCCGTGAGTATAGAACCACATAAACCTCATACCTCATTGGCGTTCCATAGCTAATATATTAACACAAAATCTTTCAACAAAACAGTTACGGACAGAAATACTCAGCATGGCGTAACTCTGGCATAATTTCGGCATAAATTATGAAAGTATAACTAAACAGAATGAACGTTTAAATACACAATGTTCAAATTAGCTAATACAATTTTAACATAAATTTCCACATACCTCGTTTTCCGAGCATAAATAAAAACTGTCCTGGAATATATTCACTCTATTCCAGGTCTGTCGTAACAGTCAAATGTGTGTGCGCCAAATAGCATGAAACCGGCGGCTTTTATTAAAACAATGGTCTGCATAGACAGGAAATGTGCACGAGATAAGTACACATTCCGTGAATTTGATACAACGCTATGCGGCTGTATCTTTATCAACCGAGGCCTCACCTAGGGGTTTATAACTTTTTAACAATAAGTCAAAAGAAATGATAACTTTGTCAGTTTTGAACCAAATTTGATAAAAAAAATTACATGTACATGTACGTTCATGATTTCTAATGCCGAAACTAATGCACTAAGTTTTAAACGAAAACTTTAAAGATTTATACATGAACGCAAACATTTACAAAAACCTGATGTAATCTTAGCATACAAATATGGCACAATTGAGGCCCGTATCAAGTCATCGCAGGATCCAGTATGTCTTTCCGGATAGATGGACGGACGGTCGACCACACCCACACGTGTTTATTACGTGCCTTATCCTTTATTCTCTATAGCCACATAAACGGAATTGATAAGGTAAGTCACATTTTATTGGTGCGGACAGGCGGAGGATAAACACATTGTCCCCTCCGGTGACACCAATTAAGCTGTGACAACTGTTCAGTATATGACGCCAGTGGTGTTAAAGAGTAGGTCTTTGAAGGTGAAATTAAATAAAATACGTAGACTATCGTCAGGTTATTGTGTCAGGAAATAACTGTCTCTATGAAGCTTAAGACATACATCTATAACAAATGAGTATCTGAGAATATTCCGATACATTTTATGTTGTCTATAAAGATATGTGATATGAGGCGTGACACATATGATTTCATGTCACCTACAAATGCAACCCGATGACATATCAGGTACAAGGTAGTATATATCCAGTACTGATGTGCAATGTAGTATATACCCAGTACAGATGTACAATGTAGTATATACCCAGTACTGATGTGCAATGTAGTATATACCCAGTACTGATATACAATGTAGTATATACCCAGTACTGATGTACAATGTAGTATATATCCAGTACTGTTAAACAATGTAGTATATACCCAGTACTGTTACACAATGTAGTATATACCCAGTACTGTTACACAATGTAGTATATACCCAGTACTGATGTGCAATGTAGTATATACCCAGTACTGATATACAATGTAGTATATACCCAGTACTGATGTACAATGTAGTATATACCCAGTACTGATGTACAATGTAGTATATACCCAGTACTGATGTACAATGTACTATATACCCAGTACTGATGTACACTGTAGTATATACACAGTACTGATGTACAATGTACTATATACCCAGTACTGATGTACAATGTAGTATATATCCAGTGCTGGTACACAATGTAGTATATAACCAGTACTGGTGTACAATGTAGTATATACCCAGTACTGATGTACAATGTAGTATATACCCAGTACTGATGTACAATGTAGTATATATACGGTACTGATGTGCAATGTAGTATATACCCCGTACTGGTACACAATATAGTATATACCCCGTACTGGTACACAATGTAGTATATACCCAGTACTGATGTACATTGTAGTATATACCCAGTACTGATGTACAATGTAGTATATACCCAGTACTGATGTACAATGTAGTATATACCCAGTACTGATGTACAATGTAGTATATACCCAGTACTGATGTACAATGTAGTATATACCCAGTACTGATGTACAATGTAGTATATACCCAGTACTGATGTACAATGTAGTATATACCCAGTACTGATGTACAATGTAGTATATATACGGTACTGATGTGCAATGTAGTATATACCCCGTACTGGTACACAATGTAGTATATACCCAGTACTGGTACACAATGTAGTATATACCCAGTACTGTTGTACAATGTAGTATATACCCAGTACTGATGTACAATGTAGTATATACCCAGTACTGTTGTACAATGTAGTATATACCCAGAACTGGTACACAATGTAGTATATACCCAGTACTGGTGTACAATGTAGTATATACCCAGTACTGGTGTAAAATGTAGTATATACCCAGTACTGATGTACAATGTAGTATATACCCAGTACTGTTGTTCAATGTAGTATATACCCAGTACTGTTGTTCAATGTAGTATATACCCAGTACTGGTGTACAATGTAGTATATACCTAGTACTGGTACATAATGTAGTATATACCAAGTACTGGTACACAATGTAGTATATACCCAGTACTGTTGTACAATGTAGTATATACCCAGTACTGGTGTACAATGTAGTATATACCTAGTAATGGTACATAATGTAGTATATACCCAGTACTGGTGTACAATGTAGTATATACCTAGTACTGGTACACAATGTAGTATATACCCAGTACTGATGTACAATGTAGTATATACCCAGTACTGATGTACAATGTAGTATATACCCAGTACTGATGTACAATGTAGTATATACCAAGTACTGGTACACAATGTAGTATATACCCAGTACTGATGTACAATGTAGTATATACCCAGTACTGGTACACAATGTAGTATATACCCAGTACTGTTGTACAATGTAGTATATACCCAGTACTGTTGTACAATGTAGTATATACCCAGTACTGTTGTACAATGTAGTATATACCAAGTACTGGTACACATTGTAGTATATACCCAGTACTGATGTACAATGTAGTATATACCAAGTACTGGTACACAATGTAGTATATACCCAGTACTGATGTACAATGTAGTATATACCCAGTACTGTTGTACAATGTAGTATATACCCAGTACTGGTACAATGTAGTATATACCCAGTACTGTTGTACAATGTAGTATATACCCAGTACTGTTGTACAATGTAGTATATACCCAGTACTGTTGTACAATGTAGTATATACCAAGTACTGGTACACATTGTAGTATATACCCAGTACTGATGTACAATGTAGTACATACCAGGTACTGGTACACAATGTAGTATATACCCAGTACTGGTACACAATGTAGTATATACCCAGTACTGGTACATAATGTAGTATATACCCAGTACTGATGTACAATGTAGTATATACCCAGTAGTGGTACACAATGTAGTATATACCCAGTACTGATGTACAATGTAGTATATACCTAGTACTGATGTACAATGTAGTATATACACAGTACTGGTACATACTGTAGTATATACCAAGTACTGTAATGTAGTATATACAGTACTGGTACACAATGTAGTATATACCCAGTATTGGTACACAATGTAGTATATACTCAGTACTGGTACATAATGTAGTATATACCAAGTACTGGTACACAATGTAGTATATACCTAGTACTGGTGTACAATGTAGTATATACCCAGTACGGATGTACAATGTAGTATATACCCAGTACGGATGTACACTGTAGTATATAGCCAGTACTGATGTACAATGTAGTATATACCCAGTACTGATGTGCAATGTAGTATATACCCAGTACTGATGTACACTGTAGTATATACCCAGTAATCTGCTTATTTAGTAGGATCTTGTTGTATAAGTGTGTATTTTAAGTAAGATATAAGCCTCAAACTAATCCAATATGTAAAATATTGGTACTGTCTTCGGCGCTACACGCTTCACACAGTCCGATATTTTACATATTGGATCGTGTTCGGCCTATATGCTCGCTATACATAGAAGTGTGTCTCCAGGCAGGGTTATACAGAGAAGAAATATAATACATCGATTGCAATCATGTGACCAAATACCACGTGACATACAGCAGTGTAGTACATGCATATATTGTAATACTCACCCATACAGCGGCGTAGTACATGTATACATTGTAATACTCACCGATACAGCGGTGTAGTACATGTATACATTGTAATACTCACCCATACAGCGGTGTAGTACATGTATACATTGTAATACTCACCCATACAGCGGTGTAGTACATGTATACATTGTAATACTCACCCATACAGCGGTGTAGTACATGTATACATTGTAATACTCACCCATACAGCGGTGTAGTACATGTATACATTGTAATACTCACCCCACCATACAGCGGTGTAGTACATGTATACATTGTAATACTCACCCCACCATACAGCGGTGTAGTACATGTATACATTGTAATACTCACCCCACCATACAGCGGTGTAGTACATGTATACATTGTAATACTCACCCCACCATACAGCGGTGTAGTACATGTATACATTGTAATACTCACCCCACCATACAGCGGTGTAGTACATGTATACATTGTAATACTCACCCATACAGCGGTGTAGTACATGTATACATTGTAATACTCACCCCACCATACAGCGGTGTAGTACATGTATCATTGTAATACACCCCCATACAGCGGTGTAGTACATGTATATATTGTAATACTCACCCCACCATACAGCGGTGTAGTACATGTATATATTGTAATACTCACCCCACCATACAGCGGTGTAGTACATGTATATATTGTAATACTCACCCCACCATACAGCGGTGTAGTACATGTATATATTGTAATACTCACCCCACCATACAGCGGTGTAGTACATGTATACATTGTAATACTCACCCCACCATACAGCGGTGTAGTACATGTATACATTGTAATACTCACCCCACCATACAGCGGTGTAGTACATGTATATATTGTAATACTCACCCATACAGCGGTGTAGTACATGTATATATTGTAATACTCACCCCACCATACAGCGGTGTAGTACATGTATACATTGTAATACTCACCCCACCATACAGCGGTGTAGTACATGTATACATTGTAATACTCACCCCACCATACAGCGGTGTAGTACATGTATACATTGTAATACTCACCCCACCATACAGCGGTGTAGTACATGTATATATTGTAATACTCACCCCACCATACAGCGGTGTAGTACATGTATATATTGTAATACTCACCCATACAGCGGTGTAGTACATGTATATATTGTAATACTCACCCCACCATACAGCGGTGTAGTACATGTATACATTGTAATACTCACCCCACCATACAGCGGTGTAGTACATGTATACATTGTAATACTCACCCCACCATACAGCGGTGTAGTACATGTATATATTGTAATACTCACCCCACCATACAGCGGTGTAGTACATGTATACATTGTAATACTCACCCCACCATACAGCGGTGTAGTACATGTATATATTGTAATACTCACCCCACCATACAGCGGTGTAGTACATGTATACATTGTAATACTCACCCCACCATACAGCGGTGTAGTACATGTATACATTGTAATACTCACCCCACCATACAGCGGTGTAGTACATATATTGTAATACTCACCCTACAGCGGTGTAGTACATGTATACATTGTAATACTCACCCCACCATACAGCGGTGTAGTACATGTATACATTGTAATACTCACCCCACCATACAGCGGTGTAGTACATGTATATATTGTAATACTCACCCCACCATACAGCGGTGTAGTACATGTATACATTGTAATACTCACCCCACCATACAGCGGTGTAGTACATGTATATATTGTAATACTCACCCCACCATACAGCGGTGTAGTAATGTATACATTGTAATACTCACCCACCATACAGCGGTGTAGTACATGTATATATTGTAATACTCACCCATACAGCGGTGTAGTACATGTATATATTGTAATACTCACCCCACCATACAGCGGTGTAGTACATGTATATATTGTAATACTCACCCATACAGCGGTGTAGTACATGTATATATTGTAATACTCACCCCACCATACAGCGGTGTAGTACATGTATATATTGTAATACTCACCCCACCATACAGCGGTGTAGTACATGTATATATTGTAATACTCACCCCACCATACAGCGGTGTAGTACATGTATATATTGTAATACTCACCCCACCATACAGCGGTGTAGTACATGTATATATTGTAATACTCACCCCACCATACAGCGGTGTAGTACATGTATATATTGTAATACTCACCCCACCATACAGCGGTGTAGTACATGTATATATTGTAATACTCACCCATACAGCGGTGTAGTACATGTATATATTGTAATACTCACCCCACCATACAGCGGTGTAGTACATGTATACATTGTAATACTCACCCCACCATACAGCGGTGTAGTACATGTATATATTGTAATACTCACCCCACCATACAGCGTGTAGTACATGTATATATTGTAATACTCACCCCACCATACAGCGGTGTAGTACATGTATATATTGTAATACTCACCCCACCATACAGCGGTGTAGTACATGTATATATTGTAATACTCACCCCACCATACAGCGGTGTAGTACATGTATATATTGTAATACTCACCCCACCATACAGCGGTGTAGTACATGTATATATTGTAATACTCACCCCACCATACAGAGGTGTAGTACATGTATATATTGTAATACTCACCCCACCATACAGCGGTGTAGTACATGTATATATTGTAATACTCCACCCCACCATACAGCGGTGTAGTACATGTATATATTGTAATACTCACCCCACCATACAGCGGTGTAGTACATGTATACATTGTAATACTCACCCCACCATACAGCGGTGTAGTACATGTATACATTGTAATACTCACCCCACCATACAGCGGTGTAGTACATGTATATATTGTAATACTCACCCATACAGCGGTGTAGTACATGTATATATTGTAATACTCACCCCACCATACAGCGGTGTAGTACATGTATACATTGTAATACTCACCCCACCATACAGCGGTGTAGTACATGTATATATTGTAATACTCACCCCACCATACAGCGGTGTAGTACATGTATATATTGTAATACTCACCCCACCATACAGCGGTGTAGTACATGTATACATTGTAATACTCACCCCACCATACAGCGGTGTAGTACATGTATATATTGTAATACTCACCCCACCATACAGCGGTGTAGTACATGTATATATTGTAATACTCACCCCACCATACAGCGGTGTAGTACATGTATATATTGTAATACTCACCCCACCATACAGCGGTGTAGTACATGTATACATTGTAATACTCACCCCACCATACAGCGGTGTAGTACATGTATATATTGTAATACTCACCCATACAGCGGTGTAGTACATGTATACATTGTAATACTCACCCCACCATACAGCGGTGTAGTACATGTATACATTGTAATACTCACCCCACCATACAGCGGTGTAGTACATGTATACATTGTAATACTCACCCACCATACAGCGGTGTAGTACATGTATACATTGTAATACTCACCCCACCATACAGCGGTGTAGTACATGTATATATTGTAATACTCACCCCACCATACAGCGGTGTAGTACATGTATACATTGTAATACTCACCCATACAGCGGTGTAGTACATGTATACATTGTAATACTCACCCCACCATACAGCGGTGTAGTACATGTATACATTGTAATACTCACCCCACCATACAGCGGTGTAGTACATGTATACATTGTAATACTCACCCATACAGCGGTGTAGTACATGATAATTGTAATACTCACCCATACAGCGGTGTAGTACATGTATATATTGTAATACTCACCCATACAGCGGTGTAGTACATGTATACATTGTAATACTCACCCATACAGCGGTGTAGTACATGTATATATTGTAATACTCCCCCATACAGCGGTGTAGTACATGTATATATTGTAATACTCACCCATACAGCGGTGTAGTACATGTATATATTGTAATACTCACCCATACAGCGGTGTAGTACATGTATACATTGTAATACTCACCCATACAGCGGTGTAGTACATGTATATATTGTAATACTCACCCATACAGCGGTGTAGTACATGTATATATTGTAATACTCACCCCACCATACAGCGGTGTAGTACATGTATATATTGTAATACTCACCCCACCATACAGCGGTGTAGTACATGTATACATTGTAATACTCACCCCACCATACAGCGGTGTAGTACATGTATATATTGTAATACTCACCCCACCATACAGCGGTGTAGTACATGTATATATTGTAATACTCACCCCACCATACAGCGGTGTAGTACATGTATACATTGTAATACTCACCCCACCATACAGCGGTGTAGTACATGTATATATTGTAATACTCACCCCACCATACAGCGGTGTAGTACATGTATACATTGTAATACTCACCCCACCATACAGCGGTGTAGTACATGTATATATTGTAATACTCACCCCACCATACAGCGGTGTAGTACATGTATACATTGTAATACTCACCCCACCATACAGCGGTGTAGTACATGTATATATTGTAATACTCACCCCACCATACAGCGGTGTAGTACATGTATACATTGTAATACTCACCCCACCATACAGCGGTGTAGTACATGTATATATTGTAATACTCACCCCACCATACAGCGGTGTAGTACATGTATACATTGTAATACTCACCCCACCATACAGCGGTGTAGTACATGTATACATTGTAATACTCACCCCACCATACAGCGGTGTAGTACATGTATACATTGTAATACTCACCCCACCATACAGCGGTGTAGTACATGTATACATTGTAATACTCACCCCACCATACAGCGGTGTAGTACATGTATACAAATGGGTCATACATCTATGCATACCTGAAGTTATTGCTTTGATCTACTGTTTAAAATGTTTCCGCATTTGAAAGTTTTGTTTATGTATCGTCGTTGAACTTGAACTTGAAGGTCACTAGTTTTGCCGATGGCGGATTAAAACATCGAATAGAGTTACCGTGCTTTATGAAATCAAAGTATCGATACAAGATGTATCTAGAACAGAGCTTCAGTGAAAACGTTTTGTAGGAAAGCGATTAGATATCGTAACGTTCAGTTAATAAGTTATCAATATATATATTTGAACTTTGAAGAATGTTCGCCATTGTTTATCGCTGATCGACGCATGCGCATTATACCGCCGTGTCAGACTAATTTTAATAAATGCGTTTACAAGCTTATTATTTAGATTATCTATTCCATTATTTCGGCATAGATACATATTCCATTAATGTACATATATATTGTATATAAAATGCAATATATAAATATTAAAGGGATCAAAATCCAGAAATCGTATACATTGAATTAGTATATGTACAAATGTGTGACATAATTTGTTAGCTCAATGGATATAAGTTTCCGATTATTCACAGGTAACTCGTGTTTCTGTTTTGTTGGTTCGAAACCCACTCATGCCACTTTTTTTTAAGATTGTTGTTGTTTTACTCTACTCATTAGTACGTTCTCTAATTTAATTTCTTGTGAATTGAACATTTCTATTTTATATTCATAATTCGATATAAATACAATATCAATAAACTTAATGTTTTTTTGGTTGCAACTTCATAATAACTTGTATGGTTCTATCATATTGTATGGACCTCCGTGACCGAGTGGTTATGATCGGTTAAAGCGACATTACATCTCCGTGACCGAGTGGTTATGGTCGGTTAAAGCGACATTACATCTCCGTGACCGAGTGGTTATTGTCGGTTAAAGCGACATTACATCTCCGTGACCTAGTGGTTATTGTCGGTTAAAGCGACATTACATCTCCGTGACCGAGTGGTTATGGTCGGTTAAAGCGACATTATATCTCCGTGACCGAGTGGTTTTGGTCGGTTAAAGCGACATTACATCTCCGTGACCGAGTGGTATGGTCGGTTAAAGCGACATTACATCTCCGTGACCGAGTGGTTATGGTCGGTTAAAGCGACATTACATCTCCGTGACCGAGTGGTTATGGTCGGTTAAAGCGACATTACATCTCCGTGACCGAGTGGTTATGGTCGGTTAAAGCGACATTACATCTCCATGACCGAGTGGTTATGGTCGGTTAAAGCGACATTACATCTCCGTGACCGAGTGGTTATGGTCGGTTAAAGCGACATTACATCTCCGTGACCGAGTGGTTATGGTCGTTTAAAGCGACATTACATCTCCGTGACCGAGTGGTTATGGTCGGTTAAAGCGACATTACATCTCCGTGACCGAGTGGTTATGGTTCGGTTAAAGCGACATTACATCTCCGTGACCGAGTGGTTATGGTTCGGTTAAAGCGACATTACATCTCCGTGACCGAGTGGTTATGGTCGGTTAAAGCGACATTACATCTCCGTGACCGAGTGGTTATGGTTCGGTTAAAGCGACATTACATCTCCGTGACCGAGTGGTTATGGTTCGGTTAAAGCGACATTACATCTCCGTGACCGAGTGGTTATGGTCGGTTAAAGCGACATTACATCTCCGTGACCGAGTGGTTATGGTTCGGTTAAAGCGACATTACATCTCCGTGACCGAGTGGTTATGGTTCGGTTAAAGCGACATTACATCTCCGTGACCGAGTGGTTATGGTCAGTTAAAGCGACATTACATCAATGAAAACGCAAATTTCTACAGAATGTATTTTCCTATTAGGCCCTATATGGTATAATATTTTCCAAATATTCGCCTCAAACACAATATTTCAACTAATAAACACACGCGGTTTGTTTGCATAGCAAAATAATGTAAATAGGTCGACACCCATGCGTAATACAACGCGTGTATCCTGAATAACACGCTACTTGGTACAGATTTATCGTTATAATTTTATGAAATTTTGAAAGTTTGTAGACCACAAAAACACTGTTTATTGATTCAATGTTAGTGTTCGAAAGTATTCGGATACTACTGTGTAGTAGCAATGCATTTATACGTGAAAAAATGCATTTTATTTGCTTTTTGCGATGTATACCATTGGCGTACCGGTAATCGGCCGTCTAATGCTTTTCGGTGAATGTCTTCTAGTAAGTCTCTTTTACGGCAAGTGGAATAATATTACTATGTAAAATGATCATTTCTTCATTTAATGCAATTGTCTAAACAGAGATTGCGTAACAAATGTTCAAAATAAAATACATATTCACTCGCTTGTGATTGCAACATGGCGTCGAAAAAAGTATCTATTTTCGGCCCATCTTGAAAATTCATGTGACAGAAATGTTTATTACAGTTTAAATTCCAAAACGCTATTTAACATTGAGCATAGTAATGATAGTTACTCGAAACGGTGGACTTTAACACCCAACACATTATGTTTTACTCTTCAATAATGAGGTAAGTTGTGACATGGAGATAAATGTCATTTAATGTGGAGAGTGGCACACCATACTGTCTTGCTGTCGGTTTTATTGGCAAACCCATAGCTCTAACAACCTGATATGCATTTGTCAGTGCACTTGATGAATATAGACGCCAGGTTGGATTTGAAAAAAAATGGATGAAACTGAATTAGCATAAATAATTAATATCTTGGACAAATAGTATTTTTGAAGAAAAAATGTTAAAAAGCTATAAGAGGAACACTATATTTGAATTGACCTGTAAAATGCGCATTATGACATTGTCGCATAACTAACACGTGACTTTCCTGAGCCAACGATTAGATTTCTCACTTTACAAAACAAACACATATTTCTTTATATTTACCTCTGTTTAAGGGATTTTTAGGCTACACATAAATGGGATTAATGAAAACATCAACATTTGCATACTTTCAAATAAAATGTGACAATGTATCTGCTTTATGTGCAGTTTGCTCTTTGATAACTAATATGTGAACTCCATAAGTACCAACGCACCTGTTTTGCTAACAATGACGTAATTCGCATTCCGGATATAAACAAGAATCAATTGAATAAACAAAGGCCGAAAATAGGCGCCGGTCGATATCAGGGATGTTGACGAATATGTCGCTTTAAAAACATTTTAATAATTTTAGCAAATTTCGAATATCGGCAGTACAGTTCAGTAGATCATACATTGAGCATAAATAAAACTATACATGTTAATTTATTTTATACAAATTTATTTGAGTTCGATTGCGAAACAAGTTCTTACAACTTACATTAATCACCATTCGATACCTCATTCCTGATGGAATCCATCGCCACGATGGAGAGGTAGCCTGGGTTCCAGTCTGTCTGATTTTTGTTGTGGGTTGTTGTCGATTTTTTTGACTTCTTGCAATATGATCAGAAACTCAATACGGCCCAATTAATAGTCTCGGTGTTAACATATATTTATTTGACTGACCAGGCAAAATATATCGACGCCTGTTCCAAATGCTCGTCAAGTCATCTGAAAGATGAAAGCTATCTGAAAATTACTTAAACAAAACAATACAATACAATACAATACAATACAATACAATACAATACTATACTATACTATACTATACTATACTATACTATACTATACTATACAATACAATACTATACTATACTATACAATACAATACAATACAATACAATAAGTTTATTGCATAAAACAGTATACATGTTTGTAGCAATTAAGTAAAAACAGGCAGTGACATGGAACTTTACAAAAGAGCACAATCACAAGTTCAAATATATGTGTAAAATATGCGTTAGTTTCGTTGCTTATTTGCAAAATATATAAATTTGGAAAGACCAATGGTGATTTTTTTTTATTTGCATGACAAAAGATTAATAAATTTCTGTACAGTCGGCCAAGTATGGTAGTATCTTTTAATGAATTTCGATCTTTGGTTTGAGTAATGTGGGCAAATTAATATGAAGTGATACTCATTTTCCAAGATTCTAGAATTGCAATAAATACATAATCTTTCGTTTCGTGGTAGGTGTATGTAGCGACCACGTTCGATAGCTAGATCATGTGGTAGGTGTATGTAGCGACCACGTTCGATAGCTAGATCATGTGGTAGGTGTATGTAGCGACCACGTTCGATAGCTAGATCATGTGGTAGGTGTATGTAGCGACCACGTTCGATAGCTAGATCATGTGGTAGGTGTATGTAGGGTTGTGTGTTGTGGTACGACCACGTTCGATAGCTAGACATGTGGTAGGTGTATGTACGACCACGTTCCATAGCTAGATCATGTGAGGATGTTTTAAATCGTGTAAGAGAAATTCTGTATTTTTTATCTTTAATATAATCAAGATAAGGTTCAAAGATAAATTCATTTTTAAATAAACTGTATGTCTCTAAACGTCCAGAGTTATTGATAGCAGTATACCAACTTTGATAATATATGTCTAGTATGCGTGATTTTATAGTATTGTAATTAACCCTTTCCCCCATAGAAGCACCTCTTGACGCCATTAGCAACACGACATGCATTGACAATGTAGTAGCCAAACCAATGTTCATAATAGAGGCAGGAATCTCATGTAGTCCCAGTAATATGTATGGATGTGGGATAGATATGGCGACTACTTATCAACTGCATGATAGCTAAATGGCTGTCGTTTGTATGGATATATAATAGTATATTAACCTAAATCTTTATGAAGGAAAGGGTTATATAAGCATTTTTGACTGGTTTTGCCACAAATAACTCAGTCCGCATGTATCGATAATATTTTTAGTTGATAAACCCAGTTCATTTTGTTGTTATAATTTCAATTTTCAACATTAGGTAAGTTTTATAAAACACCAAACCCCCGTTGAGTGTCACTTTACAAAGCACCCGTAGCTTGTTCAAATGTAAATTTGTGCAAGATTTCAATAGTAAACTGCGAGTCAATGAGTTGAATATGAATTATGCAAATAAACTCGTGTCAATTTAAATACAGACCGAACATACACTTGGAATCACGTGATTCATTTAACAAATAATAGCTACACAATTCTTGTGCATGAGATTGTTTTTAAAAACAAATTCTATTTGATAACAAAGATTGAAGTAGGTTAATAATTAAAGGACTTATATCGACTTATTGATTCGTAAAAATGGAAACTATTTTCTATGAAAATCATGAAAGAAAATAATTGTAAAAGTTAATATTTACCATATATAATAGCAATGTTGACGTCACAGAATATTAGTTTATACAAATTTAGTTTTAGCTCGATTGCGAAACAAGTTATTTCAACTTATATTAATCATTAATCACTCTCGAGACCTCATTCCTGGTGGAATCCATCGCCACGAGGGAGAGAGAAGAAGCAACGTGGAATTTAAATGCCTTGCATAAGGGCACACTCGTAACGGCTCCAGCGGGGCTCGAACTCCGGACTTTTCGCACCTGAAGTGAACACGCATCCACTGCGCTATCACGACTTCCACGTCCCAGAATAGTGCGTTTAACGTACTCTGTCCACGGAAAGCAAGTGTATTAAAACTATTTGAACAGTTAAATTCATTTCTTCATCGGCGTAGCTCCATATAGGCAAGGTTGGCCAGGCAATGCATGCATGTAATTATCAGTAATTATATTTTCAAACGGCCAAAAATGCATTCTTTTGTGTGTCGAAATATGCCCCAACACTCATCCATAAATACATATACGAGTATTCCAGAAAAGTATGCCGATTATGACCCCATCCCCCCACACACACAATGGTGGGTCTAGCTACACCCTTGCGATGACATTATATACGTTTGCATAATACAAGTCAAAGTAGTTATATACTGAAGTGTTCAGTTTATGTTATAATGGGGCAACAGAATGAATCCGTCCTTCTTTTACCTAAAGATGATGATTGCGTTTATTTATCCTCGCCTCCGGCGAACCATATGGGCGAGCGTACTAAGACGATTATTCCTCTGTGGTGCTTATGTTGACATCCTCAGGCGGCTTCTTCTTTCTTTCCATGCCAGGGTGACACGGCCTGGTCTGTACGTGGTCCTTTGTAGGGCCACCCTCCTCACTGTTGGTCACCCCGCAGCAGCATTTATACGGATCTGGCAGTTATACATCTGGTCGTCGATTGTCACTCAGGGGAGCGTGGATTCCACGACCGTTGCCGCTCCCTCAGGTCCGCTGTCTCGTCTATCCGCTGGAGAAGTAGAAGGAGGAGAAAGATTGATGAAGCCAGCGAAGATATAGTGTGTATTTCAAACACTATCTAGAAGAGACGGCGGATCTGTCCTAATGTGCCATAGCCGTGGGTCTACATGCTGGCGAGCCTCCCCCTTCGCAAGATCGACGACCAGAAGATCCCAGAATCCTACGCTGCTGCTGCGGGATGTGCCCCGGTCACGACGTGCACGTCGTGAGGAAATCGGCCTAAAATGACAAGATGTGACTTTAATAATAATGTGGATGAGTGCTTTTAATTTCATTATGTGTTCCAGTAGTGACATTTTGGTAGCATTTTCATAGACATCGCCACCTATCCCCCACCCCCGCCCCCGCACACGCCCGTATCAATAATGCATGCACTGGCAAGAACCCGTGTAGAACCACAGACGTTCCGCAAGGCAGCTGGATAACTTTCTCACATAATTCGACACCTCAGTGCAATCTGAACATACAGCAGACCAGTGCGGGACAAGTGACTAGAAGTCTATGACCATGCAACCACCCAGCCACACCTTCCACACGGCAGCTGGATAACTTTCTTACATGCACCTTCCGCAGGGCAGCTGGATAACTTTCTTACATGTAATAATTCGACACCTCAGTGCAATTTGAACCTACAGCAGACCAGTGCGGGACAAGTGACTAGAAGTCTATGACCATGCAACCACCCAGCCACACCTTCCACACGGCAGCTGGATAACTTTCTTACATGTAATAATTCGACACCTCAGTGCAATTTGAACTTACAGCGGTGACAAGTAACTTGAGGTCAATGACCATGTAGCCAATCAGCCACAGAGGCCGGCCGTGTTTAATCTTACATATGTCGTCACATGATAAACGTAGTATCGATGCAGGTTTGAAACCTGGCAGGGGACAGTGTGAGAAGACATAATTTCCAAACATGGTCTGAAACACGTTCTATCCGTTTACTTGACGACGACTTAAATATGCGGGAATTTATTGTCGTTTCCATGCGTGATATGAACACCTCATGGATATCACAAATATTTTACACCTCATCAAATATATATGAGCACAATCCAACCATGTATCTCCGCTTTTCACATAAAACACAGATCACGAACCAAGATAACCTCGCAGTATATTACCCCTTTTATCTTTGGAACACTTTCATCAAACTCATTTGTAAAGCTCGTAATTTTAAAGCTGATAAAAAAAAAATTCAGCCCGTTCTATGGACATTAGGTACAATTTATGGTACTATATCTCGTAGTCGTTAATCTTACACAATAATATCACTGAACATAATTTGCATTTTGGTCATAAAACAGAGGGAAGTGACAAAGACAGGGTAACAAAATAGATAATATTCAATGTTTGTGTTTTAAATTAATATATAGCCATGGCAGTCTTCCGGAGTAAAAGGATATTTTGAAATTCGGTAAATTATACTGCAAGAAGGCGATCTACTAACACGACGTCTCTGCATACACTCCTGTCCTATGGTAGCCTGGGAACGGCGTTTGTATATTTTACCTGGTCAGTTATATACATATAGTTTTAACACGGAGGCCATTCATGTAGCCATATTCTATTAGGGTCACGTGTAAACGTAGAAGAAATATGGTTTGGTTCATTTTCAAAAAGTATTGTTATGTTTGTTTTTGATGTTTAAAGTTGAAGTCATCTAGCTCATCGTGCACTGTCACTGCAGACGAACAACGGATACTGCCATACCAAATATGACACCGTGCTATATATATATATATATATGCAAACTTTAAACAAGAGGGTCAGGGCAGTCGCTGGAGCTATTTTGATGATACGCACGGCCAAATATACTTGTTTGTCGAGTGAGCGAGTATGCTATGGGGGGCGTCCGGGGGCATGCCCCCCCCCCGAAAGGTTTTGAAATGAGTTAGCAATTTCCTGCATTTCAATGCATTTTGTAACATACAATTGCAGGACTAAAGTTCTTACGACAATCCGTAAAAGGTATAAATTAAGGCTAGATGTATAATATACATGATCTATCGCCCTTATCAATTAAACAAGCACGTAAAATAGCACAAACTAAATTACGAGATGCACCACATTTGCAATGGGCTCCACCACTCCACACATCACGGCGCCTATGTATCCCTACTACTACCCTTGGGTGTTATTGCATTTTTGGAGTTTACATTTTTTTTCATTTTCTCAGACCAATGATACGCACATGCGTACTTGCGTATGCCCAGGGCCTGGCCATGATGGCCTATTTTACTGACTCATATTTTACCACGGGATCACCATTTCAACAACTTTGAAAGAGCATAATACATCGATCATTTCTACCAATATACGACTGGTTGTTCGTGTGATTTTGACGTTTATTTATCGTCGCTACCGGTTGCCCATATGAGCGACGCCTCCTGAAGAGATTAGTTATTTTAGATTTTGGAGGATAGTGCATGATACAGAGAGAGACCCATTCCAGAGTCTCCTCTGGTTCTTTTACGTGCAAGGTGTAAAGCACCGACACGAGACCACGGTTTAACGTCCCATCTGAAAGACTTTTAATTTTATTAGTGTCAGCGTGAGAAGAATTTGTGTTATGTATACACAGTGACCCTCGTTTATTCGCGACAACCTTCATTTTGACAACTCTGGAAAGGTTACACCCATGGACTATACCATTGAAATTTGGCTACCATTGCCCAAGCAGTTTGGGTGATGAAGAAGAATTTTGAAATTTATAATAAAAGAACAATCTTTTTACCTTTCGGCAGCCATCTTGGATGACAATATCATCTGATTTTGTAGTCCAAATATCTACACTTGAAAAATGTGACATTTTACTATCCAGGCATTTTTGCAAAATAACAGAATTTTTTTTTTATGTAGAGGTCTTATATATAGGACTACAGGTTTTGATAACAATTGCATCAGCGTGATCCCCTCGCCGGTTACCTTCCATATAATATATGACCATATTCGCTCAAAACTAAAATTTGACACTCATTTGACCTCCTGGGCCCCGCCCATTATTGATCCGTGGTCACCATTTGAACAACTTTGAAAGAGCATTGTATATCGATCATTCCTACCAAGATTCGTCAAAATCCGGTGGGTGGTACGTCGGAAGATCTATTAAGAATTTGTGCTATTTATAACCTGCGGCCATCTTGGATTTCCGTGAAACTTGATTTTAACATCTTTGGAAAGACTTCATCTAAGGATCATATAATTATAGTTTCCGCGTAACATTGGCTGACCAGTTTGTGAGAAGACGCTTGAAATCTCTCAACATAGGCTTTTGACGGCCATCTTGAATGACGTAATCATCCGATTTTGAAGTGATTTGAGTGATCGCCTCGTCGATACCTTCGATTTGATATATGACCATATTCGCTTATAAATAATAGTTGACCCCTACCACCCTTTGAACAACTTTGAAGAGCATTGTACATCGATCATTCCTACCAAGATGCGTCAAAATCATGCTGGCGGAACGTGAGAAGACTGTTTAAGAATTTGCACTTTTTTTTAGACATGTTCTCTGTCTGTTCCCTTAATGTCAAACCCCTCGCGGGGTTTTAGACATGTTTTCCTGGACAGGCTTAACCGACCTAAGCGATTAACCAGTACTAAGCAATGTGTGTGAGGTGCCTTGCTCAATGTGTGTACATACGTGGCCTGACCGAGTATCGAACCCGGGACCGTTCGATTCCAAATCCGACACTCTACCACTGGACCACGGACAATAACAATTAGAAAAACTCACCTACCAAAGTATCATGGTGTATAAATAAAAAATAAATGTATAAATGGTGGATATATACATAATGGTTACTGGGGAGAAGACATTTGAAAATGTTCACTGACGATGGACAGACATATTGCGGTTACAATACCTCACGTGAGCTTTGCTCAGGTGAGCTAAAAGAAACACTTTCTATCCTGGCCATTAATTATGTAACAAGTAATATTGCAAATAAAGTGTTGTACTGTGTTTACAACTTGAATGAGGCTGTCTGCTGAATATCTGCAAAATAAACAGATTGCAAATAGTTAGATGGCAAATATGCTAATGGACCATTCACCAAGTGTCTGTAGACACATGCTAGACCATAGGTTTGGCCTTAACCCTTTCCCTCATAGAAGCACCTCTTGACGCCATTACCAATACGACATACATTGACAATGTAGTAGCCAAACCAATGTTCATAATAAACGCCAGAATCTTGTGTAGTCCCAGTAATATCTATGGAGGTGGGATAGATATTATTATGGCGACTACTTATCCACTGCATGACAGCTAAATGGCTGTTGTTTGTATGGAAATATAATAGTATATTAACCTAACTCTCTATGAAGGAAAGGGTTAAAGTTGCACCAACAGCTTAGGTAATATGGTAGCTCTCCAGCAATTATTAGTGGAGGAAGACCCAGGGGGTGCCCCCGCCGAACACTATTTTAGGCATGTGCACCCAAGTAAAACCACTGACCTTCCGCAAGCCAGCAGGATAGCTTCCTCATATGAAACATTCAACATCACAACTGGGACTCGAACCTCCAACACTGAGAGGCACGTGATTTGATGTCAACGACCATAAACACTCTGCCATGGAGGCCCCTCGTACATAAAACACTAGTGAATACCGTGAGAAGTAAGTGAGATGGTACGTTTTCAGAAATGCAAAGACAAATGCTAATACGCTGTCCAAATAGGGCAGTGGTTAGCATACCAAGCCGGGTTCGAACCACGAACTGGGAAGTATGTGAGATGGTACGTTTTCAGAAATGCAGACAAAGGCTGTCCAAATAGGGCAGTGGTTACAACACTCGCTTC
Organism: Archivesica marissinica; assembly: GCA_014843695.1. Classification (NCBI taxonomy): domain Eukaryota; kingdom Metazoa; phylum Mollusca; class Bivalvia; order Venerida; family Vesicomyidae; genus Archivesica; species Archivesica marissinica. The sequence goes on along the minus strand of CM026391.1, from coordinate 29,539,590 downwards.
TCAGCATACCAAGCCGAGTTCGAACCTCGGACTGGGAAGTATGTGAGATGGTACGTTTTCAGAAATGCAGACAAAGGCTGTCCAAATAGGGCAGTGGTTAGCATGCTCGCTTCTCAGCATACCAAGCCGAGTTCGAACCTCGGACTGGGAAGTATGTGAGATGGTACGTTTTCAGAAATGCAGACAAAGGCTGTCCAAATAGGGCAGTGGTTAAAACACTCGCTTCTCAGCATTTCAAGCCAAGTTCGAACCTCGGACTGGGAGGTATGTGAGATGGTACGTTTTCAGAAATGCAGACAAAGGCTGTCCAAATAGGGCAGTGGTTAGTATGCTCGCTTCTCAGCATACCAAGCCGAGTTCGAACCTCGGACTGGGAAGTATGTGAGATGGTACGTTTTCAGAAATGCAGACAAAGGCTGTCCAAATAGGGCAGTGGTTACAACACTCGCTTCTCAGCATTTCAAGCCAAGTTCGAACCTCGGACTGGGAAGTATGTGAGATGGTACAGTGCGTTTTCTCCGGGTACTCCGGTTTCTTCCAATGAAGTTTACATTTTTTTAATTAGATTATAATACACCTAGATGGTATCTCCTCTATCCAACCACATACTGATATAATAACCTCCTCTATCCAACCACATACTGGTATAATAACCTCCTCTATCCAACCACATACTGGTATAATAACCTCCTCTATCCAACCACATACTGATATAATAACCTCCTCTATCCAACCACATACTGATATAATAACCTTCTCTATCCAACCATATACTAGTATAATAACCTTCTCTATCCAACCACATACTGATATAATAACCTTCTCTATCCAACCACATACTGGTATAATAACCTCCTCTATCCAACCACATACTGGTATAATAACCTCCTCTATCCAACCACATACTGGTATAATAACCTCCTCTATCCAACCACATACTGATATAATAACCTTCTCTATCCAACCACATACTAGTATAATAACCTTCTCTATCCAACCACATACTGGTATAATAACCTCCTCTATCCAACCACATACTGGTATAATAACCTCCTCTATCCAACCACATACTGATATAATAACCTTCTCTATCCAACCACATACTAGTATAATAACCTTCTCTATCCAACCACATACTGGTATAATAACCTCCTCTATCCAACCACATACTGATATAATAACCTCCTCTATCCAACCACATACTGATATAATAACCTCCTCTATCCAACCACATACTGGTATAATAACCATCTCTATCCAACCACATACTGATATAATAACCTCCTCTATCCAACCACATACTGATATAATAACCTCCTCTATCCAACCACATACTGGTATAATAACCTTCTCTATCCAACCACATACTAGTATAATAACCTCCTCTATCCAACCACATATTGATATAATAACCTCCTCTATCCAACCACATACTGGTATAATAACCTCCTCTATCCAACCACATACTGGTATAGTAACCTCCTCTATCCAACCACATACTGGTATAATAACCTTCTCTATCCAACCACATACTGATATAATAACCTCCTCTATCCAACCACATACTAGTATAATAACCTCCTCTATCCAACCACATACTGATATAATAACCTTCTCTATCCAACCACATACTGGTATAATAACCTTCTCTATCCAACCACATACTAGTATAATAACCTTCTCTATCCAACCACATACTGGTATAAAACCTCCTCTAACCAACCACATACTGGTATAATAACCTCCTCTAACCAACCACAAACTAGTATAATAACCTTCTCTATCCAACCACATACTGATATAATAACCTTCTCTATCCAACCACATACTGATATAATAACCTCCTCTATCCAACCACATACTGGTATAATAACCTCCTCTATCCAACCACATACTGGTATAATAACCTTCTCTATCCAACCACATACTGATATAATAACCTTCTCTATCCAACCACATACTGATATAATAACCTTCTCTATCCAACCACATACTGGTATAATAACCTCCTCTATCCAACCACATACTGATATAATAACCTCCTCTATCCAACCACATACTGGTATAATAACCTCCTCTATCCAACCACATACTGATATAATAACCTCCTCTATCCAACCACATACTGGTATAATAACCTTCTCTATCCAACCACATACTGATATAATAACCTTCTCTATCCAACCACATACTGATATAATAACCTTCTCTATCCAACCACATACTGGTATAGTAACCTCCTCTATCCAACCACATACTGATATAATAACCTCCTCTATCCAACCACATACTGGTATAATAACCTCCTCTATCCAACCACATACTGGTATAATAACCTCCTCTATCCAACCACATACTGGTATAATAACCTTCTCTATCCAACCACATACTGGTATAATAACCTCCTCTATCCAACCACATACTGGTATAATAACCTCCTCTATCCAACCACATACTGGTATAATAACCTCCTCTATCCAACCACATACTGGTATAATAACCTCCTCTATCCAACCACATACTGATATAATAACCTCCTCTATCCAACCACATACTGGTATAATAACCTCCTCTATCCAACCACATACTGGTATAATAACCTCCTCTATCCAACCACATACTGGTATAATAACCTCCTCTATCCAACCACATACTGATATAATAACCTCCTCTATCCAACCACATACTGGTATAATAACCTCCTCTATCCAACCACATACTGGTATAATAACCTCCTCTATCCAACCACATACTGATATAATAACCTCCTCTATCCAACCACATACTGGTATAATAACTTCCTCTATCCAACCACATACTGATATAATAACTTCCTCTAACCAACCACACACTGGCATAATAACCTCCTCTAACCAACCACATACTGGTATAATAACCTCCATTATCCAACCACATACTGATATAATAACCTCCTCTATCCAACCACATACTTAAGTATAATAACCTTCTCCAGCACATGGCCTACAAAGTATTGATATTGGCTGTCTGATTAGCACAGTGGTTAGCGCGCTCGCTTCTCACCAATGCAACCCGGGTTCGATCCTCGGACCGGGAAGTATGTGAGATGGTATGGTGGTCGCCAGATCGGACAGTTGGGTTTTCTCCGGGTACTCCGGTTTCCTCCCACATGAATGACCACATATACGCTTTCATCCGCGCAAACGATAGTGATTAGTATGAGTTGTTAAAACTTGTTTCACAATCGTTGTAAAATAAGTAAAGTTTAAGCTTAAAGTATTGATACAAACAAACACATGTTCAACTTTACCATTTTATTATTCTGAGATCAATTGTTGTATGTTAGTTTGCACTAGCATATCAACATACAAATAAACATTACATGCACACAAATACCTAGCACCTTGAAACATAATAAATCATCACACAGAACTACGTAACAACTACTCTCAGCACAGCCGCTTAGAGTCTCAACAATAAATAAAAAACAACCATTATTCCCTTACCCACCCACCTACTAATACAGTAATCATTTGAAAGATTTGACATGAAAAGTAGATTCGGTCTAAATGATGAAAATCAAACGCCTGTGGAAGTCGTAATAGCGCAGTGGCGCGTTCGCTTCAGGTGCGAAAGTTCCGGAGTTCGAGCCCCGCTGCAGCCGTTACGATTGTGCCCTTAGGCAAGGCATTTAAATTCCACGTTGCCTCTTCTCTCTCCATCGATGGATTCCGTCAGGAATGAGGTCGAGAGAGTTTAAATGCCTTGCCTAAGGGCACAATCGTAACGGCTGAACCCGATGATTTCTAGTTGCATTAATAATGTAACTATCTCGATAAATTGCTTAGACTGAGCAATACAACTTCTATTTAAGTTTTCTCCAAAATGTTTTTTGAAATACAAAAGGATGAAATGAAAGTTTCAGGGTTTATACAACAAGCTACGCTGGAAATGGCCCCATCCCACAATACCAGCCCCCGACGAGACAAAAATAATGCTGTTCCACGATATGTAGATTTTTACAAAATCTGCCTCGCACAAATAAATATACAACAACAACAAAATCTGAGACATTATAGCATCTATTCACCTCAGTACAATAAGTGCTTAACCCTTTCCCTCATAGAAGCACCTCTTGATGCCATTACCAAAACGACATACATTAACAATGTAGTAGCCAAACCAATGTTCATAATAAAGGCCAGAATCTCATGTAGTCCCAGTAATATCCATGGAGGTGGGATAGATGTGGCGACTACTTATCCACTGCATGATAGCTAAATAACTTTCGTTTGTATGGAGATATAATAGTATATTAACCCTTTCCCCCATAGAAGCACCTCTTGACGCAATTACCAATACGACATACATTGTAATGTAGTAGCCAATCCAATGTTCATAATAAAGGCCAGAATCTCATGTAGTCCCAGTAATATCTATGGAGGTGAGATATATATGGCGACTACTTATCCACTGGATGATAGCTAAATGGCTGCCGTTTGTATGGAGATATAATAGTATATTAACCTAAATCTCTATGAAGGAAAGGGTTAACCTAAATCTCTATGTAGTCCCAGTAATATCTATGGAGGTGGGATAGATATGGCCACTACTTATCCACTGCATGATAGCTAAATGGCTGTCGTTTGTATGGAGATATAATTGTATATTAACCTAAATCTCTATGAGGGAAAGGGTTAAATGGCTGTCGTTTGTATGGAGATATAATTGTATATTAACCTAAATCTCTATGAAGGAAAGGGTTAACTCCGCTAAAGTTACAGGCTTATTGCAACAAGGGAACAAGTCATTAACTACAATAATAACATTGGTTTTGAACTCTTTCAGCACTAACATTGAAAATATTTACATAACTTTTAAAGCGACACTACATCGGTGAAAAAGTAAATTTATACAGAATGTAATTTCCTATATCATGGTATTTTTTTCTTCAAATATTTGCCACTGAACCCGAGTATTTTAACTAAAGAACAAACGTTGTGTACGACGTTTATTGACAAAACAAAATAATGTAAATAGGGTCAACATTCACGCGTAATACAATGCATTTATCCTGAATAACGTGATCTAATATACAGATTTACCATTATATCTGACATTGTGTCTGTATATATTTATTTTTAGATTAATCTCTAACCGATAGTAGCATGCGCTTACTATAGAATCCGTTACTAAATAACGGTCAATCCAGGAGCATAATTGACTGTTATATGAAATCCTACTTTCACTTTTGAGAGTTTGTGGACCACAAAAACATTGTTTATTTATTGAAAGTGTGTGAATTATTTCGGAAGAATTTCTAGTAGCTGAATGCTATTTATATGTAAAAAAACATTTTTAGGGGATTTTTGCGATGTATTGTCGCTTTAACAGTTTCGAACCATTTCTATAAATAGAATCAAAGAAGTAAGACTATAAAATATTTGTGAGATTGAATGTGTTGTTAGGTAAACTCTCGGCGCTCAAATGGGCAACCGGTAGCGATATTCAATAAACTGTTAAATAAACTTAAATACAAAATATAATGTAAGCATTGATAAGTATTATTCATACTTCTTAAATCAGGGTTCATTCTAGGTCAGAATTTTTGGGAGAAGTGAGAACTTGCGCGATCGCGTCCGTAAATGGTGTTATTTAATAAACAAAATATGGTTAAACTGCACAGTATGACCATTAAATACAATATTTGAATAGGAGTGCCAAAATTGTGTATGAAAATTGTAAAAAAACACACAAAAATGTTTAGGGAGAAGTGGGCACAGGGCGAATATTTCGCCCTCTAAAATGATCCCTGTTAAATGTGTTTTATTTAAGTAATTGCTTAGTGATGGTTTGAAAAATTAGTTGTTTCTTCAAGAACTGAACATAAATGGAAATGTAAAGTATTGCTTTGTAGGAGGCATGGCAGAAGATTCCATATTCTTGTTGTGAGCCGATCCGTTACGGTACATACCATATATCCACCACATACCATGTTTGTCTTTGTGAAAACTCATATTATATGTCTACACACATCTAAGTTGTTCTTTATGGAAATTCTAATAATAACATGTATGTCTACAACATTCCCAAGTTGTTCTTTATGGATTTATGGAAACAGTACATATCTGTAGCAATTCGTTCCAAGATGTTCTTTATGGATTTATGGAAACAGTACATATCTGTAGCAATTCGTTCCAAGTTGTTCTTTATGGAATTATGGAAACAGTACATATCTGTAGCAATTCGTTCCAAGTTGTTCTTTATGGATTTATGGAAACAGTACATATCTGTAGCAATTCGTTCCAAGTTGTTCTTTATGGATTTATGGAAACAGTACATATCTGTAGCAATTCGTTCCAAGTTGTTCTTTATGGATTTATGGAAACAGTACATATCTGTAGCAATTCGTTCCAAGTTGTTCTTTATGGATTTATGGAAACAGTACATATCTGTAGCAATTCGTTCCAAGTTGTTCTTTATGGATTTATGGAAACAGTACATATCTGTAGCAATTCGTTCCAAGTTGTTCTTTATGGATTTATGGAAACAGTACATATCTGTAGCAATTCGTTCCAAGTTGTTCTTTATGGATTTATGGAAACAGTACATATCTGTAGCAATTCGTTCCAAGTTGTTCTTTATGGATTTATGGAAACAGTACATATCTGTAGCAATTCGTTCCAAGTTGTTCTTTATGGAAGCTAAGATTACATGTGTACACAATTCCAAGTTGTTCTTTATGGAAGCTAAGATTACATGTGTACACATTCCAAGTTGTTCTTTATGGAAACTAAGTCTACATGTGTACACAATTCCAAGTTGTTCTTTATGGAAGCTAAGATTACATGTGTACACATTCCAAGTTGTTCTTTATGGAAGCTAAGATTACATGTGTACACATTCCAAGTTGTTCTTTATGGAAACACACATTTCATAGCAGTAATCATTGTATCATTTACACCTTGTAGATGTTGGTCCACACCATGCTCTGTCACATCTTGGTCTACATTGAGCTCTTGTTCATTTGCATCAGTTACACCTAGATGTTGGTCCACACCATGCTCTGTCCCATCTTGGTCTACATTGAGCTCTTGTTCATTTGCATCAGTTACACCTAGACGTTGGTCCACACCATGCTCTGTCCCATCTTGGTCTACATTGAGCTCTTGTTCATTTGCATCGGTTTGGACTACACTGTCAAAGTGGCTGTTTATGTCAACACCAAACTGTCTACCTGGTACACAACTTATCTTCGTTGATCTCGCACAACAAGCTGGTCCGTCCCACCTCGACCCTATTGAGAGTGTACCATCTGGAATAAAAATAGTATATCTGATTATCCAGAATGAAATGTGCCGGTTTAGACGCCATTAAACAAATATTTTACAGTCTCCATCCTCTTTGATCTATTAAATAAAGTCACCATATCTTGATATCGCAACAATAAGGCTAAAACCAGATGAATTATTCACAAACTGTGCCCATATAATTTCCTTCAGGGAATCAAAAACATCAGCCTGATCAGTTAACTCGAGTATATGCCCCTTTAATATCTGTTTTATTTCGAAATGCATCGATTTTGCTCATTGCTTTAATTAAAATGCAAATTGCAACTTCTCTGGCTGTACAATGCAATGAGAACCTGGTAAGCTATTGTTCTTTCTACAGTAATCAAACTTAATAACATTTTGTTCAATTGCTGAGAAGCGCATGACCTTTTTTAAATTGGAAGACAAATCAATTAAGACGAACCAATTTGAAAACAGAATCCTAAATTAGACATTATATTAGGCCTGACTGCTGGTTATATATATGGTAATTGTTAATTAGTTTAATCATATTTTATTTGCTATTTGACATTTACATTACATACATAATCGTTACAAAGCAAAGAAAAAGCAAAATGGGTTGGGCAACAAGTTCTAACATTAGTAAACGCCCCTCCCCAAAATGCAATGATAATTAATATTGTTTTGCATGTATATTATAAGTTATGGTAATTAATTATTACGAGTCCAGCTCCGTGGTTGAGTGATTACTGTCGCTGACTTGTATACCACTGTAAACCTCTGACTGATGGTCATGGGTTCGAACCCCGCTCAGACCGTGTCTCTTTATATGGAAAAGTTGGCAGTTTCTTACATAAGGGAGGTTGGTGCACCCAAGTGCTGGTTAACCGCTGGAGCCGGCCCAGGAAAGGTTATTAGGTAAACTGCCCGTCGCTCAAATGGGCAACCGGTAGCGACGTTAAATAAACGTAAATTTTTATTTTTATTATGATGATCAATAAATGAGGTAAAATTGTTATCCGAATGTTTACTACTGGTCAGTATGGGTGGCAAATAGTGTGAAATTAATGCAGATATCTGCAATAAATGTCGATTTTATGGACCGGCTATAAAGTTTTAAGTTACAAATGTTAAAATAAACCTTTTCTGAGTATTCTCATACCTGCGCTGTTGCTATTTCCGACTGTTGACAAATTAACGATTTCGTCCATTCATTTTGGAAGACCTGCCGTTTTCATCCTGTAAAAGGAGATCACTGAAAAAGGACATAAAATTTGTTATCAATTAATGTGCTTTAAAAATGACAAACTGGGTCTTCTTCAACACCCAATTTCAATGAAAGAATAAAATGTTTATTCCCTGCCAATTTCTCTGATTGCAGCTCTCCAAGGCTGTATAGTACTAAATTTTATTCAGATATGGAAAGATGCTGCGCATAAAACATTGCACGCATTTTACGAGCATCCGTCACTTTTCGCAGTCGGAGATAATACCAAACCCTCCTTTAACCTTATCAATCTTCAAACGTTTACTTTAATTATAAATTAAATGTTAACAGGATTCAAGTGTTATTTATCATCCAGTAAAGCGGCAGGTAGTTTGTGATAAAACACACCATTTTGTAATTATTCAGAAAATCTTTAAATAATGTGTCACATTTCAGCCAACTGAATTTTTTCAACACATAGATATACAAAAATTCAAAATGTTATCTTCTGAAATGACAGAAAAATTATCCCATGATCCATTGTACTGATCTATGCTTCAGAGACAGAAGGATCTGTAGTCCAGTGGTAACACGCTGGACTGGTAATCTAGGGATCACAAGTTCGATCCCCCGTCTAACCCTAATAAAATCTTTCAGATGGGACATTAACCCATTCAACACCAAGTAACTGACATGGTAACTGGTCCATGATATTCTTAGACCAATAAATTAATAAGAAAATTACATTTGGACCAGTTCATTTATCAAAATGGGTAATTGTGTCTAAAAATAGTAATATTATTGGTAAAAAGTGCAGATCCAGATGAGATGGCTCGTCATGAGCCGGCTCATCTGGATCTACACTTTTTGTAAGCCTATTTAGAGGCCTGTGGTGTTGAAAGGGCTAAACCGATGTCTCGTGTCGGTGCTTTACACCGTGCACGTAAAAGAACCAGAGGAGATTCTGGAATGGGTCTCTGTCTGTATCATGCACTATCCTCCAAAATCTAAAATGACTAATCTCTTCAGGAGGCGTCGCTCATATGGGCAACCGGTAGCGACGATAAATAAACGTAAAAAAAACACATGCTTCAGAGTTTTCTCAATTTTGGAGCTAAGCAGTTGTTTATGCAGGTTATGTATGTTTGCCCACCCATGTACGTCCGTGTAAACCGAGGCACGCACTAAACACTTGACCAGTCATGTACCCTTCACATCTCAAATAAATATTTTTAATTTTGAGTGCAACTGGGGTAAATTTTGATGAAGTACGGTACTTTATTAGATAAATTTGGATTTCAAATTATAATGGTTGCATGTACAGTGAAACCAGTTAGTGTTGATAGCTACCGGTTGCTCATTTCAGCAATGGGCAGTTTACCTAACAACATATTTCCTGGGCAGATGCACCAACCTCTGTAAGAAACTGCCAACTTGTTCATATAAAGAGACACGGGGCCTGAACAGGGCTCAAACCTGTGACCATCAGTGATGTATTAATAAAACACAGACTCCAAGGTTATAAAACTTTTCTCACAAACTTAAACTCAAGTGATGTGATTGATTGATTCTGAGACTTGCACTCATCTCAACCAATCAGAAGCTTGAGTTTGAGATTTGCACTCATCTCAACCAATCAGAAGCTTGAGTTTGAGATGTGCACTCATCTCAACCAATCAGAAGCTTGAGTTTGAGATTTGCACTTATCTCAAACAATCAGAAGCTTGAGTTTGAGATTTGCACTCATCTCAACCAATCAGAAGCTTGAGTTTGAGATTTGCACTCATCTCAACCAATCAGAAGCTTGAGTTTGAGATTTGCACTCATCTCAACCAATCAGAAGCTTGAGTTTGAGATTTGCACTCATCTCAACCAATCAGAAGCTTGAGTTTGAGAATTGAGGAAAGTTGTATAACCTCCAATACAGTTAACATATTTTTTAAAACTTTATTTATTTTACAACGATTGCGAAGCAAGTTTTAACAACTTATATTAATCACTCTCGTTGGCTCGGATGAAAGCGTAAATGTGGTCATTCATGTGGGAGGAAACCGGAGTAGCCAGAGAAAACCCACCTGTCCGATCTGGCGACCTTCATACCATTTCACATACTTGCCGGTCCGAGTTAACATTCAACTCGACATGACCATTTATATTACATGATATTTAGTGATAATCTCAAGATTAGTGGATAATCTGTTGTCTGAAGTATACAAACGTTGCTACATTCTTCCTACCTTCTGAACTATGCTTTCTGCCCGCCTGGAGGTTCCCTATATCGTTAATACTGCCGTCTCTCGGAGATTGGGGTCGGTGCGAGGAATGACGACGTTGACAACTTGACGATCTTGCACAGCTGGACATTAAACTGACACATTCTGATGTAACAAGGCTGACCAGACAAACAAACCACTGATAAACTAGTAAATTCGCCCTTTTTTGACTGGAATGTTGAATTCGTTTACATTCTTTTCGACAGTTTATTTAAATTTTGTATGCATGGTGACACTTTGTAGTATAATGTCACATCTGTTGATCAAATGCCAGGGCAATGCCTGCTTTGTAGTGGCCAGGGCAACGCCTGCTTTGTAGTGGCCAGAGCAACACCTGCTATGTAGTGTGGATAACAACACGATATTTCAATGTTTTGTGAATATGTGAACATTTCATCTCACCTATTGAGTACCTCTAACACTTATCACAGATGCCTCAATTTCATCTCAATAATGAACACATCACAATATTTCCTCGGAATACAACGTGTAACTACCCGATGTCGTCGTTGAGCAATTATCATCATCATCTCGGGTTAACAGTGAAACGGGAGTTTTGTCAAAGAACGAATGAAGGGCCGAGTCACCAGTATAGTCCATAGGCCCTGAACTACCGTAATAAGCACTGCCCCATGATGTACTAGTCTGTCCCAAATCTGCGTAATTGCTCGAAACATTTTCTATGTGTACAGAATGGCGCAAATTTAAGTTTCTATTCAAACCAAGCTGGTTACGACTAGTTTTGAAGTTTTTATGAGCTAGGTGTGGTTTTCTTGTCCATGGCTGCTTGCTATAAGAACACATCAGTCGTGCGTTTGTGTATGTGTCCGTCTGTGTAGGGAGGTAACTGCGTTGTGACTCGGGACTAGAAATGTCGAATAATTTTGGATCATCTGAAAATAGCACAAAAATAATTTTAGTTTATGTTATACAAAATTTATTTTAGCTCAATTGCGAAACAAATATTACAACTTATATTAATCACTCTCGAGAACTCATTCCTGATGGAATCCATCGCCACGAGGGAGCGAGAAGAGGCAACGTGAAATTTGAATGACTTGCCTAAGGGCACAATCATAACGGCTACAGTGGGGCTCGAACTCTGGACCTTTTGCACCTGAAGCGAACGTGCATGCATTCACTGCGCTATCACGACTTCCACTATTGTTTCATTTTGGATTAAATGTAGAATGTACTCCAGCTGTCTATGAACTATGATGGTAACATACTATGTATATGGAATCAATGAATGTACAATAGTTTGTACATGTCACATGGTAACACATTTTACTTTAATTATAACAAATCTACATATATAACATAACAAAACATGTTTTACTCAAGTACACTTATTCAAGAAACAATGTGGCAAGCCTTCCATGTTTTATACCATACTGATCAATTATGGGACAATTCTTTGCAAAATATCACTTCCGAATAAAGACCACATCCGCATAAAGACCACATCCACATAAAGACCACATCCGCATAAAGACCACATCCAAATAAAGACCACATCCAAATAAAGACCACATCCACATAAAGACCACATCCAAATAAAGACCACATCCGCATAAAGACCACATCCAAATAAAGACCACATCCACATAAAGACCACATCCACATAAAGACCACATCCAAATAAAGACCACATCCGCATAAAGACCACATCCAAATAAAGACCACATCCGCATAAAGACCACATCCGCATAAAGACCACATCCAAATAAAGACCACATCCGCATAAAGACCACATCCAAATAAAGACCACATCCAAATAAAGACCACATCCGCATAAAGACCACATCCAAATAAAGACCACATCCAAATAAAGACCACATCTGAATAAAGACCACATCCGCATAAAGACCACTTTCGCATAAAGACCACATCCGCATAAAGACCACTTTCGCATAAAGACCACATCCAAATAAAGACCACATCTGAATAAAGACCACATCCGCATAAAGACCACATCCGCATAAAGACCACATCCAAATAAAGACCACATCTGAATAAAGACCACATCCACATAAAGACCACATCCGCATAAAGACCACATCAAAATAAAGACCACATCTGAATAAAGACCACATCTGCATAAAGACCACATCCAAATAAAGACCACATCTGAATAAAGACCACATCTGCATAAAGACCACATCAAAATAAAGACCACATCTGAATAAAGACCACATCTGCATAAAGACCACATCCGCATAAAGACCACATCCAAATAAAGACCACATCTGAATAAAGACCACATCTGCATAAAGACCACATCCAAATAAAGACCACATCTGCATAAAGACCACATCCGCATAAAGACCACATCCAAATAAAGACCACATCTGAATAAAGACCACATCCAAATAAAGACCACATCCAAATAAAGACCACATCTGAATAAAGACCACATCTGAATAAAGACCACATCTGCATAAAGACCACATCCGCATAAAGACCACATCCAAATAAAGACCACATCTGAATAAAGACCACATCTGCATAAAGACCACATCCAAATAAAGACCACATCTGCATAAAGACCACATCCGCATAAAGACCACATCCAAATAAAGACCACATCTGAATAAAGACCACATCCAAATAAAGACCACATCCAAATAAAGACCACATCCGCATAAAGACCACATCCGCATAAAGACCACATCCGCATAAAGACCACATCCAAATAAAGACCACATCCAAATAAAGACCACATCAAAATAAAGACCATAATTTTAACACGGCAACTTTGGCATTCCGCAGGTGATATTTAAATAAACATGTTTGAAGGTGCATAAAATGTTACTAAAACAAATCCTACCAGCAGATGGCGTACTGAACACATCGTCTTCCTCACTACATCCACGTCCACTATCACTACCAACTGTTTCTGCAGAACCGTCACTATGGTGATCTTCATGTACAATTATTCCACACTGTAAAAATGAAGAATTTGAAAATTGTCAAAATACGACGAAAAGAATATTATTCGACAATTGAAACAACAAACACGTTGGTATTTGAATGGACCTTGCATGATAAATGAACTGGTCCAAATGTAATTTTCTTATTAATGTATTGGTCTAAAAAGATCATGGATTAGTCACAGGCACAAAAAAAAAAGTTTGGCCTATGGTCATATAGTAAGTAATGTAAACATTATGACCATAGGCCAAAAAAAAAAAGTTTGTGTCTGGTGCCTGTGGGATTAGTTATTTAGTGTTGAATGGTTTGCACGATGGTCAAAATAATTCATGAGTATTTGAATCATTCCTGTCACTATATATGTTTTTGGTAGCATTTTATTTTGGATTTTTTCAGCTGCAATTATGTTATATTTATATTTCAGGTTTTACGCCTGCATCAGCACAATTTTGGGCTATATCGCCGGCGGGCAGTTTACCTAACAACACCTTTCCTGGGCAGGCTCCAGCGGTTAACCAGTACTTGTTGCACCAACCTCCGTAAGAAACTGCCAACTTTTTCATATAAATGAGACACGGCCTGAGTGGGGCTCGAACCCGTGACCATCAGTGATGATAGGTTACAGTGGTATACAAGTCAGCGACTTTAACCACTCGACCACGGAGGCGGACTCAGCTGCAATTAATCCATCATTTAAACACCAATCATTTTTAATTGTACATTATTATTTTATAATTTATAATACACACCTGTTGTTGTTGTTGTTGCTGGACCCACTGTTTAGCCCGGCTCTGTAACATCAACTGCTGCAGTTTTATCGACTGCAACTGAGCGTTAGCCTCGTTCTGGAGTTCACGGGTGTCAAGGACATTCTGTGAAACATCGGTAACAACCTGCGGTGAATAGCGCAGAGATGACTGAAAAATAACATTGGTAGAAATTAGATATTATTACGGTCAATAACTTTTTAAAGTTTAATCTTTATTTATTTTACAACGATTGCGAAGCAAGTTCTAACAACTTACATTAATCACTCTCGTTGGCGCGGATGAAAGCATGTGGTTATTCGTATGGGTGGAAACCGGATAAAACCCACCTGTCCGATCTGGCGACCACCGTACCATCTCACATACTTCCCGGTCAGAGGATCGAACCAGGGTTGCATTGGTGAGAAGCGAGCGAACCTTTTAAATGATGGCTTTGCTAATAATGCTAATACAGGGAAAACATTAGAATTTGTTGCATTGTGAGTACATGTATATAACGGAGCTATTTTAGATCAAATTTTTTGGGAGAAGTGAGAAAGCGCGCAATTGAGTCCTTAAATTGTGCTAATTTAATATATTTCAACAAAATAGAGTTAAAATACACTATGATTTGACCATTAACCCTTTCAACCCCAAGTAACTGACATGGACTGGTCCATGATATTTTTAGACCAATAAATTAATAACAAAATTACATTTGGATCATTTCATTTATCAAAATGGGTAATTTTATCTAAAAATAGTAATAATTATTACTGGCAAAAAAGTGCAGATCCTGATGAGATGGCTCATCACGAGCCGGCTCATCTGGATCTACACTTTTCATAAGCCTATTTAGAGGCCTGTGGGGTTGAAAGGGTTAAATAGAACAAAATAGAATAGGAGCAGTGTATCTTAACGGACAAAATTTATATGAAAATTGCCCCCCCAAAAAAAGACAATTAAATACAACATTTGAATAGAATGAGTGTCAGTGTATCTTACTGGACACAATTTTGTATGAAAATTGTAAAAAGAAATTATTATTTTTAGGTAGAAGTGACCAGAGGGCGAAGTCGGGTCTCTAAGGATCTAGAATGAGCCCCGTATAATGCATTCAGAAATGATTCCTCTTTATGAACACACTCCATACGTCTACACGCACTAGTAAATATTAGTTACTCTTTTTAAAATCAATTTTCACTCTTCATGATTCAACTTTATTGCCTACTTTCGTCATAAAAATATATAACTCAGTGTAGCCGTGGAATTAACCATCAAAGCCACATTAGCAGTAACAATATTCTGGTTAACAACCAATAATTGCGATGCATAAAAATAAAACGCATCATAAAGTTCATTTTCTCGGGATTCTGGACTCAAAAAATGGTAAAACACAAAGCTAATCCACAGAAATAACTGTTTGCCACAAATCGCATAATCTCCGATTTGATTTAATAGTCAAAGCTAAGCAGATATCTAAAGAAATATATTTTTCAAACAATCCCAAAATATTCGATAGCAATCACTCAAATCTTTATTTTTGCTTTTGTTCAAATTATAGTGCATTGTATATACCCCCCCTGAAAGTCTATATTGTACGATACATAGCTAAAAAAAAGTACCGGAATGTCGTAAAACTGGCGATGAATTTAGTGTGCAAATTTCACTCTTTTATAACTTTCTATATACTATCAGTTAATTTGATCGCATTACCGGCAATTTTCCGCAAAGAATAGTCGAAACAGCAAATGTGAGCGAGATCAGTGTACAATCGCAATTCTGATCAGCTCAAATGACTGGGGTAAAATTGTAAACGAGGGGACAATCTGACCCTATATACTTGTATTTCTGTCATTTGATCCTTTCTCCAAATGCAAGGGGTTATTAATTCATGATCCGTATTATTGAATTTGTGTGAACCAATTCAAATGAAGGTGTTATTTCAAAGAAAAAGTTCACAATATTGATGAATGCAAATTATGATGATCAAATTAACCATTTCAACACCACAGGCCTCTCAATAGGCTTACAAAAAGTGTAGATCCAGATGAGCCGCGAGCCATCTCATCAGGATCTACACTTTTGGCCAGTAATATTACTATTTTTAGACAAAATTTCCCCATTTTAATAAATGAACTTGTCCAAATTTAATTTTCTTATTAATTTAAGAATGCAAAATGCAAATTATAATGATCAAATTAACCATTTCAACACCACAAGCCTCTCAATAGGCTTACAAAAAGTGTAGATCCAGATCAAATTAAATATTGTGCATTACAATCATTGTAATACATGCTTTTCTTTTAATGTTCATAATATATGTGTAAATTGCAAAATTAATGTAAAATATTGTTGCTTTAGTTTTATTTTCAATGTGATAGTGAATCACAGATTGCAATAAGAACACTGAACCCTTTAACAACAGGACTCGTTACACTAGTTTTGTATGTGCCTGCACTCATCAGTAGCATGTTGCGAGCTCAGATTGAAAAAGTTTGCCTTCTTATTCCCTATGGTGGTTTGAACCAGTTTGAACCAGATTCCCGATGCAATGACGGGGAAAGTAACAGGCTCTGTAACCACCCTGAATCACATGTTGTTAGGGTTTCATTCCAATGACAGCATATTAACCCATTTCATTCTGGATACATTTAAATGCTTTTGCAAACAACATAGATCCAGATCAGCCAGTGTGACGCTGCATGCTGATCAGGATCTATGTTGTTTGCTACATAGCCAAGTGTCTTAGCAAGATCATCTGAATAGCAAACAGCATAGAACCTGATCAGACGGCACGTTCCATGGCGGCTGGTCTGGCTCTATGTTCTTTGCAAATACTGTTTGAACAGTATCCAGAATGAAATGGATTAAGCGACAAAATATATCGCAAAAATCGATTCCCTGAAGGTTCGGACTTCACAGTAATGAAAGAATCCCATCTTAAAATACAAGTCACCACCCTGTCTTTATCACATGATGAAATGGATAACTTAAATAGCGTATTTTACTTAATAAAGCAACAAATAAACAAGTTTGAAGTTTGTACTTCAGGATGTAAATATCATATAATTAATCTAAAATTTCAAAGCACACCGTAATTTCAACTCTATCTACCCTAATTTCACCGTCTATCATATTTGTATAATTTGTTAAGCTTTTTGGGGGGGGAAAATTCATTAATGGAGGCTCCAGTTACAAATTCACAATAATAAAAGAATACCGGTACTATCTAGTTATTCACAGTATTTATGTATTTTATTTTATATAATTAAGTCTCATATTTGCTGTAAACCATTAAATACAAATAAACATATCATTAGCGGAAATGTAATCTGTCACTTAACATGTCGCTTCACAAACAGTAAATATCTTGTGAATTCTATCTAACAAATTGAATTTTCCGTTACAGAACATTCTATAATAGCATAAATTATCTACAACATAAATATTACGGACAATGAGGCATCAATCTTGATTTCAACATTCACATTGTGCTATCGGCAATGCATTTACTGTCAAACACAAATTTACATACATGTACGCTTGTGAAGAAAATAAATGTAAATTCTTTAACTAATAAACTACAGAAAAACAGTATTTGCATAATGTGACTTAGGTTTTAGAGACCATCAATCTTTCTGTCCCATCCTTGGCCCACAACATTTCAGGTTAGTTTGGTCCGAAGCACTTCATCACTTTATTTTATGTAGGTATGTTTTAGGGAAGATAACTAAAATTACAAATAAAAATTTCTCAAAAACCATTTCTGTGAACAAATCTTTTTCAAAATTGTATGTAAAATCTGAATAATTTACGAATAATAATAAATAGCTTAAATTTATAGCATACCTTAGTTGGTTTGTCTCTTGATGTCGAAGAAATGTTGCCATTTGGTCTCTGTTGGTGGTACTGGAAAGATTCGCTGTTCCCAAGGATGAAGCTAACTTCTTTCTTCTTAATTAGATCATGACCTTCGCCTGATCCCGAGGAAAGTGTATCCGTGGAAATGATTGTATGGTTTTGGGTCATCTGTGCAAATCCAAAATCTGATTCGATGGTTTGAGCCGAGTCGTTGGCTTCCTTAATTTTACGTCGTTTGTCCACTGTACGCAGGATGAGTATAATTGTAATTATTGCTCCGGAGATTACCAAGGTCACAACAACAACAGCAATTGATATGCTGATGTATTTCGAATTACTTGAAGCGGGAACTGGTGTAATGAATGTACCATTTGTGTATTTCAGTTCAACAGTTAGCTTAGTCACAGTTTCGAGTGGCACTTTACCTTTGTCTGTTACTGCAATGTCAAGTACAATAACTCTATCTGCACCAATATCTACCTGATTGTGGAAAGATATAACACCAGAGTCTCTGTCAATCTTAAATATGTCCAATTCATTTCCAGCTTTAATGGAAAACTCAAGTTCCTTGTTTCTACCTTCATCAAGGTCATAAGCTTCGATTGTTGTCACATATTCACTCTCATAATCAGGGTACATCAAAGTAACACTATTATTTGATGGCTTAGGGAACGTAATGATTGGATGATTATCATTTACATCTTCGACAATAATCGTAACATGTGCCAAACTGCTTAGTTGATTCTCACCATGATCTGTCACCACAACAACAAAGTCATATCTACTTCTCTCTTCTCTGTCTAGCTGCTTGTTTGCTTTCAGGAGTCCGTCAGAGAATAAAACAAATGGAACCTTATCTACATATTCATCAGTAATAGCGAAGTCAAATTCAGCATTTACACCTTCATCCAAATCAAATGCTTCCAACATGGCAACATTTGTACCAGTGGGTTGGTTTTCAGCAATTTTAAACCCATGGACAGATTTGTTAAATGTTGGATGGTTGTCATTTTTATCTTCAAGAGTTAGAATTACTGTAGCAGTACCTGTTAATGTGGTAGGAGAACCACTGTCAATCGCAAGAACTCTGAATGTTATAACTGGTTCTATTTCTCTGTCGAATACTGCGTTCACAGTCACAATACCAGTGTTCCTATCAACACTAAATCGTCCAAGAGCATCGCCATGAGTCTCATAGTGAATCATTGCATTCTTGCCTTCATCAGCATCTGTTGCTAATACTTTCATTAATGTTTCATTACCGTTGTTATTCTCATTCAATTTCGCAGCATAGACGAGTTGATCAAATCTTGGTTTATTATCATTATAGTCGGAAATACGAATGATAAAATGCGTAGACCCACTCATCATAGGCATTCCCTTATCGTAACATGTGACAGTGAGATTGTATGCATTTAGCACTTCTCTATCCAAGATGGCATTAACAACAACTTTGAATCCTTTGTCCATTGGAACTACAGCGAAGTGATTATTTGAGATGTTGCATGAAACTTGCCCGTTTAATCCAATGTCCTGATCCTCTACATTCACGTGCGCAACAAAACTTGTATTCCTAGCATGTTCAGAAATGTTAACGAATCCGACATTTCCTGGCGAAATGTAACTAATACTAACAGTTGGTGCATTATTTCCATAATCTTCAATATGAACAATAACCTCAGCTTGCGATAATAATGGTTCCATTCCATGATCAACAGCTTCCACGATGAATCGGTAAACCTGCCCGGCGATGTTTGATAAATCTGACTTCACTTTAATTTCACCAGTATTCTCATCAACCTCAAAAATCGTGTCCAGAACATCCTTGTCTTTTTGGTAGTCACTAATTCTGTATGACACCCTTGCATTATCACCGACATCTTTATCCGTAGCTGAAAGAGTGAGAATAGTTTCCATGGCGGCCACATTTTCTTTAATGGAAATATCGTAGATCTGTTGTGTGAATTCGGGAGCATTGTCATTCGTATCCAAGACATGAACGACTACTCTAAGAGTACCTGTATTTGGTGGATTTCCACCATCTTTTGCAATGATCTCGACATTATAAGTGTCCTTGTCCTCACGATCTAGAATCTTCTGTAGATTAAGTTTCAACACGAAAGTTCCATCAAGATTCTTCTTAGAAATGAGTCCGAAATAACCTTGGGAATTGGGATTGAGCACAAGTTGGTAACTTTGAATGGAGTTGTTTCCCCCTGTGTCTTTGTCGATGGCTTCAGAAATAGAATATGATCCTGTGTTACTACCTTCAGATATATTTAGGTGGTAAACATCCATTGGAAACATTGGAGAATTGTCATTTTCATCGATAACCAATATCTCCACGGAAACAATCTGAAAGAACGCACCATCGTTCGACCTCACGGCAACGTCAAATTCAATTTTACAAACGGAGTCGTATTCACACACAAATTCACGATCGATCACAACCAAGGTAAATATATCCCCACTCTGGTCATTTATGCTGAATAACATGTTGGCGTCGGTCGGCGGCAGGAAGTTGTATAGTAGACTGGTTCCATTGTAGTCCAAAAACGGCTTGCTCTTGTTGGCGATACTTCCAATACGATATCCACTGGGTAGTTCTTCAATGATGGTGAAATGGATCGTGGGATTGCTGGCAGCGACGAATGAAATCCCAGCGTGGCTGAAGATGATGCTGATGATGATGAGTGAAGCCATGATGATGATGATTGCACTAGTACTGATTCAGTCAACTCATCTGTAGGCCTCTGTACTCAATTCTGCAAAAACAGATATGAAAACATTTCTAAAACTGAAGAGGAAAGGAATTAAACGTTAGAATATGTCTTATAATCAAAGTCTATCAACTGCTGCTTAACACCATCTGTCAATAAAGATAAACAATTAGAAACCATTCTCTAAACACCATCATGTATAATATATGCCATCAAATCAAGCCATTACAGGCCGTCCGATTAGCGAAGTCGTGTTCACTTCCTAGCAGTGCAACCCAGGTTTGATCTTTGCACCAGGAAGTATGTGAGATGGTGCAGTACAGTGGTCGCAAGATCGGTAGGTTTTCTCCGAGTATCTGGTTACCTCAACACGAACATCTACTTCATCCAGTCCAAATAGTTGCTAACCCGTGGTTCGCAATCATTACAAAATAAATAAAGTGTTTGTATATAAATTTACATTTAGTCCTTTGTAATTTTGGAAATTAAATATTTATTGACAGTTGTGGTTTTTTTCCTTCAGAATATCCTTCAATAAAAAGAAAATCTACACTCATCTACTTATCCAATCTAATTACAATAAAATATTGTACATACCGGTACATGCATTTGAATTCTTAGATTATCCATAAACCATCTTTTCAAAATTTAAAATGAAATAAGCAATGTCAATCCATAACCACTTTCAAAAGTAAACTGTTTTAGATTCAATATAAGTCATAAGTTCAAAACTTAACTAGTTCAGCAGGGTTCATTATAGGTAATAATTTTTGTGAGAAGTGAGAAAGCGCGTGATCGCTTCCTTAAATGGTGTTATTTAATATACTTCTCTGCAAAATAGGATTAAAATGCACAGTACAACCATTAAATACATTTGAATAGAAGGAGTTTTTTAAGAATTTTTTTTAGGGAGAAGGCAGTCACCCTAGGGCAACTATTTCGCCAACATCGCCCTCTAGAATGATCCCTGGTTCAAGAAATCCTTCAATTCAATCACAAAACATTTACTTCATCAGCTCGTTTCAATATTTGTTCACTTGTAATCATTGAAACAGAAGAATTGCCTTCCTTCGAGAAAATAAATCCAATGTTTTAAACCAATCACTGGTACCGCATTAGTATTCATAGCATGTTTCCCCATGTTGTGTATGAGTACTCCAGTTTAATACAAATCCATTAACATCGATCAATAATGATCTAACTCTTCACAGCTTCATTTCATTTCTTTCATACTATTTCAGTCAATTCAAATACTCGCTGTATTTGAACACCCCAAAAAAACCAACAATAAAAAAACGATTAATGTGCTCGCTTCTCACCAATGCAACCCGGGTTCGATCCTCAGACCGGGATGCGAGAACAAGTTGGTGGTCAGCTCCTAACTAAACTTTGTATCCTTTACAACACTATCCCTATTCTTTTCCCTAAAGCAAATGCAACATTAAATGTTCTAGTAAAGTACACAAAGTATTATTTGTAAATGCAAGCAAACAGTGTCATGTTTGAATTCTTCACATTTAATGTTTACAGAAATTGTAACAACTGTTATTCCAAGGTTTGTTTGGTATTGCAGCTGATGGGTTGACATTAATAGCCCAATATCTTGTGTCTATTTGAATAAGAATTTGCTCCTGTTCTGTTCAAACAGCACCCAAGTTACAAGGATAAAACCAAATTGTTTCTTGTTAAAGCTAGAAGCCTATTCCACGAGTGCTCAAACGAAATCCAAGATTACGCAATCTGAGATCATGTTTTCAAAAGAGTGGCTTGAATGACCAATGAGCTACAGCAAAGCTTATGTTAAGATCAAATTGCACTAGTTAAAATATCATTTCTAGACATATAGATACTGCTAGATAAATTCATTGATACATTAATCCGGAATTCAATTTTCACCTTAAGTGAAGAAAGAATTTTTCAATTTTACAGATAAAAGATGATAATGTTCTACATTTGGATACTGCACAATATTATTAGTGCTCAAGTGCAAATCCCAAATTGAAATTGAATTAATTCCCCTGATCGTGTGCAGATTCTGCTAAGTACGTTCTACAGAGAACCAAACAAATACTATAATAGTAAAATGCCAGAAACAAAATGAATAAAAATGCAATTTGTTAATATACTGTAGTCAAACAATATTAGGGAAAAAAACATAATTCCAACAGTTTCTAAAATATAGTAGTTTAAAACCGTTGGAGAAATATTAACATCTTTCTTTAATCTTACTTTGCTCTATAGCAAAATACATGACACAAAGGAATTAGTAAAAATAATAACAGCTTTCTATGTTCATGAGAAAAACACACTTCTATCATTCACTTTACCCGGTAATCCTCCCCCCTAAAAAAAAATATTCTAGGCAAAAAAATGTTGCTTTAAAATGTCCACATAATATTAAAATTGACTCTTTACTAATAATAAATATACATATTATATTTCCATACCTGCATTAGATAATCCTGTTAGAATAGTCCAACCATAACAAAAAATAAAAACATTATTCCAACAGCTTCTAACCAATAACCAAGTTTATCTAGTTTGAGAATTTTAACTTCTTTAATTCCAAAACATGTTCTATTACATAACCAGCTAGCTCAGATAATACCAAATCAAGTACCATTCAAGTTTAAACCGTCCTCTCCACATAATCGTTTGACTCTAACTGAGCTGAATACACGAAATGAATACATGAGAAGTGTGCACACACTACACTACCTTAAACCATATGATAGCTACAAGAGCGACAGAGCGCGTCCTGCAGTAGCCGATACAACGTCTCTCAAAACTTCATGAAATGAAATAAAGAAATATTATTGACTTCTATAAATTATCCGGAACACCCTTTTTTATTCGTGCTGTGAATAATTTTCTTCAAATATGGTGTTAATAGAGTACAGGAACCATAGACAGGTGGTGTAGCGTCACCTTATCGAGAAAACCCTAAGCATTCTTGTCATAAAATCAAAAACAGCATGTAATTTGCTATTTGTTAATAGAAGATAGGATACTGAATGTATGATGAGTATATTAGATTATAGTTGAATAATTTCAAGGCCCATTTAGGCCTTAAGTATGATTTATTGAGGTTTTGATAGTGTGAACACATAAATCAAAAATTATTTATATAAGTATATATATAGTTGTGAAATAAAATACAGACCGATATGTAGTCCAGTGGTAACACGTTGGACTGGTAATCCAGGGAACGCAGGTTCGATCCCGCGTCTGATAATAAATTAACAGTCTTTCAGATGGGACTTTAAACCGAGGTCTTGTGTCGGTGCTTTACACTGTGCATGTAAAAGAACCAAAGGAGACTCTGCACGTGTATTGCCGATAATCATTTCTCTTCCACTCGTGAATAATCTCACAATACACGTGCAATACCTGTGCAATACACATGCACTACCTGTGCTATACACGTGCAAAACCTGTGCAATACACGTGCAAAACCTGTGCAAAACATGTGCAAAACCTGTGCAATACATGTGCAAAACCTGTGCAAAACCTGTGCAATACACGTGCAAAACCTGTGCTATACACATGCAAAACCTGTGCAAAACCTGTGCAATACACGTGCAAAACCTGTGCTATACACGTGCAAAACCTGTGCAAAACCTGTGCAATACACGTGCAAAACCTGTGCAATACACGTGCAAAACCTGTGCAATACACGTGCAAAACCTGTGCAATACACGTGCAAAACCTGTGCTGTATGTATGTATTAGATTGTGTACGTCTTAACCCATTTCATTCTGGATACATTTAAAGGCTTTTGCAAACAACATAGATCCAGATCAGCTGCAGCGTGATCAGAATCTACGTTGTTTGCTACATAGCCAAGTGTCTTAGCAAGATCGTCTGAATAGCAAACAGCATAGAGCCTGATCAGACGGAACTTTCCGTAGCAGCTAATCTGGCTCTATGTTCTTTGCAAATACTGTTTAAACGGTATCCAGAATGAAATGGGTTAAAGTGCCACATGTACGCATACAAACAATCACTCGCGAACAATGGTTCGCCGGCAGCGAGGGTAAATAAGCTCAATCATCATACAAATTAACATTACACAAGCAATACAACGTTCCTAGCCTCATTGGCTTACGACACATTAACATTTATATAATCACTAATATCTTCCAATCAACTCTTTCCCGATCCAACAGTGCATCCGGTCTATAAACATTTAGAGCTCAAAACATTATATACTAGATGACTTAAATTTCAATTTTCCAACAGATATTAACCCTTTCAACCCCACAGGCCTCTAAATAGGCTTATGAAAAGTGTAGATCCAGATGAGCCGGCTCGTAACGAGCCGTCTCATCAGGATCTGCACTTTTTTGCCAGTAATAATTATTACTATTTTTAGATAAAATTACCCATTTTGATAAATGAACTGATCCAAATGTAATTTTGTTATTAATTTATTGGTCTAAAAATATCATGGACCAGTACATGTCAGTTACTTGGGGTTGAATGGGTTAAGCTAATAAAGGTTGGACCATGTACATGCTGTTCCAATCTTAATAATAACGTTCTAATTTCATGAGTGAAATATAATTTGATACAATTATTAAGCAAACAAACAAATTTTCTTTTTATTCAAGACAGAAAATTGTTGATTAAAAAAATTAAACTATTGTCATTTCCACATAACCTAATTTCGTTCATTCCCTACAAAATACACAGATACCAAAATGTGTGTAATACTTACTCAACAAATACAAATTTCATATACTTACTTAAAAACGCATTATTTGGATTTTCACTTCAAGATGATTGTATTTGTGTAAATAATATTTTCCATTTGTGTAAATAATATTTTCCATTTGTGTAAATGATATTTTTCATTTGTGTAAATAATATTTTCCAACAGAAACAAGCACTGATATAAGAATTATCAAGCATTGCACACTGAATAACTGTTATGAATGTGTTCAATTTCATTATATTTAGGACGAAAAAGGAAATAGGAAGTTGCTTTGAATGCATCAGTACTTCTCTAATGTTGATTATAATCATGACATTTTGGAATAATGATTATGTTGAGTATGATGATTATGATAATGATCTCACAATTATCTGCTCATTTGTACATGTGTTGTTGCAAATTGATACTTCCTGTTTGCAAATTTAATTTCTGTTAATTAATATTAAAATTATCATAAGTACCGGTAGTCTTAATGTGATATAGTCTCTTGTAATTCTGTGATGAATGGCCGTGTACTGTTAATAAATTCACTATTTTGATGTCAGATAAATCAAACACTATTGGTAGAAATTTAGCAAAATACATATATTTCGCAAATGTATATAGAAACTAAAATGTTTAGTATAAGCAGAGAGTGTTGCATCTTGCTCTTTTGTAAATCCATGTCATTACCTACATGTACACATGTACTTGCTATAGACAGTGTATGAATGTTTAATGCAATAAAGGTATTGATGTATATATTTAATGTGATGTACATGGAGACTTTAATAAAGATTTTAAAAAACTAAAATGAACAGTTAAAGTTGCCAACATTATTGTTTTTAAAGATTTATATCTTTGTTAATTAACAAAATAGTATTAAATTTTATTCTGTTCTTTGAACTAAATGTTTTCAAGGAACAATAACTTTGACTTTCTAATATATCATGTTTAAATTTAATATACAATTTGAATATAATTTAATTTGACAATATAAAAAAGTAGCACTTACTTTTCGTTCAATTCTTGTTATTTTAATATTATTTTCAATGAAGGGAAATAACTTTTGTTATGCAATATTTTATAATATTATGTTACAATTATACAAGAATCACCAAGTTAAAGCACATCCTTTAAAGAAAATAATAAAACACTTACCTATTTATAGCATCCTTTAAAATCCCAATAATGTCACTTGACTGAATTTAATCAAACAAATCACTTCACATAGAAAGTTTCAGCAAAATCTATCAACACATTGAATATGTTGATTAGTGTCACAATTTTCCAAACTGAGTCGACCTAGTCAGGAAATGCTATAATATAGCATCTGTATTTCTTTTCATGTATTTTGAGTGAATAATATGATAGTATCTTCTTTGATCTAAATCATTTGAGTGATTAAAATCCATGAACATGCTTCTAAATGATCTAGATGATTATCTTAATTGTCCTATTGGTATTGTTGTTGATTTTATATCCATATGTTGACAATGGGTCATAATCTAATCAATGATTGGTTGTTTACTAACAATTCCCTTTGAAGTATATAAATAAAACTATTAAAAGCTGGGGTTTGGAATTCGCTATTATCTGTAATTAATACCGATTAGTAATCAAGGGGCCATTGTTGTCCCCTAATGCTACACAGGTGAGAGGATAGAGGTAATATTAATATCTAGTGGTATTAATTGTGAATTAATTGACCATCAAAGAGATTCACAATTAATGTAATTCTAATTTAATCTTTTATTTACAGATTTGCAATAAAATATATCAATCCATATAAATTAAAATGATTGTTTGTTAGTTGAATTGTTTGTTAGTTGAATTGTTTGTTAGTTGAATTGTTTGTTAGTTGAATTCCTTCGTCTTAGAAAACTTAGTCGTCCAACAGTATTTATGCTATTTATACACCTTAACCCTTTCAACACCACAGACCTCTAAATAGGCTTACAAAAAGTGTAGATCCAGATGAGCCGGCTCGTGACGAGCCGTCTCATCAGGATCTGCACTTTTTGCCAGTGATATGACTATTTTTAGACATAATTACCCATTTTGATAAATGAACTTGTCCAAATATGATTTTCTGATTCATTTATTGGTTTATG
Organism: Archivesica marissinica; assembly: GCA_014843695.1. NCBI lineage: Eukaryota > Metazoa > Mollusca > Bivalvia > Venerida > Vesicomyidae > Archivesica > Archivesica marissinica. Next base: position 29,511,765 of record CM026391.1, on the reverse strand, counting down.
AATATCATGGACCAGTCCATGTGAGTTACTTGGTGTTGAATGGGTTAATTCCAGTTCAAATGCAAATCATTGTACCTCCCAGAATATACCTCCTTCATTTGAAACTTATCATAACTATAAACTAGAATAAGTAAATGTAAGTCATGATTTACAGACGGATCTGTAGTCCAGTGGTAACACGCTGGACTGGTAATCCAGGGATCGCATGTTCGATCCCCCGTCTAACACTAATAAAATTAACAGTCTTTCAGATGGGACGTTAAACCGAGGTCTCGTGTCAGTACTTTACACCGTGCACGTAAAAGAACCAGAGGATACTCTGGATTGGGTCTCTCTGTCTGTACCATTGCACTATCCTCCAAAATCTAAAATGACTAATCTCTTCAGGAGGCGTCGCTCATATGGGCAACCGGTAGCGACGATAAATAAACGTAAAAAACTCAAGTCATGAGTGCGTAGTAGTAGCGTGTTCACTTCAGGTGCGAAAGGTTCGGAGTGTACACCCAGTTGTAGCAGATTGTGTCCTTAGGCAAGGCATTTAAATTCCACATTGTCTCTTCTCTCTTTCCATCAAGAATGAGGACTCAAGAGCGATTAATATAAGTTATAGGAACTTGTTTCGCAATCAAGCTAAAATAAATTTGTATAAACTAAGTAAATTGTAAAGTAAACAAGAGGTTTGAAAAGATTGTTTGGCCCCCCAAAATATCACTGCAATATAATCAGCTCATTACATATACAGTGATTACCATCAAATCCCCCAGGTGTTACAACATCCTACATACCATCATAGTACTTGTAGGTACATATCACTTGTCTTATTTTCTTATTTTCAAGTTTTTTATTCAGCAGATAATTAAATCTGTCAGCATTCTCCATTATATACTTGATGTAGTGCCAACAACTCTGCATGCACTTATTGAGAGAGACATTCACACCATATCCACTGTCAGCATTATCTGTTTCTGTTATTACAGTCTCCATTCACGTAATTTTCAATGTGTAACTTGGTAAACCCAGCTGTATATATTCTTGAGATTTCTCCACAACTATCTCGATCCCCCGGCTGACCCTAAGAAAATTAACAGTCTTTCAGATGGGACGTTAAACCAAGGTCTCGTATCGGTGCTGTACACCGTGCACGTAAAAGAACCAGAGTAGACTCTGGAATGGGTCTCTGTCTGTATCATTGCATTATCCTCCAAAATCTAAAATGACTAATCTCTTCAGGAGGCGTCGCTCATATGGGCAACCGGTAGCGACGATAAATAAACGTAAAACACACACACAACTATACGATTCTGAGGATACCAGTCTTTCCTTAATAATCATGTTTGTATTTCCATTACACGAATAAACAGAGATATACTGAAGGTGAACAAACCAGCTTTAGAGTTAACCGTTTCCCTCATAGAAGCACCGCTTGACGCCATTACCAATACGACATACATTGACTGAGTTAACCGTTTCCCTCATAGAAGCACCGCTTGACACCATTACCAATATGACATACATTGACTGAGTTAACCGTTTCCCTCATAGAAGCACCGCTTGACACCATTACCAATACGACATACATTGACTGAGTTAACCGTTTCCCCCATAGAAGCACCGCTTGACGCCATTACCAATACGACATACATTGACTGAGTTAACCCTTTCCCTCATAGAAGCACCTCTTGACGCCATTACCAATACGACATACATTGACTGAGTTAACCGTTTCCCTCATAGAAGCACCTCTTGACGCCATTACCAATACGACATACATTGACTGAGTTAACCCTTTCCCTCATAGAAGCACCGCTTGACACCATTACCAATATGACATACATTGACTGAGTTAACCGTTTCCCTCATAGAAGCACCTCTTGACACCATTACCAATACGACATACATTGACTGAGTTAACCGTTTCCCTCATAGAAGCACCTCTTGACACCATTACCAATATGACATACATTGACTGAGTTAACCATTTCCCTCATAGAAGCACCTCTTGACACCATTACCAATATGACATACATTGACTGAGTTAACCGTTTCCCTCATAGAAGCACCTCTTGACGCCATTACCAATATGACATACATTGACTGAGTTAACCCTTTCCCTCATAGAAGCACCTCTTGACGCCATTACCAATACGACATACATTGACTGAGTTAACCCTTTCCCTCATAGAAGCACCTCTTGACGCCATTACCAATATGACATACATTGACTGAGTTAACCGTTTCCCTCATAGAAGCACCTCTTGACGCCATTACCAATACGACATACATTGACTGAGTTAACCCTTTCCCTCATAGAAGCACCTCTTGACGCCATTACCAATATGACATACATTGACTGAGTTAACCGTTTCCCTCATAGAAGCACCGCTTGACGCCATTACCAATACGACATACATTGACTGAGTTAACCCTTTCCCTCATAGAAGCACCGCTTGACGCCATTACCAATACGACATACATTGACTGAGTTAACCCTTTCCCTCATAGAAGCACCGCTTGACACCATTACCAATACGACATACATTGACTGAGTTAACCCTTTCTCTCATAGAAGCACCTCTTGACGCCATTACCAATACGACATACATTAACAATGTAGTAGCCCAACCAATGTTCATAATAAAGACCAGAATCTCATGTAGTCCCAGTAATATCTATGGAGGTGGGATAGATATAGCGACTACTTATCCACAACATGATAGGTAAATGGCTGTCGTTTGTATGAAGATATAATAGTATATTAACCTAAATTTCTATGTAGTCCCAGTAATATCTATGGAGGTGGGATAGATATAGCGACTACTTATCCACAACATGATAGGTAAATGGCTGTCGTTTGTATGAAGATATAATAGTATATTAACCTAAATTTCTATGTAGTCCCAGTAATATCTATGGAGGTGGGATAGATATAGCGACTACTTATCCACAACATGATAGGTAAATGGCTGTCGTTTGTATGAAGATATAATAGTATATTAACCTAAATTTCTATGTAGTCCCAGTAATATCTATGGAGGTGGGATAGATATAGCGACTACTTATCCACAACATGATAGGTAAATGGCTGTCGTTTGTATGAAGATATAATAGTATATTAACCTAAATCTCTATGTAGTCCCAGTAATATCTATGGAGGTGGGATAGATATGGCGACTACTTATCCACTGCATGATAGCTAAATGGCTGTCGTTTGTATGGAGATATAATAGTATATTAACCTAAATCTCTATGTAGTCCCAGTAATATCTATGGAGGTGGGATAGATATGGCGACTACTTATCCACTTCATGATAGCTAAATGGCTGTCGTTTTTGTATGGAGATATAATAGTATATTAACCTAAATCTCTATGTAGTCCCAGTAATATCTATGGAGGTGGGATAGATATGGCGACTACTTATCCACTGCATGATAGCTAAATGGCTGTCGTTTGTATGGAGATATAATAGTATATTAACCTAAATCTCTATGTAGTCCCAGTAATATCTATGGAGGTGGGATAGATATGGCGACTACTTATCCACTGCATGATAGCTAAATGGTTGTCATTTGTATGGAGATATAATAGTATATTAACCTAAATCTCTATGTAGTCCCAGTAATATCTATGGAGGTGGGATAGATATGGCGACTACTTATCCACTGCATGATAGTTAATGGTTGTCATTTGTATGGAGATATAATAGTATATTAACCTAAATCTCTATGTAGTCCCAGTAATATCTATGGAGGTGGGATAGATATGGCGACTACTTATCCACTGCATGATAGCTAAATGGTTGTCGTTTGTATGGAGATATAATAGTATATTAACCTAAATCTATGAAGGAAATGGTTAAATGGCTGTCGTTTGTATGGAGATATTATAGTATATTAACCTAAACCTCTATGAAGGAAAGGCCTAAACTCCTTGCACACTATTTGTGAAATTAACAGTAAACTAAGTCATGCAATTTCATTAGAATTGTGTTGTAAAACACGTAGGAGTCTAATGAAATCCCAAAACACTTCCAGCGATTTCAGTTACAATTAACCCTTTCAACACCACAGACCTCTAAATAGGCTTACAAAAAGTGTAGATCCAGATGAGCCGGCTCGTGACGAGCCGTCTCATCAGGATCTGCACTTTTTGCCAGTGATATGACTATATTTAGACATAATTACCCATTTTGATAAATGAACTTGTCCAAATGTGATTTTCTGATTCATTTATTGGTTTATGAATATCATGGACCAGTCCATGTGAGTTACTTGGTGTTGAAAGGGTTAAGAAAGCGGATAAAAACTAGAGATATAAAAATTTGAAAAGACATTGGAAAGGAAATAAAACTGTATGAAAAACTGTAAAAAGACAACAAATGATTTGTTAACTACACAAAAACGCAAACTGAATATTAATTAATCAGAAGTGAATGATTATGTATACAGTACCGTACATACACAAGTGTTTTACCTCCAGATTATGATGGCCTCTGATAAGTGAGTATTAAAAAAACCCAATTCAAATTGGTTTTTCAAAATTAATAACAATTGTTAAATAGTATTCGTAATTATGTTTTACAAAAATAAACACTCTGCATGCATGACACTGAAAAATTTCACATTCCGTGGCGCCTGATCTGGCTCTATGTTCTTTGCAAATCCTGTTCGAACGGTATCCAGAATCAAATGGGTTAACCCTTTCAACACCACAGACCTCTATATAGGCTTACAAAAAGTGTAGATCCAGATGAGCCGGCGCGTGATGAGCCGTCTCATCAGGATCTGCACTTTTTGCAAGTAGTATTACTAATTTTAGACAAAATTACCCATCTTGATAAATGAACTGGTCCGAATGTAATTTTCTTATTCATTTATTGGTCTAAGAATATCATGGACCAGTCCATGTCAGTTACTTGGTGTTGAAAGAGTTAATAATAAATATAATTCAATTACAAATTTTATAAAACATTTTACTGTTTTTATTCTGGTACGCTCAAAATAAATATATGCTTTAGTATGTTTTGAGTATTGATCAGTTTTTATATGTTTTATTTTTCACACTATAAAAAAGTGTGATTGTGGGCAATCTTTAATTGTAGAATAGATGCCAATAAAATGCAATGTGTTTGTTAGATACATACACATGATTTATTGATTGTTTTTCATAAATATGAGTTATGTTATGTTATATTCGGGTTTTACGCCTGCATCAGCACCATTTTGGGCTATATCGCCGGCAGGCAGTTTACCTAACAACACCTTTCCTGGGCAGGCTCCAGCGGTTAACCAGTACTTGGGGGTGCACCAACCTCCATAAGAAACTGCCAACTTTTTCATATAAATGAGACACGGTCTGAGCGGGGCTCGAACCCGTGACCATCAGTGATGATAGGTTACAGTGGTATACAAGTCAGCGACCTTAACCACTCGACCACGGAGGCGGACTCATAAATATGAGATAGCATGAGATATACTTATATATCATTCAATTATTTGCCTTCAAATTATCCTTTTCAAAGTTCATTTGTACACGCTTCTCCGAAACTACTCCATTATAAACCATGTTTTCACAATATGTATTTTATCTGTATATGCTATAAGCATCAGTTGATGTCTTAATGCAATAAAAAAAATTAAATGTTGTCATTGTTGTTGTTGATTGTTTTAGAACCAGTCTATAACGGCATCCAAGGTTGACACACTGACATACAGACAAGAGTCACAGTCCACCTTTGAGATTTTAATTTTTTATAAAGATAAAAATCATATGACCCGACATCGGAAGAGGGTCAAGCTTACAAAGTTACAATGCAACAAGAAGTCTTTCAATTAAGTGGAAATTATTGCTCGGCTGGGAAATATTAACTTTGAAGAATTGATACGTAATTTACGCTAATTATCGCTTTGTTATATACGACATACATGAGATTCATGTAATATTACGCATAAGCAACAAGCTGTGCATCCTCTTCCTGTGATCAGAAAAAATGCAATTGTGTCCCAATTTGAACCTAATTAGCACGCTAACCTTCCCTGCCATTATGAAATTTGAAGCTAATTAGCGCGCTAACCTTCCCTGCCGTTATGAAATATTAATATCCTATCATTGGGAGCTTATACTGTCATATCTGTGATACAGTTATCTCACATGATCAAATGTGTGGCTGGGGGGGGGGGGAATGACAGCAGGTGAACGTGGAACATCTCACAGAAACTTAGAGAGGTAAGCATAACCGTCACAATAGAGACTTGAAAATGTTATGGAACCCATTCTGAGCAATATTATATAACCCTTATCTAAGGGAGCCATTTACCGTATCATAGTTCAGACAAATTTATATTAGCTCAATTGCAAAACAAGTTCTTACAACTTATCGAGCTATAATAAATTTGTATAAACTAAACATTTGGGCAGAGATTGAAAACGCGGGTGCTGTTTAACCCTTTCAACACTACAGACCTCTAAATAGGCTTACAAAAAGTGTAGATCCAGATGAGCCGGCTCGTGACGAGCAGTCCCATCAGGATCTGCACTTTTCGCCAGTAATATTACTATTTTTAGACAAAATTACTCAATTTGATAAAAGAACTGGTCCAAATGTCATTTGCCTATTCATTTATTGGTCTAAAAATATCATGGACTAGTCCATGTCAATCACTTGGTGTTGAATGGGTTAAGTGACTCTGAAAATTGGGATGTAGAGAGGACCACATACACATATATATATATATATTACTAGTTCCATGTTAGGAACAATGTAGAGAGGACCATACATATATATATATATTACTAGTTCCCTGTAAGGAACAATGTACAGAGGACCACACATATATATATATATTACTAGTTCCCTGTAAGGAACAATGTAGAGAGGACCACACATATATATATATATATTACTAGTTCCCTGTAAGGAACAATGTACAGAGGACCACACATATATATATATATTACTAGTTCCATGTTAGGAACAATGTAGAGAGGACCACACATATATATATATATATTACTAGTTCCCTGTAAGGAACAATGTAGAGAGGACACACATATATATATATATATTACTAGTTCCCTGTTAGGAACAATGTAGAGAGGACCACACATATATATATATATATATTACTAGTTCCCTGTAAGGAACAATGTAGAGAGGACCACACATATATATATATATATTACTAGTTCCCTGTAAGGAACAATGTAGAGAGGACCACATACATATATATATATATATTACTAGTTCCCTGTAAGGAACAATGTAGAGAGGACCACACATATATATATATAATTACTAGTTCCCTGTTAGGAACAATGTAGAGAGGACCACACATATATATATATATATTACTAGTTCCCTGTTAGGAACAATGTAGAGAGGACCACACATATATATTACTAGTTCCCTGTTAGGAACAATGTAGAGAGGACCACACATATATATTACTAGTTCCCTGTTAGGAACAATGTAGAGAGGACCACACATATATATATTACTAGTTCCCTGTTAGGAACAATGTAGAGAGGACCACACATATATATATTACTAGTTCCCTGTTAGGAACAATGTAGAGAGGACCACACATATATATTACTAGTTCCCTGTTAGGAACAATGTAGAGAGGACCACATATATATATTACTAGTTCCCTGTTAGGAACAATGTAGAGAGGACCACACATATATATTACTAGTTCCCTGTTAGGAACAATGTAGAGAGGACCACATATATATATTACTAGTTCCCTGTTAGGAACAATGTAGAGAGGACCACACATATATATTACTAGTTCCCTGTTAGGAACAATGTAGAGAGGACCACATATATATATTACTAGTTCCCTGTTAGGAACAATGTAGAGAGGACCACATATATATATTACTAGTTCCCTGTTAGGAACAATGTAGAGAGGACCACACATATATATTACTAGTTCCCTGTTAGGAACAATGTAGAGAGGACCACATATATATATTACTAGTTCCCTGTTAGGAACAATGTAGAGAGGACCACATATATATATATAATTACTAGTTCCCTGTTAGGAACAATGTAGAGAGGACCACATATATATATATATATATCTAGTTCCCTGTAGGAACAATGTAGAGAGGACCACACATATATATATATATATATTACTAGTTCCCTGTTAGGAACAATGTAGAGAGGACCACACATATATATATATATATTACTAGTTCCCTGTAAGGAACAATGTAGAGAGGACCACACATATATATATATATATTACTAGTTCCCTGTAAGGAACAATGTAGAGAGGACCACACATATATATATATATATTACTAGTTCCCTGTAAGGAACAATGTAGAGAGGACCACACATATATATATATATATTACTAGTTCCCTGTAAGGAACAATGTAGAGAGGACCACACATATATATATATATATTACTAGTTCCCTGTAAGGAACAATGTAGAGAGGACCACACATATATATATATATATTACTAGTTCCCTGTAAGGAACAATGTAGAGAGGACCACACATATATATATATATATTACTAGTTCCCTGTAAGGAACAATGTAGAGAGGACCACACATATATATATATATATTACTAGTTCCCTGTAAGGAACAATGTAGAGAGGACCACACATATATATATATATATTACTAGTTCCCTGTAAGGAACAATGTAGAGAGGACCACACATATATATATATATATATTACTAGTTCCCTGCTAGGAACCATGTAGAGAGGACTACATATATATATATTACTAGTTCCCTGTTAGGAACAATGTAGAGAGGACCACACATATATATATATATATTACTAGTTCCCTGTTAGGAACAATGTAGAGAGGACCACAATTATATATATTATATTACTAGTTCCCTGTTAGGAACAATGTAGAGAGGACCACATATATATATATATATATTACTAGTTCCCTGTTAGGAACAATGTAGAGAGGACCACACATATATATATATATATTACTAGTTCCCTGTTAGGAACAATCAACATATAATCGACAACTTGTAAGAAATAAAACCCACCAAATGCAACAATACAAGACTGCAGGCTTTAACACACAAACAAACTGTCCCAAGTTATTGAAAGTTACTCTGGATACATTTAAAGGCTTTTGCAAACAACATAGATCCAGATCAGCCACAGCGTGACGCTGCGTGCTGATCAGGATCTATGTTGTTTGCTACATAGCCAAGTGTCTTAGCAAGATCATCTGAATAGCAAACAGCATAGTTCCGTGGCAGCTGATCTGGCTCTATGTTCTTTGCAAATACTGTTTGAATGGTATCCAGAATTAAATGGGTTAAATGTCCACGAATTATCCACTGATGCAGACGCACAATTATCACAAAGGATTTTATTCTAACATTATATCACCCTATATCCTTTGATCAGCCCCGTCATATCTTGGCAGCTTGCGGGCATCCTACTGTTTTTACCCAAGACAACAGCTGTTAGATGTCCCCTATTTAACTATAATTAAAATTATTAACTAAAATATTTTTGAAAATTGTCTGTTGTAGAAGCAGCTGGGTATATTTGCCTTTAACAAATCATTAAAGCTACATTACATCGCAAAAAGCAAATAAAATGCATTTTTTTCGTGTAAAAATGCATTGCTACTACAAATTCTTCCGAATACATTCGAACACTAACATTGAATCAATAAA
>CM026391.1:29468008-29501085 GCA_014843695.1 Archivesica marissinica | reverse complement strand
ATGTATGGTACTATATGTATGGTACTATATGTATGGTACGACATGTATGGTACTATATGTATGGTACGACATGTATGGTACTACATGTATGGTACTATATGTATGGTACTATATGTATGGTACGACATGTATGGTACTATATGTATGGTACTATATGTATGGTACGACATGTATGGTACTATATGTATGGTACTATATGTATGGTACGACATGTATGGTACGACATGTATGGTACTATATGTATGGTACGACATGTATGGTACTATATGTATGGTACTATATGTATGGTACGACATGTATGGTACTATATGTATGGTACTATATGTATGGTACTATATGTATGGTACTATATGTATGGTACTATATGTATGGTACTATATGTATGGTACTATATGTATGGTACTATATGTATGGTACGACATGTATGGTACGACATGTATGGTACTATATGTATGGTACTATATGTATGGTACTATATGTATGGTACTATATGTATGGTACTATATGTATGGTACGACATGTATGGTACGACATGTATGGTACGACATGTATGGTACTATATGTATGGTACTATATGTATGGTACGACATGTATGGTACTATATGTATGGTACTATATGTATGGTACTATATGTATGGTACTATATGTATGGTACTATATGTATGGTACGACATGTATGGTACGACATGTATGGTACTATATGTATGGTACGACATGTATGGTACTATATGTATGGTACGACATGTATGGTACTATATGTATGGTACTATATGTATGGTACTATATGTATGGTACTATATGTATGGTACGACATGTATGGTACTATATGTATGGTACGACATGTATGGTACTATATGTATGGTACGACATGTATGGTACTATATGTATGGTACTATATGTATGGTACGACATGTATGGTACTATATGTATGGTACGACATGTATGGTACTATATGTATGGTACGACATGTATGGTACGACATGTATGGTACTATATGTATGGTACTATATGTATGGTACTATATGTATGGTACGACATGTATGGTACGACATGTATGGTACTATATGTATGGTACTATATGTATGGTACTATATGTATGGTACTATATGTATGGTACGACATGTATGGTACTATATGTATGGTACTATATGTATGGTACTATATGTATGGTACTATATGTATGGTACTATATGTATGGTACTATATGTATGGTACTATATGTATGGTACGACATGTATGGTACGACATGTATGGTACTATATGTATGGTACGACATGTATGGTACTACATGTATGGTACTATATGTATGGTACGACATGTATGGTACTATATGTATGGTACTATATGTATGGTACTACATGTATGGTACTATATGTATGGTACGACATGTATGGTACGACATGTATGGTACTATATGTATGGTACTATATGTATGGTACTATATGTATGGTACTATATGTATGGTACTATATGTATGGTACGACATGTATGGTACGACATGTATGGTACGACATGTATGGTACTACATGTATGGTACGACATGTATGGTACGACATGTATGGTACTATATGTATGGTACGACATGTATGGTACTATATGTATGGTACGACATGTATGGTACGACATGTATGGTACTATATGTATGGTACGACATGTATGGTACTATATGTATGGTACTATATGTATGGTACTATATGTATGGTACTATATGTATGGTACGACATGTATGGTACTATATGTATGGTACGACATGTATGGTACTATATGTATGGTACGACATGTATGGTACGACATGTATGGTACGACATGTATGGTACTATATGTATGGTACGACATGTATGGTACTATATGTATGGTACTATATGTATGGTACGACATGTATGGTACTATATGTATGGTACGACATGTATGGTACTATATGTATGGTACGACATGTATGGTACTATATGTATGGTACTATATGTATGGTACTATATGTATGGTACTATATGTATGGTACTATATGTATGGTACTATATGTATGGTACGACATGTATGGTACTATATGTATGGTACGACATGTATGGTACTATATGTATGGTACGACATGTATGGTACTATATGTATGGTACTACATGTATGGTACTATATGTATGGTACGACATGTATGGTACGACATGTATGGTACTATATGTATGGTACTATATGTATGGTACTATATGTATGGTACTATATGTATGGTACGACATGTATGGTACGACATGTATGGTACGACATGTATGGTACTACATGTATGGTACGACATGCATGGTACTATATGTATGGTACGACATGTATGGTACTATATGTATGGTACGACATGTATGGTACGACATGTATGGTACTATATGTATGGTACTATATGTATGGTACTATATGTATGGTACTATATGTATGGTACGACATGTATGGTACTATATGTATGGTACTATATGTATGGTACGACATGTATGGTACTATATGTATGGTACGACATGTATGGTACTATATGTATGGTACTATATGTATGGTACTATATGTATGGTACGACATGTATGGTACTATATGTATGGTACGACATGTATGGTACGACATGTATGGTACTACATGTATGGTACTATATGTATGGTACTATATGTATGGTACGACATGTATGGTACTATATGTATGGTACGACATGTATGGTACTATATGTATGGTACGACATGTATGGTACGACATGTATGGTACGACATGTATGGTACTACATGTATGGTACTATATGTATGGTACTATATGTATGGTACTATATGTATGGTACGACATGTATGGTACTATATGTATGGTACGACATGTATGGTACTATATGTATGGTACGACATGTATGGTACTATATGTATGGTACTATATGTATGGTACTATATGTATGGTACGACATGTATGGTACGACATGTATGGTACGACATGTATGGTACTACATGTATGGTACTATATGTATGGTACTATATGTATGGTACTATATGTATGGTACGACATGTATGGTACTATATGTATGGTACTATATGTATGGTACTATATGTATGGTACGACATGTATGGTACGACATGTATGGTACTATATGTATGGTACGACATGTATGGTACTATATGTATGGTACTATATGTATGGTACGACATGTATGGTACTATATGTATGGTACTATATGTATGGTACGACATGTATGGTACTATATGTATGGTACGACATGTATGGTACTATATGTATGGTACGACATGTATGGTACGACATGTATGGTACTATATGTATGGTACTATATGTATGGTACTATATGTATGGTACGACATGTATGGTACGACATGTATGGTACTATATGTATGGTACTATATGTATGGTACTATATGTATGGTACTATATGTATGGTACGACATGTATGGTACTATATGTATGGTACTATATGTATGGTACTATATGTATGGTACTATATGTATGGTACTATATGTATGGTACTATATGTATGGTACTATATGTATGGTACGACATGTATGGTACGACATGTATGGTACTATATGTATGGTACGACATGTATGGTACTACATGTATGGTACTATATGTATGGTACGACATGTATGGTACTATATGTATGGTACTATATGTATGGTACTACATGTATGGTACTATATGTATGGTACGACATGTATGGTACGACATGTATGGTACTATATGTATGGTACTATATGTATGGTACTATATGTATGGTACTATATGTATGGTACGACATGTATGGTACGACATGTATGGTACGACATGTATGGTACTACATGTATGGTACGACATGTATGGTACGACATGTATGGTACTATATGTATGGTACGACATGTATGGTACTATATGTATGGTACGACATGTATGGTACGACATGTATGGTACTATATGTATGGTACGACATGTATGGTACTATATGTATGGTACTATATGTATGGTACTATATGTATGGTACTATATGTATGGTACGACATGTATGGTACTATATGTATGGTACGACATGTATGGTACGACATGTATGGTACGACATGTATGGTACTATATGTATGGTACGACATGTATGGTACTATATGTATGGTACTATATGTATGGTACGACATGTATGGTACTATATGTATGGTACGACATGTATGGTACTATATGTATGGTACGACATGTATGGTACTATATGTATGGTACTATATGTATGGTACTATATGTATGGTACTATATGTATGGTACGACATGTATGGTACTATATGTATGGTACGACATGTATGGTACTATATGTATGGTACGACATGTATGGTACTATATGTATGGTACTACATGTATGGTACTATATGTATGGTACGACATGCATGGTACGACATGTATGGTACTATATGTATGGTACTATATGTATGGTACTATATGTATGGTACTATATGTATGGTACGACATGTATGGTACGACATGTATGGTACGACATGTATGGTACTATATGTATGGTACGACATGTATGGTATGACATGTATGGTACTATATGTATGGTACGACATGTATGGTACTATATGTATGGTACGACATGTATGGTACGACATGTATGGTACTATATGTATGGTACGACATGTATGGTACTATATGTATGGTACTATATGTATGGTACTATATGTATGGTACTATATGTATGGTACGACATGTATGGTACTATATGTATGGTACTATATGTATGGTACGACATGTATGGTACTATATGTATGGTACGACATGTATGGTACTATATGTATGGTACTATATGTATGGTACTATATGTATGGTACGACATGTATGGTACTATATGTATGGTACGACATGTATGGTACGACATGTATGGTACTACATGTATGGTACTATATGTATGGTACTATATGTATGGTACTATATGTATGGTACGACATGTATGGTACTATATGTATGGTACGACATGTATGGTACTATATGTATGGTACGACATGTATGGTACGACATGTATGGTACGACATGTATGGTACTACATGTATGGTACTATATGTATGGTACTATATGTATGGTACTATATGTATGGTACGACATGTATGGTACTATATGTATGGTACGACATGTATGGTACTATATGTATGGTACGACATGTATGGTACTATATGTATGGTACTATATGTATGGTACTATATGTATGGTACTATATGTATGGTACGACATGTATGGTACGACATGTATGGTACTACATGTATGGTACTATATGTATGGTACTATATGTATGGTACTATATGTATGGTACGACATGTATGGTACTATATGTATGGTACGACATGTATGGTACTATATGTATGGTACGACATGTATGGTACGACATGTATGGTACGACATGTATGGTACTATATGTATGGTACGACATGTATGGTACTATATGTATGGTACTATATGTATGGTACGACATGTATGGTACTATATGTATGGTACGACATGTATGGTACTATATGTATGGTACGACATGTATGGTACTATATGTATGGTACTATATGTATGGTACTATATGTATGGTACTATATGTATGGTACGACATGTATGGTACGACATGTATGGTACTATATGTATGGTACTATATGTATGGTACTATATGTATGGTACTATATGTATGGTACTATATGTATGGTACTATATGTATGGTACTATATGTATGGTACTATATGTATGGTACTATATGTATGGTACTATATGTATGGTACGACATGTATGGTACTATATGTATGGTACTATATGTATGGTACTATATGTATGGTACTATATGTATGGTACTATATGTATGGTACTATATGTATGGTACTATATGTATGGTACTATATGTATGGTACGACATGCATGGTACTATATGTATGGTACTATATGTATGGTACTATATGTATGGTACGACATGTATGGTACGACATGTATGGTACTATATGTATGGTACGACATGTATGGTACTATATGTATGGTACGACATGTATGGTACTATATGTATGGTACGACATGCATGGTACTATATGTATGGTACTATATGTATGGTACTATATGTATGGTACGACATGTATGGTACGACATGTATGGTACTATATGTATGGTACGACATGTATGGTACTATATGTATGGTACTATATGTATGGTACGACATGTATGGTACGACATGTATGGTACTATATGTATGGTACGACATGTATGGTACTATATGTATGGTACGACATGTATGGTACTATATGTATGGTACGACATGTATGGTACTACATGTATGGTACGACATGTATGGTACGACATGTATGGTACGACATGTATGGTACGACATGTATGGTACGACATGTATGGTACTATATGTATGGTACGACATGTATGGTACTACATGTATGGTACGACATGTATGGTACGACATGTATGGTACTATATGTATGGTACTATATGTATGGTACTATATGTATGGTACTATATGTATGGTACGACATGTATGGTACTATATGTATGGTACTATATGTATGGTACTATATGTATGGTACGACATGTATGGTACTATATGTATGGTACTATATGTATGGTACGACATGTATGGTACTATATGTATGGTACTATATGTATGGTACGACATGTATGGTACTATATGTATGGTACGACATGTATGGTACGACATGTATGGTACGACATGTATGGTACGACATGTATAGTACTATATGTATGGTACTATATGTATGGTACTATATGTATGGTACGACATGTATGGTACTATATGTATGGTACGACATGTATGGTACTATATGTATGGTACTATATGTATGGTACTATATGTATGGTACGACATGTATGGTACTATATGTATGGTACTATATGTATGGTACTATATGTATGGTACTATATGTATGGTACGACATGTATGGTACTATATGTATGGTACGACATGTATCGTACTACATGTACGGTACGACATGTACGGTACGACATGTACGGTACGACATGTATGGTACGACATGTATGGTACGACATGTATGGTACGACATGTATGGTACGACATGTATGGTACGACATGTATGGTACTACATGTATGGGACGACATGTATGGGACGACATGTACGGTACGACATGTATGGTACGACATGTATGGTACGACATGTATGGGACGACATGTATGGTACGACATGTATGGTACTATATGTATGGTACGACATGTATGGTACGACATGTACGGTACGACATGTACGGTACGACATGTATTGTACGACATGTATGGTACGACATGTATGGTTCTATTGATGTGTTTCTTTTTGACGTAAGTATATTTACATTTTGGAGAGACTAGGTGTAAGCGGCCCGATGGCTAGCTCAGTGGGTAGAGCGTTCGCCCTGTAAGCGAATGGTCCCGTGTTCGAGCCCCGGGTTGGATGCACACTGTTCTCGCCCTGTGCCACGTGCCACTATTGGTGATAACTACATACACTCTAATCTACATTCAATATCACGAATTGCTAGATAATTTACCCATCATAACACAAATAACAATGTGTTTGACCCTATCAAAATGTATATATCTATTCAAAGAAAGCCCCGGCAATTAAAGAATGCTGATTCAGAATAATGAATGAAATACCTCAACTATTGAATCGCAGGTTCGATCCCCCGTCTGACCCTAATAAAATTAACAGTCTTTCAGATGGGACCTTAAACGAAGGTCTTGTGTCGGTGCTTTACACCGTGCACATAAAAGAACCAGAGGAAACTCTGGAATGGGTCTCTCTGTGTATCATTGCACTATCCTCCAACAATCTAAAATGACCAATCTCTTCAGGAGGCGTCGCTCATATGGGCAACCGGTAGCGACGATAAATAAACGTAAAACACAAAAACACGCGTTTGGTCCATGTCCATTTTCATGCTTAAATATACTGATACTATAAAAATGAATTGTGCACTTTCGTATTGCGCGCTGCATTTTCGGTAAACAATTTAGAATTATGGATAATGCTGTCATGAGTGAAGGAAATAATCCTTCACACATTGCACTATATTTAACCAATGTATGGTACTATATGTATGGTACTATATGTATGGTACGACATGTATGGTACGACATGCATGGTACTATATGTATGGTACGACATGTATGGTACTATATGTATGGTACGACATGTATGGTACTATATGTATGGTACGACATGTATGGTACTACATGTATGGTACGACATGTATGGTACGACATGTATGGTACGACATGTATGGTACGACATGTATGGTACGACATGTATGGTACTATATGTATGGTACGACATGTATGGTACTACATGTATGGTACGACATGTATGGTACGACATGTATGGTACTATATGTATGGTACTATATGTATGGTACTATATGTATGGTACTATATGTATGGTACGACATGTATGGTACTATATGTATGGTACTATATGTATGGTACTATATGTATGGTACGACATGTATGGTACTATATGTATGGTACTATATGTATGGTACTACATGTATGGTACTATATGTATGGTACTATATGTATGGTACGACATGTATGGTACTATATGTATGGTACTATATGTATGGTACTATATGTATGGTACGACATGTATGGTACTATATGTATGGTACTATATGTATGGTACTATATGTATGGTACGACATGTATGGTACTATATGTATGGTACTATATGTATGGTACTACATGTATGGTACTATATGTATGGTACTATATGTATGGTACTACATGTATGGTACGATATGTATGGTACTATATGTATGGTACTATATGTATGGTACTATATGTATGGTACGACATGTATGGTACTATATGTATGGTACGACATGTATGGTACTACATGTATGGTACGACATGTATGGTACGACATGTATGGTACGACATGTATGGTACGACATGTATGGTACGACATGTATGGTACTATATGTATGGTACGACATGTATGGTACTACATGTATGGTACGACATGTATGGTACGACATGTATGGTACGACATGTATGGTACGACATGTATGGTACGACATGTATGGGACGACATGTATGGTACGACATGTATGGTACTATATGTATGGTACGACATGTATGGTACGACATGTACGGTACGACATGTACGGTACGACATGTATTGTACGACATGTATGGTACGACATGTATGGTACTATTGATGTGTTTCTTTTTGACGTAAGTATATTTACATTTTGGAGAGACTAGGTGTAAGCGGCCCGATGGCTAGCTCAGTGGGTAGAGCGTTCGCCCTGTAAGCGAATGGTCCCGTGTTCGAGCCCCGGGTTGGATGCACACTGTTCTCGCCCTGTGCCACGTGCCACTATTGGTGATAACTACATACACTCTAATCTACATTCAATATCACGAATTGCTAGATAATTTACCCATCATAACACAAATAACAATGTGTTTGACCCTATCAAAATGTATATATCTATTCAAAGAAAGCCCCGGCAATTAAAGAATGCTGATTCAGAATAATGAATGAAATACCTCAACTATTGAATCGCAGGTTCGATCCCCCGTCTGACCCTAATAAAATTAACAGTCTTTCAGATGGGACCTTAAACGAAGGTCTTGTGTCGGTGCTTTACACCGTGCACATAAAAGAACCAGAGGAAACTCTGGAATGGGTCTCTCTGTGTATCATTGCACTATCCTCCAACAATCTAAAATGACCAATCTCTTCAGGAGGCGTCGCTCATATGGGCAACCGGTAGCGACGATAAATAAACGTAAAACACAAAAACACGCGTTTGGTCCATGTCCATTTTCATGCTTAAATATACTGATACTATAAAAATGAATTGTGCACTTTCGTATTGCGCGCTGCATTTTCGGTAAACAATTTAGAATTATGGATAATGCTGTCATGAGTGAAGGAAATAATCCTTCACACATTGCACTATATTTAACCAATATTAAAGCGCGTAGAGGTCCAAATTTGCCTATAATTAGTTCTTTCTAAAAGGATATAAATTTTACCGCCAAGGCAAGTGCACAGCCCAGGTTCTAGACGGATATGTAGTCCAGTGGTAACACGCTGGACTGGTAATGCAGGGATCGCAGGTTCGATCCCCCGTCTGACCCTAATAAAATTAACAGTCTTTCAGATGGGATGTTAAACCGAGGTCTCGTGTCGGTGCTTTACATCGTGCACTTAAAAGAACCAGAGGAGACTCTGGAATGGGTCTTTGTCTGTATCATTGCACTATCCTCCAAAATCTAAAATGACTAATCTTTTCAGGAGGCGTCGCTCATATGGGCAACCGGTAGCGACGATAAATAAACGTAAAAACACAGTGCACAGTTTCAGTTTGGCGTCAGTATATATTATGTGTATGTCCTGTGGAATGAATCAGCTAGATACTACCGTTGGCTATTGTGTGGTTATTGTGTTATAGTCTTTAAATTGTAGATTCGCTTTACAAATAAACAAGCGTCGTATACGCGGTTTGTTGACATAGCAAAATAATGTAAATAGGGTCGACATTCATGCGTAATACAAAGCGTTTATCCTGAATAACACGAGTTATGCTACATATTTACCGTGATATCTCACATGTGTGCCTATGCATATTTATTTGTAGACTAATCTTAATTAAATTATCTGGATGACCGTTATATGAAATCCTACTATCAACGTTTGTATACCACAATAAAACACCGTTAAGTTGATTCAATGTTATTGTTCAATGTATTCAGAGGAATTTGTAGCAATGCATTTATACGTGAAAAAATGCATTTTATTTGCTTTTCTGTATGGAAGCCCTGGAGGGACATTTAAAATTAAAACTTAATAATTCTATCTTAATATTTAAAATTTATATTTTCAAATTTAATGCTTAATATTTAAAAATTAAAACTTAACATTCGGTACTATATGTATGGTACTATATGTATGGTACTATATGTATGGTACTATATGTATGGTACTATATGTATGGTACGACATGCATGGTACGACATGTATGGTACTATATGTATGGTACGACATGTATGGTACTATATGTATGGTACTATATGTATGGTACGACATGTATGGTACGACATGTATGGTACTATATGTATGGTACGACATGTATGGTACGACATGTATGGTACTATATGTATGGTACGACATGTATGGTACTATATGTATGGTACTATATGTATGGTACTATATGTATGGTACGACATGTATGGTACGACATGTATGGTACTATATGTATGGTACGAAATGTATGGTACGACATGTATGGTACTATATATATGGTACTATATGTATAGTACTATATGTATCGTACGACATGTATGGTACGACATGTATGGTACTATATATATGGTACGACATGTATGGTACGACATGTATGGTACTATATGTATGGTACTATGTGTATGTTACGACATGTATGGTACTATATGTATGGTACTATATGTATGGTACTATATGTATGGTACGACATGTATGGTACTATATGTATGGTACGACATGTATGGTACTATATGTATGGTACGACATGTATGGTACTATATGTATGGTACGACATGTATGGTACTATATGTATGGTACTATATGTATGGTACGACATGTATGGTACTATATGTATGGTACTATATGTATGGTACTATATGTATGGTACTATATGTATGGTACGACATGTATGGTACGACATGTATGGTACTATATGTATGGTACGACATGTATGGTACGACATGCATGGTACGACATGTATGGTACTACATGTATGGTACTATATGTATAGTACTACATGCATGGTACGACATGTATGGTACGACATGTATGGTACTATATGTATGGTACTATATGTATGGTACTACATGCATGGTACGACATGTATGGTACGACATGCATGGTACGACATGTATGGTACTACATATATGGTACTATATGTATGGTACTACATGCATGGTACGACATGTATGGTACTATATGTATGGTACGACATGTATGGTACTATATGTATGGTACTACATGTAAGGTACGACATGCATGGTACTATATGTATGGTACTATATGTATGGTACGACATGTATGGTACGACATGTATGGTACTATATGTATGGTACTATATGTATGGTACTATATGTATGGTACTATATGTATGGTACTATATTTATGGTACGACATGTATGGTACTATATTTATGGTACGACATGTATGGTACGACATGTATGGTACTACATGTATGGTACTATATGTATGGTACTATATGTATGGTACTATATTTATGGTACGACATGTATGGTACGACATGTATGGTACTACATGTATGGTACTACATGTATGGTACTACATGTATGGTACTACATGTATGGTACTATATGTATGGTACTACATGTATGGTACTACATGTATGGTACTATATGTATGGTACTATATGTATGGTACTATATGTATGGTACTATATGTATGGTACGACATGTATGGTACTATATGTATGGTACTATATGTATAGTACTATATGTATCGTACTATATGTATGGTACTATATGTATGGTACTATATGTATGGTACGACATGTATGGTACTATATGTATGGTACTATATGTATGGTACTATATGTATGGTACTATATGTATGGTACTATATGTATGGTACTATATGTATGGTATGACATGTATGGTACGACATGTATGGTACTATATGTATGGTACTATATGTATGGTACGACATGTATGGTACGACATGTATGGTACTATATGTATGGTACGACATGTATGGTACTATATGTATGGTATGACATGTATGGTACGACATGTATGGTACTATATGTATGGTACTATATGTATGGTACTATATGTATGGTACGACATGTATGGTACGACATGTATGGTACTATATGTATGGTACGACATGTATGGTACTATATGTATGGTACTATATGTATGGTACTATATGTATGGTACTATATGTATGGTACTATATGTATGGTACGACATGTATAGTACGACATGTATGGTACTATATGTATGGTACTATATGTATGGTACTATATGTATGGTACTATATGCATGGTACTATATGTATGGTACTACATGCATGGTACTATATGTATGGTACTATATGTATGGTACTATATGTATGGTACGACATGTATGGTACTATATGTATGGTACTATATGTATGGTACGACATGTATGGTACTATATGTATGGTACTATATGTATGGTACTATATGTATGGTACGACATGTATGGTACTATATGTATGGTACTATATGTATGGTACGACATGTATGGTACGACATGTATGGTACTATATGTATGGTACTATATGTATGGTACTATATGTATGGTACTATATGCATGGTACTATATGTATGGTACTATATGTATGGTACTATATGTATGGTACTATATGTATGGTACTATATGTATGGTACGACATGTATGGTACGACATGTATGGTACTATATGTATGGTACTATATGTATGGTACTATATGTATGGTACTATATGCATGGTACTATATGTATGGTACTATATGTATGGTACTATATGTATGGTACTATATGTATGGTACGACATGTATGGTACGACATGTATGGTACTATATGTATGGTACGACATGTATGGTACTATATGTATGGTACGACATGTATGGTACTATATGTATGGTACTATATGTATGGTACTATATGTATGGTACTATATGTATGGTACGACATGTATGGTACTATATGTATGGTACTATATGTATGGTACTATATGTATGGTACTATATGTATGGTACTATATGTATGGTACGACATGTATGGTACGACATGTATGGTACGACATGTATGGTACTATATGTATGGTACTATATGTATGGTACGACATGTATGGTACTATATGTATGGTACTATATGTATGGTACTACATGTATGGTACTATATGTATGGTACGACATGTATGGTACGACATGTATGGTACTATATGTATGGTACGACATGTATGGTACGACATGTATGGTACGACATGTATGGTACTATATGTATGGTACGACATGTATGGTACGACATGTATGGTACTATATGTATGGTACTATATGTATGGTACTATATGTATGGTACTATATGTATGGTACTATATGTATGGTACTATATGTATGGTACGACATGTATGGTACTATATGTATGGTACGACATGTATGGTACGACATGTATGGTACTATATGTATGGTACGACATGTATGGTACTATATGTATGGTACGACATGCATGGTACGACATGTATGGTACTATATGTATGGTACGACATGTATGGTACGACATGTATGGTACGACATGTATGGTACTATATGTATGGTACGACATGTATGGTACGACATGTATGGTACTATATGTATGGTACGACATGTATGGTACTATATGTATGGTACGACCTGTATGGTACGACATGTATGGTACTATATGTATGGTACGACATGTATGGTACGACATGTATGGTACGACATTTGTATTCCTGTTTTACACCAATCCATGTCATACGAATCGTTGTTTCATATACTACCTACATTACATGACATTTAATTCAATATTCATAGTCTCTATAAAGGGATGATCTAGTAATCAAACAACACCCGATAATGATGATATGCATATTAACTGATACGTAGGAAAATCTGGTGGGCAAAAGATAAACTTGCGTTTTACATGTATAAAGTGGGGTCACTTTCACACAACCATTTTGTGTTTAGTTTATTAGCAAGTTCGATATCGTTTGGAATCTTATACCACGATCTAATTGTCAACATGATTATATAGAACATATGAAATATATATATTGTACAACATTTCATGCTGGTCTTGTTGTTTATTATGTTTGCCCAACAACATTATACTGATACGAGATGTGTGACGTCACTGCGATCATTCCTTATTGGATTTAAACATTATGTCATGACAAGCGTTATATATAATAACTTTAACATGTATATTATCGAGATTATGTATCAATGTTATGCAGTCTAGCATGTTATACAGAGTATATATCTTTCATATTACATGGTATAATATTTAGTTACCTATAGATGTTTTAAGAAACAATACTAACACCCTTTGCAACCCGACACAGCAAATCTCGATCGCTGCGAACGTCAGTATAACAACGCGAAATTAAACCCACTGTAACTCGCCCTCGGCAACTTCAATCGATAGTTCCGTCGCATCAACCCCCGCAACACCGAGCATTCGCTGTATGGGTTTGCACAGGTTGATAACGTTCCTATTGATTGTGGCACGTTATGTAGATGCACTCATATATAGGATCCAAAGTTCAAAAATAAAACCCCTATGAATGATCCTAGTATTTATTTAGTTAATATATTACTTCTATGTGTGTGCTTTTTATATCTGAGCAATAAATAGTGTTCATATCAAAACATTTCCAAATTTATTTCCCATTCTTTCCCGAAAACGAAAGGGAAAGGACAGTCACTACTAATTAAAAGTATCTTAGCATTTGTACACTCTTTAATGTAGATTATAAAATAATCAAAACATTTCCCAAAACTAGTTCATGCTCTTTAAAGTCGAAACGAAAACTAAAAAGCAAGGAACCTCACAGGAAATATTTATATTCAGATAGGCGCGTAGCTACCTGTACGCAACGTACGCAGTTACTGAAGATACCGTGTAGAGACATATTATATCTTATTCTGTTGCTGAAACGGCTCTAGAATGCACAACATACGTGTTAGCAAACACAATTCACAGGTGGTGGAAGTCGTGATAGCGCAGTTGTAGCGTGTTTGCTTCAGGTGCGAAATGTCCGGAGTTCGAGCCCCGCTGGAGCCGTTACGATTGTGCCGTTAGTTTAAACATATTTTATTCAGAAAATAACATATAAGAATAAAGTGTTACAAGAGAAATAATTTGGATTGGAAAACAAGCATATTAAAATGCTTATACAAATTCCTTTCCATAGTGGAGTTTGCAAACATATAAATTTAACACATTAGAGCCAGTGTATGGTAGGTATTCTTTGAGCATTGGATAGGTTTAATTCTATATAGTTCAAACCTGATACTGAATTTTAATGCACACGGTGACTAATTGTTATCCTGATTCAATGCATTAATTAGTGTTAGTTTATAACATTAGTAGAACATACTAGGTACTGTCTCACACGCTGCATAGATAGGGGGTCGGACATTTGATGGGAAATGACTAGATCTCGAAGCGCTTAGTTGCTGCTATGAAGCCTTGGACTCGTAGGAAGATGTGTTTATTGACTTCGAATGTAAGTCGGTCATCACCGTACAGTAGATTATTTAACGTATGTGCACATGGGAGATCGTGAAGATAGTGTTGGCGCAATGCATGGTATATTGGACATTGCAACAGGAAGTGGAATGTAGTCTCTACAACGCCGCATATGCACAGAGGAGAAGGAACAATATTTCTTCTGTGAAGATCGAAGCTTAGCGCACTGCACCCCAAGCGAAGGCGTGCGTGATATACTTGGTTTTTCCTATTGCCAATGTTGTAAATTGTTTTCTTTTGTTTAGCCCTAGTATTCAGCTTGCTTTTAAATTCTCTTATGGATGAGGCATTTTTAAGTTCTTGTGGAAGTATATTCCACTGGCGAATAGTTAGAGGCAGAAAAGAAGAAGCATGCGATTGAGTTTTGCAGTGAATATTGGGTATAGCTGTAAGTGATCGTAAGGCATATGGCTGATTTGACTGGGGTGGAATTAGATTTGACAGGTAAGCGGGTGAAAGTCCATTTTTCATCTTATAAAGTAAGACAAGGCGATGCTTGCGTCGCCTTTCAGCTAAAGTATCCCAGCTAAGATCGGTATAGAGTCTGTCGGTGTTACAGTATTTGGTAGCACCTGTGATAATTCTAGCTGCTTCTAATTGAACGGATTCGATGTCGCATTTGATCTTGTTCGTACAGTTTTCCCAGACAACATCAGCGTACTCCAAGAGGGGCCTAATGAATGATATATACATTTTTTCTAGGCTACAACGAGATAAGAGAAATTTTAGACTTCTTAAGATGCCAATGCGTTGCCATGCCTTGTTAATGAAAGCCTGTATGTGCGATATCCATTTGGCATCCTCGGAAAAAGTGAGTCCAAGATGTTTGTGAGTACTGACTTGTGGGATAGGATTACCATCAATATATAACTGGGGATGAATAGGTTTCCTGAGCTTACGAGAGAAGATCACGGATTCAGTCTTGGAAGGATTAAAGGAAACAAGCCAAGCTTTCGACCAGTTGATGATCCGGGAAAGATCATGGTTGAGAATATTTGCGGAATCAACAACGTCTTCTACAACAATATAAAGACTAGTATCGTCTGCAAATAGTCGAATATTTGCACGAATATCGTTTACAATGTCATTGATGTATATTAGAAAGAGCAATGGACCGAGGATGGATCCTTGGGGAACACCTGCATCTATGGATGAAATATCAGATGTAGAATTTGCCAAGACAACACGTTGCTTTCTATTTGAAAGATATGAGGAGAACCAGCCAAGTAAGGGACCTTGAATGCCGATTGAAGAAAGTTTATGAAGTAGTCCCCGGTGCCAAACTCTATCAAAGGCCTTGGATATGTCACAAAATACAGCACGAACTTCCTTACCATCATCTAACGCTTCACTAATGTCGTTATACAGAAGTGTCAGCTGGTTGACAGTGGAATCGCCCTTGGTAAAACCAGATTGGTAAGGTGTAAGGATTGCGTTGGAAATAACGTAATTATATAGGTTTTTATGGATACAGCGTTCCATGAGCTTACCCAGACAACTGAGATAATTGTGCCGTTAGGTAAGGCATTTAAATTCCTTGTTGCCTCTTCTCTCTCCCTCGTGGCGATGGATTACATCAGGAATGAGGTCTCGAGAGTGATTAATATAAGTTGTAAGAACTTGTTTCGCAATCGAGCTAAAACAAACTTGTATAAACTATAAAATAAAATTCAGAGGGGCATGTTCCCGGACCCCCATATCTTGTTTGCGTACACATTAGAACGGACTTAGCTACGCCCCTGTCAGACATATAGCATAAATACTGATTTATTAAAAATCATTTTTTTTAGTTATTTCATATTTAGCATTCATGAAACACTAATGAGTTTATTTTGTTTTAATAAACACCTTGTGAGTAATATTGTCTTTATGTATGGGTTTTGAGCCGACAATTCTGTTCAGCTTTGGTGTAAGGGAGATAATTACACCTAAAACATAGTGTAGTTCCTTTTACAAAGCGGGTGACCATCAATGCGTTATTAATCATCAATGTCTAATAACACGGCAGGTGTCATCTTTATCCACGGTTCAAAGGTCTTATAAAACAGCAGTAGTTATAGAACGCAAAAACAATAAAGTGTGGAGCCAGAACAGATGCCACGTATACATATACAATTTAGACCATGCAACAGCTAGTTATACATGTAAAGAACTAAACAGACTCAATATTTACACAAAACATATAGTGTTTCTCTCATTTGTCATTTGTGGATTACATGAACCGCGATTGCTGAGATCGGGATACGACAGGATCCCAGAGAATATATGGAGTAAGGGAAACAACTCATTCATCTCATACACTATGACATTGTCCCATTCTGATTTCAACAACCACAGTCCACGGAATCCACACATGTCCATTAAAATGCATCTCTATATAGACTTGTAAATATTTATATATGTCAGTCTAAGTCTTTTGGCACCACTTGAATCAATCTGAAATTGAACGATCAGCACTATGCTCCACCACTGGTGGAATGCTGCTACCTTCTGGTGTATGTGGAGTTAGTCTCAGTTTCGGCCACGGCATGTTCAACCAATGACCGAATTCATTGTACTGGACCTCTCTCGTCCTTAGTTTGATTTTTCCACCAGCAGTCTCCTTGAAAGTGGCAAACATTCTCCCCTCATAACACCAGCATTTCTCAACTCTACATTTGTCCTTTAGACGCAGCGAAGATAGTACTTGCTGGTTAAACCAAGTTAGGTCCTGGCTTATGGAGACCTGGGATCCCTTCAATTTGCTGACGTTCTTCATCAGATCAATTTTCGTTTGTCTTCGAACAAATTTCACGATGACTGGCCTATTTTTCCCTACTTTAAATTGGCCCAGTCTGTGTGCAACATCAATATCTGCACTCGTCAATGTCAGAGTTAATTTCTGATTGATTAATTTAATGACTTGTGTTGTAGTCTGTTCGGACGTTTGTTTGGGTATATCATCCGAAACACCAAACATCCGGATATTGTTCTTTCTACTGTACTGCTCAATGTCATTTGTTACCTTTTCAGTTGTTTCCGTTTCTCTTATAATTTTATCACGGAGATATCTATTGCTGTCTTTCAGTTTTTCAATCACCTCATTTTTGGCCTTCATTTCCTCTTTGAATTTATTGTTTTCAACGGCCCTTTCATGTACGTCTCCTTCTAGTATGCTAATTCTATTGGCAACTGAGCTGAGAATATGGTCCTTCATTTCATTTACAGTGTCTTTGATGATTTCTCTAATCCAGGACTTATCATTTTTTGTTAATACCTGTGAAAGCTTATCATTTATGACATCAAGCTTTTTTTCTAAAGATTTGCATTCAGTTTGAACAGGAGAAGCCATATTTTCAACGTATTCATACAACGTTTTTTGTTTTTTACTATTCTGTTTTGGTTTCTTTGTTTTCTTTTTTCCCTTTTCTGGTGTAATGCTAGATCCTTTGAACAGAACAGAACAGAACAGAAGTTTATTTTGGCAGACTTGTACATACATACATCGTCTTAACAAAACTAGTAATAACATATATATATTTAATGATCACGTGACACATAAATATAAGTGAGAGTGATAAATAAAATTTGGCAATTACACATTTATATTATTTCTAATAACTAAAGACAATTTTATAAATTTGGCTAAATTATGTATAGTGGTATTATTATCGGAACTCATAAGATTATTAAATTTGAAAACAGCAGGTCTATTGCAATAGTGTGCATCAATAAATTGTTTACGTAGGTTCTTATAACATGGACATATACAAATAAAATGATAAATATCTTCGATATCTCTCGATCCACAATATAAACAATACCTCTCGTTCCTTGGAATTTGATTCCTGCCATATCGACCCGTTTGCACACGGAGAGAATGACCGGCTATTCTAAATTTGGTAAAAACATAACGTGATACATAAGGTAAATAATCCAGGTAACGCTCGTAAGAAAAACAATGTTTAAAACATTTATAGTCTGTAAGTGCAGAAATACGATCGACGGTACCATACCATTCCTGTAAATAAACATCAATAGCACGCTGTTTGAAAATAAAAGGAAATGACTTTAAAGAGACACTATGAGGATCCATGAATACATGTGAAAACCCATACTGATCTAGTAGGGCCTTAACATTTGAGACCCAATTTGTATGACCTAAGTGACAATCAGACACTCCCTGATCATACAATTTGCTAAGTATAATATTGTTGGTGTCTACCAATTTGCACCAATACTTAATAATCTTACAATAGCGTCTGATAAAAAGAGGATAACGAGCGAGTTCACCATAAACCCCAACAGAACAAGTACTTTTTCTAACATTTAATATACGTTTACAGAATGTTAGGTGAACCCGTTCAATATCTTTGGATTTAGTAAAGCCCCATATTTCAGATGAATAGTTAAGAATAGATCCCACAAACGAATCAAATAACTGACACAAGAGTACCTGGTTTTAAAGGAACCTTTTTACAATTATATAATAGCACGTTTAAAGCCTTAAGTGATTTACCAATTAAATACTCGTTATTCAGCGCAAAATTACCAGTATGTTTAAAAATTGTTCCCAAATAGTTAAAACTATCCACTACGTCTATATCAACACCATTATATGACCAACATTCGTTACCTTTTAAACCACCCCGCTTTCTAAAAACCATGATTTTCGTCTTTGTTTCATTTACCTCTAGACCCCATGTGATACAATAAGAATGGAGCAAATTTAAACTATTCTGTAAGTCCTCAGGTGATTGACCAAATAACACCATGTCATCCGCGAAAAGTAACAGAGTTAATATAATATCATCAATTAATAATCCTGAGTTAACATCTCCCTGCAAATATAGCTCTAAATCTTCTAGGAATAGGGACACTAAAACGGGCGAAATTACTTCCCCTTGACGTAACCCAATCGAGTATTCAAAGAAGTCAGAAAAACTATTACAATGTTTAACACAAGATTTTACATGACTATACATATTTCTTATAATGCGCAATAACTTGTCACTAATATTATTAGTGTTAAAAAGTTTATACCACAGCGCGTTACGGTATATGCCGTCAAAACAGCGTTTGAGGTCAACGTATGCAACGTATAAACGCTTATTGTTATTCAAATAATGTTGAACAACGGACATTAAAGAAAACGTAGCATCAGTAGTTGAGCTGCCTTTGCGAAAACCAAACTGGGCATCAGATACATGGTTATACTTATCACAATAGGACATAATTCTTTGGTTTAAAATCGTTGTAAATAATTTAGACAAGCAACTGAGGAGAGTGATACCTCGATAATTACTAACAACTTTACGGTCACCCTTCTTAAAAAGAGGTATAATGATGCCATTAGCCCAAACCTCAGGGAAACAGCCAGAATCTAACACCGCATTAAATAGTCTACATAAATAAGGCAATAAAATATCGCCACATTCTATAAAGTACTCGTTCAGTTTGAACACTGATGTATCTAGTATATTAGTGCTTGTATCACCTTCACTGGTAGTTGAAGAATGTGTACGTTTACCCGAGCTCATTATTGATCACATAGTATTTCACATACCTGTACTATTAATGCACAATAGCAGTCAGTCTATTCATTCAGTCTATTCAAATGAATCAGCCATGCGTGACGATTTATCAATCAGAGTTTATGTACAGGTATCTCTACCTGTAAATATCCCACCCACCTTCGAAATAGGCAAACAGTTTTTAAAACAGTTCAATGTGGATTTCTTCCTTCAAGTCAAATTTTATCAAATTCATCCGTTCCTACCAATTACTTCCCTTTAAGATTCATTTGCCTACGTGTTGCTGTCTCCAATCCATGATCTAAGAGGTTTATTTCTGATTTTTCATATCACATTATGAAAATTGTATTTTTATTTTCTACCGGAACCGGAAACCTTTTTCTAGCTCGCTTAATAGCCTCTAGCTCGCTTAATAGCCTATTATTATTATTTTATTACATGTATTATTATTATTATTATTATTATAGTATTATTATTAATATTAATAATAATAATAATTTATTAATATTATTATTATTATTTATTATTATTATAGTATTATTATTAATACTAGTTTATTACTATTATTACTATTAGTAGTAGTAGTAGTAGTAGTATTAGTATTATTATCATTATTAATCATGTGCATACATACAACTATGCTTGCCTTGCCAAATATATAAACCGTGTTTAGCACATACTGACCTGACAACATTTAATATCGAGTAAACTTGGGACACACATTGTAGCAAATTGTAGAACATCTTTATTTAATCAAGGATGCCTACTCAATAACATACGGTCATGTATTTGCATTAAGGTTAGACATTTAACATCATAGTCTACTCAATAACATACGTTCATGTATTTGCATTAAGGTTAGACATTTAACATCATAGTCTACTCAATAACATACGGTCATGTATTTGCATTAAGGTTAGACATTTAACATCATAGTCTACTCAATAACATACGCAACAAAACAAACCACACCAAACAACCAACAAAACAACAAACACCAATAACATACGTTCATGTATTGCATTAAGGTTAGACATTTAACATCATAGTATAACATACGGTCATGTATTTGCATTAAGGTTAGACATTTAACATCATAGTCTACTCAATAACATACGTTCATGTATTTGCATTAAGGTTAGGCATTTAACATCATAGTCTACTCAATAACATACGTTCATGTATTTGCATTAAGGTTAGACATTTAACATCATAGTCTACTCAATAACATACGTTCATGTATTTGCATTAAGGTTAGACATTTAACATCATAGTCTACTCAATAACATACGGTCATGTATTTGCATTAAGGTTAGACATTTAACATCATAGTCTACTCAATAACATACGGTCATGTATTTGCATTAAGGTTAGACATTTAACATCATAGTCTACTCAATAACATACGTTCATGTATTTGCATTAAGGTTAGGCATTTAACATCATAGTCTACTCAATAACATACGTTCATGTATTTGCATTAAGGTTAGACATTTAACATCATAGTCTACTCAATAACATACGGTCATGTATTTGCATTAAGGTTAGACATTTAACATCATAGTCTACTCAATAACATACGGTCATGTATTTGCATTAAGGTTAGACATTTAACATCATAGTCTACTCAATAACATACGGTCATGTATTTGCATTAAGGTTAGACATTTAACATCATAGCCTACTCAATAACATACGGTCATGTATTTGCATTAAGGTTAGACATTTAACATCATAGTCTACTCAATAACATACGGTCATGTATTTGCATTAAGGTTAGGCATTTAACATCATAGTCCGACTTCGCGAGCATGAATTAGAACATTACATACCCGCAAAGTGCGTATGCAGTTATTGGGTTGTATATTTAGGTACCCAGTCTAACGCCTTACATTTCTTATTTACGTCATAAAGGCATGTTCCTGTTTAAAAGCACAGTCTGCTCTGTAGTCCAGTGATAACACACTGGTATCTAGGGATCGCAGGTTCGATCCCCCGTCTGACCCTAATAAAATTAACAGTCTTTCAGATGGGACATTAAACCGAGGTCTCGTGTCGGTGCTGTACACCGTGCACGTAAAAGAACCAGAGGAGACTCTGGAATGGGTCTATGTCTGTATCATTGCACTATACTCCATAAATCTAAAATGACTAATCTCTTCAGGAGGCGTCGCTCATATGGGCAACCAGTAGCGATGATAAATTAGCGTAAAACACAACCTGTTCAAAATGACTGTCGCACTTTCCAAATGAGTTGCAATCTTACAATCAGAGTCGTTACAAAACCAGTAGTACCCGAGTTTTATAACAATAAAATAGACCATGTTTAACATTTGTATTGTTCTTGAATCTTGTTGAAAATTATTAGTATAATTATAATGAACCATTTGTTAAAGATTTATTTCTTTTGCAACGATTGCGAAGCAAGTTCTAACAACATATATTAATCACTCTCGTTGCCTCGGATGAAAGCGTAAATGTGGTCATTCATTCGGGAGGAAACCGGACTGCCAGGAGAAAACCCATCTGTTCGATCTGGCGAGCATCGTACCATCTCACATACATGGACAATTTACCATTAGGCTCTCTCTCTCTCGGTTGTCCATGTGTGCGACGGGCAGTCTATCTAACAACACCTTTTCCTGATCAGGCTCCAGCAGTTAACGAGTACTTGTTGCACCAACCTCCGTAAGAAACTGCCAACTTTGTTCGTATAAATAGGACACGGATGAGAGGGGCCCGAACCCGTGACCATCAGTGATGATAGGTTACAGTGGTGTACAAGTCAGCGACCTTAGCCACTTGACCACAACGGCGGACTGTACATCACTGTTACCATGTGTAATTAATATTACTGGCAATAAATTACAATTTCACTTTTTAGAAACATGAATATAACTTGAAAGCCTCGCTATGTGTTTACGCCATAAAATGGTCAATAATAAATGTAAAGTTTGGAAAATTGTCAACAAACGAACCTGTTTTTGTGAAACTACAATTTGTAACTTATCTCTCATTAGGAATATGTTTTTCTATTCTATTAATTCTTAACATTGTCTTCATACGATGTCTACGGTTATGTAATTTACTAAGAGAACAAACTCGTGTAAGAACAATTTACCTTGAACAAACTTAGATTCTATGCCTTTCTTGTATTGTGTAACTTTGTGCAGGGTATGCTTCCGGCAGTTTTTACCCTTGCAAAATGTTCTCCTCTGTGTTGGAACGTTCACCTGTAAAAATGTAAATACTGGCTTTCAATAGCATATTTTTAATTTAGCAAACTGTTATAATATTTCCAAAATTTCTTAGCACAATAAATAGTCGAGTGTTTGTATTTGTACATGTATTCAAGTTTTCATCTTAATAAACGAATAGTTAAGACGGATGACAACCGATTTAGTCACGAGTGTATTTGAAATTTCTGCATGTACCATTTTGTCGGAAAAGGAAGTTGTGCAATGGTGCTGGTTCCCTGCAATACTGGGTACCTGTATAGAGATACAAGATAACAAGTGTATTACTTATGTATGTATAGTATCACTGTCAGTTAAGACATACAGGTACACTATTGACTGATCCTACCATTAAAATATAGCCACGTTGCGACAGTTCACTGCTCTACTATCATTACTGATGATATCTGATGTGCTACTGATGATAACTGGGTTATGAGGAAAACCAGTAAATCAACCATCAATTCTATGCCATAACCATATATAATACATATTCTCATTTCCAATGCCACCGATGTGTTTGAATTCACGGCTCTAGGTTCGATCCCCCATGTGACCCTAATAATATTAGCAGTCTTTCAGATGGAACTTTAAACAGTTGTCTCGTGTATGTGCTTTACACCATGCACGTAAAATACCCCGAGGAGACACTGGAATGAGTCTCTGTCTGCATCAGTGCACTATCCACCAACATCTAAAATTACTATTCAATTGAGGAGGCGTCGCGCATATGGGCAACCGGCAGCGACTACAAATAAACGTAAAACACACACCAATGCCAGAGAGGTCTCGTGTCGGTGCGTTACATCGTGCACGTAACACACATACAGGAGACTCTGGAATGGCGAAGCATTCTAATGACGACGCTGGAGACGAATACTTCAACTTCAACTTCAATGTCTTTACTCATCAAGATCCGCCAGGCAGACATAACGACGAGATGTGCAGTTTAAAACGTGTGCATGTGCATCGCCAGACGCTATTAACGTGAAATTGTATGTGCCTTTAAAATCTTTAACTTGTATTTACACTACACATGTCTATTTATATTTAAATCCTCGCCCCTGGCTGGACAGCCTCTTTGAAACAGCGAGCTAGACCACTTAATCCGACATTCTCAAAGTTCTATATTATTTTAAAACTTTAAATTCCACCGGTATTTATTCAATATCGAACTTCACATAATTAGTCAAGTCAATCTGTTTGCTAGCCCAGAAACTAGCTCAGCAATACATTACAGCTATGTTGTCAACGTTATATTTTAGTTATTCAAACTGTAACGTTTATATACATGTATATATTAGGTTGTGCCTGCATTAATTCATTTATTTTCATATGTGCTTGTGCAATCGTGTATGTTTTTACATTTATTTATCGTCGCTACCGGTTGCCCATATGAGCGACGCCTCCTTGAGAGATTAGTCATTTTAGAGTTGTGGAGGATAGTGTAATGATTCAGACAGAGACCCATTCCAGAGTCTGCTCTGGTTCTTTTACGTGCATGGTGTAAAGCACCGACACGATATCTCGGTTTAACGTCCCATCTGAAAGACTGTCAGACGGGGGGATCGAACCTGCGATCCCTGGATTACCAGTCCATCGTGTTACCACTAAACTACAGATCCGTCTATTAGATCTACTGAGTTCAGGCCCCGAGGTTATAAAGCTATTATCAGAGGGGCTGGGCGAGGGCCAATTACTAATGTTGTTAGAACTTGTGACCCAACCCATTTGCTAATTATGTATTTGTAATTTTTTTGTAATTGTAAATGTATATACAGCAATAAAATATTATCAAATCAAATTTTCTCAGAACTCAAACTCAAGCTCAATTGATTTGATTGGTTTATTCTGAGCGCTACTGTCAGGTGAACAAATCAAACGGTTGAGACTGAGTTTAGAGATTGGGGAAACGTTTTATAACCTCCAGTTATGTACGCAACTGTGTCGTACACTACGTACCCCTTTGTAAATCCAGTAATTCATGCTTCAAGAACGCGTTTTCTCGTGCAGAATCGACGTGAACTAAATGGGAATTATTCCTGACGCAGAAATCCTGAAAAAGAAAGACCATGTTATTCAGATATACTGATAAGAGATTAGTTATTTTAGATTTTGGAGGATAGTGCATGATACAGACAGAGACCCATTCCCAAATCTCCTCTGGTTCTTTTACGTGCACGGTGTACAGCACCGACACGAGACCTCGGTTTAACGTCCCATCTGAAAGACTGTTAATTTTATTAGGGTCAGACGGGGGATCGAACCTGCGATTACAAGTCCAGCGTGTTACCACTGGACTACAGATCCGTCTGGTGTAATCAATTTGCATACATTATTTATACTGATGTATTCCTGGCCGAAACACGATACGCAATCAACTGAGAGAGCGTGAACTAATCTATCCGAGCAGACGATACCGAGAGAGCGTGAACTAATCTATCCGAGCAGACGATACCGAGAGAGCGTGAACTAATCTATCCGAGCAGACGATACCGAGAGAGCGTGAACTAATCTATCCGAGCAGACGATACCGAGAGAGCGTGAACTAATCTATCCGAGCAGACGATACCGAGAGAGCGTGAACTAATCTATCCGAGCAGACGATACCGAGAGAGCGTGAACTAATCTACCCGAGCAGACGATACCGAGAGAGCGTGAACTAATCTATCCGAGCAGACGATACCGAGAGAGCGTGAACTAATCTATCCGAGCAGACGATACCGCGGCATGGTGTTGACATATAGCGTGGACAATGGACCGTCAGCAACGAGTCACGATTTAACAAATTCAACTTCGGATCTCCACGCCAATCACATACATGTTATGCAATGGCCAGTTAACTCGTCGGACTGTAATACAATATAGGAGGATATGTAGGATGTCATTGGACGCCTGTTACGTCATCATGCACAGCCTGTGAACGTTAGAGAATTGATCTCGGCACTTTATGCGGTTCTATGAGGAGAAGATTGCTAGTCACGGGGGGGGGGGGCATACACGATACTAACATTTCCCAGTTTGTGAAGAGTTATAAGTATGATCCAGAACCTCGCATTGTAATGAAATGTGTTTTGTTGACAAAAACAAATGTATAATACCGTGTAGTGACATATGGCTAGCTGATTCGTGGAAATCGTAATAGCGCAGTGGTAGCGCGTTCGCTTCAGGTGCGAAAGGCCCGGAGTTCGAGTCCCATTGGAGCCGTAACTCTCCCTCGTGGTGATGGATTCCATCATGAATGAGGTCTCGAGAGTGATTAATATAAGTTGTAAGTGCTTATTTCGCAATCGAGCTAAATATATTTGTATACACTATGGTGACATATTCTAAATGCATTTGTCGAATTCATATAGTGTGTAAGAGAATATGGTACTATATGTATGGTACTATATGTATGGTACGACATGTATAGTACTATATGTATGGTACGACATGTATGGTACGACATGTATAGTACTATATGTATGGTACTATATGTATGGTACGACATGTATGGTACGACATGTATAGTACTATATGTATGGTACGACATGTATAGTACTATATGTATGGTACGACATGTATGGTACTATATGTATGGTACTATATGTATGGTACTATATGTATGGTACGACATGTATGGTACGACATGTATAGTACTATATGTATGGTACGACATGTATAGTACTATATGTATGGTACGACATGTATGGTACGACATGTATGGTACTATATGTATGGTACGACATGTATGGTACGACATGTATGGTACGACATGTATGGTACGACATGTATGGTACGACATGTATGGTACTATATGTATGGTACGACATGTATGGTACTACATGTATGGTACTATATGTATGGTACGACATGTATGGTACTATATGTATGGTACTATATGTATGGTACTATATGTATGGTACGACATGTATGGTACTATATGTATGGTACTATATGTATGGTACGACATGTATGGTACGACATGTATGGTACGACATGTATGGTACGACATGTATGGTACGACATGTATGGTACGACATGTATGGTACGACATGTATGGTACGACATGTATAGTACTATA
This sequence comes from Archivesica marissinica, assembly GCA_014843695.1. Taxonomy (NCBI): domain Eukaryota; kingdom Metazoa; phylum Mollusca; class Bivalvia; order Venerida; family Vesicomyidae; genus Archivesica; species Archivesica marissinica. The sequence continues at coordinate 29,472,013 of CM026391.1, read as the reverse complement.
TGTATGGTACGACATGTATGGTACGACATGTATGGTACTATATGTATGGTACGACATGTATGGTACGACATGTATGGTACGACATGTATGGTACGACATGTATGGTACGACATGTATGGTACTATATGTATGGTACGACATGTATGGTACGACATGTATGGTACTACATGCATGGTACTATATGTATGGTACTATATGTATGGTACTATATGTATGGTACTACATGTATGGTACTACATGTATGGTACTATATGTATGGTACGACATGTATGGTACGACATGTATGGTACTATATGTATGGTACGACATGTATGGTACTATATGTATGGTACTATATGTATGGTACGACATGTAAGGTACGACATGCATGGTACGACATGCATGGTACGACATGTATGGTACGACATGTATGGTACTACATGTATGGTACGACATGTAAGGTACGACATGTACGGTACTACATGTACGGTACTACATGTAAGGTACGACATGCATGGTACTATATGTATAGTACTATATGTATGGTACTACATGCATGGTACTATATGTATGGTACTATATGTATGGTACTATATGTATGGTACTATATGTATGGTACTATATGTATGGTACTATATGTATGGTACTATATGTATGGTACTATATGTATGGTACTATATGTATGGTACGACATGTAAGGTACGACATGCATGGTACGACATGCATGGTACGACATGTATGGTACGACATGTATGGTACTACATGTATGGTACGACATGTAAGGTACGACATGTACGGTACTACATGTACGGTACTACATGTACGGTTCTACATGTAAGGTACGACATGCATGGTACTATATGTATGGTACTATATGTATAGTACTATATGTATGGTACGACATGTATGGTACTATATGCATGGTACTATATGTATGGTACTATATGTATGGTACGACATGTATGGTACTATATGTATGGTACGACATGTATGGTACTATATGTATGGTACTATATGTATGGTACTATATGTATGGTACGACATGTATGGTACTATATGTATGGTACTATATGTATGGTACTATATGTATGGTACTATATGTATGGTACGACATGTATGGTACTATATGTATGGTACGACATGTATGGTACTATATGTATGGTACGACATGTATGGTACGACATGTATGGTACGACATGTATGGTACTATATGTATGGTACGACATGTATGGTACTATATGTATGGTACTATATGTATGGTACTATATGTATGGTACTATATGTATGGTACGACATGTATGGTACTATATGTATGGTACTATATGTATGGTACGACATGTATGGTACTATATGTATGGTACTATATGTATGGTACTATATGTATGGTACGACATGTATGGTACGACATGTATGGTACTATATGTATGGTACTATATGTATGGTACTATATGTATGGTACTATATGTATGGTACGACATGTATGGTACTATATGTATGGTACTATATGTATGGTACGACATGTATGGTACTATATGTATGGTACTATATGTATGGTACTATATGTATGGTACTATATGTATGGTACGACATGTATGGTACTATATGTATGGTACTATATGTATGGTACTATATGTATGGTACGACATGTATGGTACGACATGTATGGTACTATATGTATGGTACTATATGTATGGTACTATATGTATGGTACTATATGTATGGTACTATATGTATGGTACGACATGTATGGTACTATATGTATGGTACTATATGTATGGTACTATATGTATGGTACGACATGTATGGTACGACATGTATGGTACTATATGTATGGTACTATATGTATGGTACTATATGTATGGTACTATATGTATGGTACTATATGTATGGTACTATATGTATGGTACGACATGTATGGTACTATATGTATGGTACGACATGTATGGTACGACATGTATGGTACTATATGTATGGTACTATATGTATGGTACTATATGTATGGTACTATATGTATGGTACTATATGTATGGTACTATATGTATGGTACTATATGTATGGTACTATATGTATGGTACTATATGTATGGTACTATATGTATGGTACTATATGTATGGTACGACATGTATGGTACTATATGTATGGTACGACATGTATGGTACGACATGTATGGTACTATATGTATGGTACGACATGTATGGTACTATATGTATGGTACTATATGTATGGTACGACATGTATGGTACTATATGTATGGTACGACATGTATGGTACGACATGTATGGTACTATATGTATGGTACGACATGTATGGTACTATATGTATGGTACTATATGTATGGTACTACATGTATGGTACGACATGTATGGTACTATATGTATGGTACTATATGTATGGTACTATATGTATGGTACTATATGTATGGTACTATATGTATGGTACTATATGTATGGTACTATATGTATGGTACTATATGTATGGTACTATATGTATGGTACTATATGTATGGTACGACATGTATGGTACTATATGTATGGTACGACATGTATGGTACTATATGTATGGTACGACATGTATGGTACTATATGTATGGTACTATATGTATGGTACGACATGTATGGTACTATATGTATGGTACTATATGTATGGTACTATATGTATGGTACTATATGTATGGTACTATATGTATGGTACTATATGTATGGTACTATATGTATGGTACTATATGTATGGTACTATATGTATGGTACTATATGTATGGTACTATATGTATGGTACTATATGTATGGTACTATATGTATGGTACTACATGTATGGTACTATATGTATGGTACTATATGTATGGTACTATATGTATGGTACTATATGTATGGTACTACATGTATGGTACTATATGTATGGTACTATATGTATGGTACTATATGTATGGTACTATATGTATGGTACTATATGTATGGTACGACATGTATGGTACTATATGTATGGTACTATATGTATGGTACTATATGTATGGTACTATATGTATGGTACTATATGTATGGTACTATATGTATGGTACGACATGTATGGTACTATATGTATGGTACTATATGTATGGTACTATATGTATGGTACTATATGTATGGTACTATATGTATGGTACTATATGTATGGTACACATGTATGGTACGACATGTATGGTACTATATGTATGGTACTATATGTATGGTACGACATGTATGGTACGACATGTATGGTACTATATGTATGGTACGACATGTATGGTACTATATGTATGGTACGACATGTATGGTACGACATGTATGGTACTATATGTATGGTACTATATGTATGGTACTATATGTATGGTACGACATGTATGGTACGACATGTATGGTACTATATGTATGGTACGACATGTATGGTACTATATGTATGGTACTATATGTATGGTACGACATGTATGGTACTATATGTATGGTACTATATGTATGGTACGACATGTATGGTACTATATGTATGGTACGACATGTATGGTACTATATGTATGGTACGACATGTATGGTACGACATGTATGGTACTATATGTATGGTACTATATGTATGGTACTATATGTATGGTAGGACATGTATGGTACGACATGCATGGTACTATATGTATGGTACTATATGTATGGTACTATATGTATGGTACTATATGTATGGTACGACATGTATGGTACTATATGTATGGTACTATATGTATGGTACTATATGTATAGTACTATATGTATGGTACTATATGTATGGTACTATATGTATGGTACTATATGTATGGTACGACATGTATGGTACGACATGCATGGTACTATATGTATGGTACGACATGTATGGTACTACATGCATGGTACTATATGTATGGTACGACATGCATGGTACTATATGTATGGTACTATATGTATGGTACTACATGCATGGTACTATATGTATGGTACGACATGCATGGTACGACATGTATGGTACTATATGTATGGTACTATATGTATGGTACTATATGTATGGTACTATATG
>CM026391.1:29416339-29467008 GCA_014843695.1 Archivesica marissinica | reverse complement strand
GTTCGGGAGAGATCTACCGATATAGGCCTAGAAAGTGATGCTAGATTTTTTTAGATAGTTTAGCTTTTCGAAATGGATTAAGTTTTCATGAATGTAAGAGTTACGTCCCGTATCGTTATAGTCTCCATTGATAGCGCATGGTTTACAGAATCGCTGAAATAAATAGTTAAAATTAATAGAGTTTATCTTCGAATATCGATCGAACAATTGATAGCGCATGGTTTACAGAATCGCTGACATAAATAGTTAAAATTAATAGAGTTTATCTTCGAATATCGATCGAACAATTGGTAGCAGAGCGAGGTTGAAGTATCGATGAATGAAGGCTCGCATTATCGGCGAGTGACAGTCTTCAGCGGGTCTGTAAACTGAGAGCGGAGAGCGGAGAAGGGAGCGGCGTATTTTCGGACATCGGATTTCGGACAAGAAGTTTATTTTGGCCGTTTACAGCGCTATTGTTGTCCCATATATAGATATTGACTGAATTTGATTGAATTATCGTCGTATACACCTACCCAGATACATATATGCATTGAGAAGGAACTATTAGGCAAGGTCACGAAATTCGGACGGAAATAAGTGTAGTTGAATTCGGACAGTCATTGAACTTCGGATAGAATAACGTGCCGTCGTAAATTCCCATAGTGCCAGATATATTGAATAAACTTGAAGAAATAGCTATAGACTTCCACTTTGAATCGTTGAGACAATGGCAGAGGCACAAAAGCGGCAGTTAGCGTTAGATTTATAGAAGCAGAAGGCTCATGTGAAAAGTCTTTTCACACGAGCTAGGAATAGACGTATGACAACTATTGATAGTGAAGTCATTGACAAGGATGATGTCAGGGAGGCACAGAATAACTTTGACTACCAGCAGGAAATAGCCATATCGGTTATGGCTAAACTATGTATGGCGCATAGAGAGTGTAATGACATTGACAGTGAGGAAAAAACTACAGACGAAATGGAAGTAATTGAAGAACAGTTTGCATCAACACACGCTAAAGTTTGTAAATCACTTGAAAAGTTAGCAGTGCAGAGTAACAGAAACAGTCGCATGGAAAATGAACACTCACAGCAGCTTGGGTCTGATATGTGGCGACAGATGAAACGGGTTTCGATCCCAACATTTCGTGGCGATAAAAAGCAGTATGAACCTTGGAAGGCGGCATTCATGGCATTGACAGTGTACCGGCTAGCGGAGAATACAAACTCTTGCAACTCCGCCAATATGTGGCAGGTGAAGCCCTTCATACAATCAACCAATTAGCCCACTCAGCAGCGGCATATGAGGCAGCTAAGGAAAGGTTAGACCGTAAGTTTGGCGGCGAGCGGCGTAGAATTGCTTCGTATTTAGAGGACTTGGACAATTTTCCTCCATTTCGCGTTGACAGTTCTGCGTGTATCGAGAAGTTTGCGGACTTACTAGATGTGGCGGTAATCAATATGAAAGAGGCCAACCGACTAGATGATTTAAGTGACGGAGCATTATATCATAAACTGCAGCAAAAAATGCCAGAATCAATGCTGACCAGATACCATCGCTGGATTTATGAAAATGACAAAACTGAATCTGTTGAAGTGTTGCGGGAATGGATTATTCTAGAATCCAGGTTCCAGATTATTGCATCAGAAACTGTAAAAGGTATCAATGTACAAGCTGAAAACAAAAGTGATAGAAATCGTGAGTACAAAGGTGACAAGAATCGTGACAGAAATCGTGAAAGAAATCGTGATCATAAAAATGACAGAAATCGTTCCTACACAGTACAGAAGGGTTACAGCTGTGCCCATTGTTCAGGGGACCATGGAATTTGGAACTGCCCATCATTTGCGGCATTGAGCACAGTAGGCAAATGGGATAAAGCCAAACAATTGAAAGTGTGCTATCGTTGTCTTGGTAGTAGCCACATGGGAAACAACTGTTATCGTACTAGAGAATGTGGAATAGACGATTGCAAGAAGAACCACCATAAGCTTCTTCATGAAACTGAACTCAATGACTCCAGTAGAAGTAGAGTGCAACTGGAAGTGGTAGACCTACAAACACTGAACAAAGAGTGCACACAGCTCACAGTAAACACAAGTACATAGCACTGAGACCTGTACCGGTTGTATTGAATAATGGTAATAGGCAAATTCGAGTGAATGCGCTGCTTGACGATGGCAGCACAAAAACATATGTCAACTCGGACGTAGTGGCCGAACTAGGAATTACAGGTCAAAAAGAGTTGGTCACGGTTAGTGTACTGAATGGCAAAAATGAGACATTTGAGACAATGCCGGTGAGAATAGGATTGAGAAATGTGAACGGACAAGTTAACATTACAATGGATGCAAATACAACCACAAATGTCACAGGAAATCTTAAAGCTATAGATTGGAACAAACATTCATCAAAGTGGCATCACCTGCAAGGAATTGACTTTCCATGCATTGAATCGACACCGAAAGTTGACATTCTAATTGGACTGGACTACGCAGACTTGCATTATTCGCTGCATGAAAAACAAGGGCAGCCAAGGCAACCCACTGCAAGATTGACACCTCTAGGATGGACGTGTATCGGTCCGATAGATGCAGAGGACACTCTAGATAGCAGCTTGTTCACATATCATAGTCATAACAGTGAAAATGAAGATATTAGTGATATTTTGAGGCAATTTTGGAATGTCGATAGTGCCGGAAGCCAGAAGTCGTGTGAGCATATCTCCAAAATAGATCGCCAAGTGTTAGAAAAAACACAATCACGAATAGATAGTGAAGACAATCGATATACAGTCGCTTTACCATGGAAATACACTGATAGTAAGTTACCAGACATTTTGGTATGGCTATGAAACGCTTGGAGAATACCGAGAGAAAACTAGAGAAAGACCCAAAAGTCAAAGACATGTATCATGAAACAATAGAAAAGTATGTCGACAAAGGCTACGTACGTCGTATACCTGCAGCAGAGTTGAAATCAGAGGAAGAGAAACCGGAAAAGGAAACAACGAAGGTGCGGATAGTATTCGACGCGTCAGCCAAGTACAACAGCGTATCGTTAAACGACGTCATACACCAGGGTCCGAAGCTACAGGCAGATTTGTTTGATGTACTTTTACGGTTTCGAAAGCTCTCTGTAGCTGTAGTATGTGATATCGCGGAAATATATCTTCGCATTGGGATAATCGAGAGCGATCGGCCATTTCATCGGTTTCTATGGCGATCGCAACCAGCAGTAGAACCAGACGTGATGGAATTCAACAGTTTAGTGTTCGGTGTAAACTGTTCGCCATTTTTGGCTCAGCTAGTGTCACAGAATCATGCCAGATTGTACAGCACTGAATATCCATTGGCATCAGAGACAGTGTTGAAATCCACTTACATGGATGACAGTATGGACTCGGTTGAAACAGAAATCAAAGGAATTGAACTATACCACCAATTATCAGAATTGTGGGGTAACGCCAACATGCATGCCAGAAAGTGGATCTCAAGTTCACCTGTAGTGTTGAATGAAATTCCAGTTGCGGATAGAGCCAAGGAAGTAAATCTAGACTCCGGTTACTTGCCGTCAACAAAGACACTCGGAGTGATGTGGATCGCTGATCAAGATGTATTTTCATTTCAAGTGAATAGTGAGAATGACAGTACAAAGTTAACCAAGCGCATTGTCCTGAGTAAACTTGCCAAGCAGTTTGATACAATCGGATTTCTATCGCCATTCATCATTACTGGCAAGATCGTGCTACAAGATATATGGGCAGCTGGATATGACTGGGATAGCCAGTTGGACAGTGAAATAGAGACAAAAATGAGAACATGGTTCGCGCAGTTACCAGAACTGAACGATGTAAAAATCAGCAGAAATTTGAATTTCGCCAGCAGCAATAAAGAATCGACCATACATACATTCGTAGACGCGTCGTCTGAAGCATACTGGGCTGTGGTCTATGCGCGACATGAATTAGACAATGGAGAAATAGACATTCGGTTTATAGCTAGCAAAACGCGAGTGGCACCTCTAAAATCGACATCGATACCGCGTCTCGAACTGATGGCTGCTATTCTCGGGCTGAGACTGGCAGACAACGTTGTGAAAGCTCGCGACTTGAATATAAATAGTGTCGTGTTCTGGTCGGACAGTACAAACGTTTTGTGGTGGATACATGGACAGAGTCGCACGTATAAGCCATTTGTCGCGAATCGCGTTGGTGATATTCAGGAAATCACTGAACCAGAACAGTGGCGATATGTACCAACAACTACCAACCCTGCAGACTTGGCAACCAAGGGAATTTCTGCTGCTGATTTAGTCAACAGCCGGCTGTGGTGGAATGGGCCAGACTTTCTGAAGGAAGACACGCAATGCTGGCCAGAGAGAAAAGTGGGAAATAGTTCAGCCGGTGAATCGCAGCATGGGGGAGACGAAGTGAAGAAATCGGCACAGTTTGTGCATCACGTCAATGACGATCCACCTACAGAAGTTGGCTGGAGGCTAGATCCCGATCGCTTCTCGGGTTGGTGCAGATTAGTGCGTGTTTCGGCGTGGGTATCCAGATTCATTACGAACTGTCGTACCAGCAAACAGAATCGAGTCGAAGGTCCACTACAGGTTCAAGAACTTAGTGATGCTGAAATGCAACTGATAGCACAAGCTCAATTTGACAGTTTCAGTGAAGAATAGAAGGCTCTACGAGCAGGTAGAAATGTGTCGAAGTCGAGTACACTGAGAGCTTTAAATCCAAAGATTGACAATGAAGGTGTAATCAGAAGTGATAGTAGGTTAAAGAATGCAGAATTTCTATCCTACGACTGCAGATATCCAGTCATACTACCAAGAGACAGTTGGCTGACAAAACTTATAGTGAGATACTATCACAACCGTGGAAACCATTGTGGGACTAATCATACGTTGTCAGAACTTTCAGCCCACTATTGGGTTATCCATGGAAGGGAGGTAATTCGTGAAGTAGAGAAGAGCTGCATGAAGTGTCGTCGACGCCAGGCAAGACCAGCTCAACAAATCATGGCGTCACTTCCAAACATCAGACTGAACATGACGCTACGAGCATTCGCGAGTTCATCTGTAGACTTCGCGGGGCCATTCATCACCGTACAGGGCAGGGGCAAACGTCGAGAAAAACGCTACTTGTGTCTGTTCACGTGTTTAGCCAGCTGAGCTGTTCATCTGGAAGTCGCATACGGGCTTGATACAAGTTCGTTCCTCAACGCGTTTTACAGAATGGTAAACAGAAGAGGCCTGCCAGAAAGAATGCTATCGGACAACGGTGGTAATTTCGTCGGAGCAAATCGAGAGCTCAAAGAACTAGTTAGTTCCATCGAAAAAGACTACGTTAAAACCAGCACAGCAGACAAGAGAATCGACTGGCAGTTCAATCCTCCATTAGCTCCACATTGGGGAGGTGTGCACGAAAGCATGATTAAAGCAGCCAAGCGTGCCATATATGCCATATTAGATGGAGCAGACGTTACAGACGAGGAGCTTACAACTGCATTCACAGGGGCAGAAGCTTTGTTGAACTCCAGACCGCTAACGTACCAGTCGGCAAACCCAGGTGACAGCACGCCACTGACACCAAATCACTTTCTATTCGGCCAGGCGGGTGGAGAATTCGCGCCTTGCACTGTAGACACTACCGATTACAGTCCACAGAAGAGATGGCGGAGGGTCCAATAATTGGTTCGGCACTTCTGGCAACGCTGGATACGCGAGTGGATTCCAAGCCTTGGCACCAGGAAGAAGTGGCATCGAGATCAACCAGATGTTGCAGTCAATGATATTGTGATTGTCATGTCACCAGACACCTCACGGGGACAGTGGCCATTGGGTCGCATCACAGAGGTACATCCCGGACAAGATGGTCACGTGAGATCTGCAAATGTCTTCGTCGACCGGAAGGAGATCACCAGACCAATCACAAAATTGTGTCCGCTTGAACTAGATGTGTAATATCGCGTACCGTATATATATCTGATTGCTAGAAAAGCAGACTACAGAATACAAGTACCGACTATATGTGATTGCTAGAAAAAGCAGACTCTAACGAGAATACATATATTTGTGTATAAAAGTGTTAAGCTTATGAAGCTTTAAGAATGCACCGTGTGTAAAGGGCAGAATAAATCCCAGGGCATTCTTGTTTTGTATTCCTGAAAAGTTTAAGTTCAGAATGCACCGTGTTAAAGGGGCATAATAAACCCCTGGGCATTCTTTATTAGAGCAGCTTATAGAATATCGACAACTTACGAATCCAGTCAGAAGACTCGTCAACCATACCAGTGTCCAGTGATGTCTACTGGTATAGAACATTGATCGGCTGACATACTTTACTTTATTGTTGATAAAACTACATGTTTTCTATGAAATGCCATGACAATCTATGTATAACTTTCTGAATACATCGAATAGTCTTCAATACAGTTTTTATGCAGAACAATCATATGAGATATGGTAGATTCATAGACATTGTGTAAAATGACATACATTTTTTAATCGATTGGTATGAACTTTTGAATATCGATAGCAAGAACTATATTTGAATGTTGTAATAGAATATAATCGAGCTAAATCTAGAAATGAGTGTCACAATCTATTTTGGGGTTTAAAGTTTAGTTCACGTTATAGTATTGAAAAATTTATCTCTAAGTTTTTCAAGAAGGGGAGAATGTTCGGGAGAGATCTACCGATATAGGCCTAGAAAGTGATGCTAGCTTTTTTTAGATAGTTTAGCTTTTCGAAATGGATTCAGTTTTCATGAATGTAAGAGTTACGTCCCGTATCGTTATAGTCTCCATTGATAGCGCATGGTTTACAGAATCGCTGAAATAAATAGTTAAAATTAATAGAGTTTATCTTCGAATATCGATCGAACATACGTTTCGTGTGTATATTGATCCACTCAGTGCATTGGTTCCATGGTTATTTGCATTAGACCGCACATATTATACCCATTGGAAGCGGTTCATATCTGGAATAAGGTTAACAACAGAAAAAGCCTCATTGATGTCGGATGTGTATTTGAATATCAGGGAATTGGTAACCTTTGGTGAACTTCTTGTTCTGTACATGCTGGACATAGTGGACAAGAACGTCGACGAAGCTCTTAACGACTTGAGACAACAGAAAAGCCAATCACAGCTAAGAGCAAGCAAAATAGAGTTCCTCTCTGAAGGGTATATATCACCACCATATTCGACATTTATGATTCAATGTTAACTTTACTTTCACGTCGAAACGGTCATTGCGAGAACAGGATCTGCTGATTGCTACATTACTTGTAATACAACCCTCATATAATGAGTATATATTACTTCATCTGCTATATATTACTTTCTACATAACCCTCATATAAAGAGGATTTAAATTATCATCAGCTATTAATTAATTTCTACATAACCCTCATATAACGAGCATATCAGATTCCATCAGCTATTCATTACTTTCTACACAACCCTCATATAAAGTGTATATAAGATTTCATCATCACTTCTTTACTTTCTACATAACCCTCATATCAAGTGTGTATATGATTTCATCAGCTATTCGTTACTTTCTACATAACCCTCATATAAAGAATATATAATATTGTTCAGCTTTACATTACTTTCTATATAACCCTCATATAAAGAAAATATAATATTGCTCAACTTTCAATACTTTCTATATAACCTTCATATAAATAATATATAGTATTGCTCAGCTTTACCTTACTTTCTATATAACCCTCATATAAAGACTATATAATATTGCTCAGCTTTACAATACTTTCTATATAACCCTTATATAAAGACTATATAATATTGCTCAGCTTTACATTACTTTCTATATAACCCTCATACAAAGAATATATAATATTGCTCACCTTTACATTACTTTCTATATAACCCCCATATAAAGAATATATAATATTGTTCAGCTTTACATTACTTTCTATATAACCCTCATATAAAGACTATATAATATTTCTCAGCTTTACATTACTTTCTATATAACCCTCATATAAAGAATATATAATATTGTTCATCCAGATCAATTTCATTCTCTAATATGGTCGTGATTCTTATTCGTGTTTGAACTAATATGAAACAGACTATAGTGAATCATTCAGCGGAACAATTCATTTTGGTATTCATTATATTCAAGAACACTTACTACTCCAGTCAAGGTAGCTGGAATTGGCATCTATGTGCAAACTAATTGCAAAGGAATTTAGTTTAGCACTCTTACCTGCAGAAAAATAAATACTGTCTGTAATGAATGAATGGTGTTTTACGGCGCATCGACATCTAAGGTCATGTAGCGCGCATTAAAGTTATGTTTATTGTCGTAAATAAATACTGTCTGTTGGAGAACGAGGCCCATGTGAATAAAGTAATTCCACAAATATTCTGTTTTACTGGTATCCGATCACAACCCACTGCCAGTATTGCTAAAAGACAATACGCCGGTTTAGACAGCCATCTACAGTAGCCAGGATACAACGGTTGACACTACTCCTTACATGTTACGAGTAAATGTAAATAAAAAAAGGATGACCACGCTGGCTGGTTAACCGATGTCCACGTTAGAAACAATTAAAAGATTCACAAATACCTTGTGAAATAATAATTACCCTTGGACAATTAGAGGAGACACCAATAAATACTGCGCACAATAGATAGTGTTACTGTCTAAAGCGGAATTGCTTGTACATGGTTGGTCCAAAAGGTGTTCCGACAAGGATATATATTCACGATTGGCAAGCACTGCATTCAGTTAATATGGGTCAAACCATTATATCCGATATTGCAAGTAACCGATCTGAAATCCTACCTTGATAAGGGCCGGTACGGTTACGGTGCATCCCGGTATAGCCCGTATAGACGATCGTCTCGACGGTCATCGGCTCTCTCGATGTCCCCCGGTGTTGACACGGCGATGCAATACGATGCAATACAGTGTGACCGTGTTGTTGTCACGATGTGAACAGGATATAGTCTTGCATGTTCACTGCTGCCATGGCGTGCCGGGAAGGTCATATTAATGTTTAAACATGTTTAAAAAATATAATCTCCTTCCCGGCGCACCGCGGTCGGCCACGGTACGCCACGTAACATCCCGGCCTGACTACGGTGTCGACCCGGTGGGCCACGATACATCCCGGCCTGAATACGGTTTGTACCGTGGTCCCTATGTGACCTAGGCTTTAGCAAGCATGGATTAATAGTGAAACAAACGGGACCAGTATCATATGAGATTGAGTTGCAAAATGGCATGGTAGTGGAGTATATTGAATACGGTACAGAAGGGATGTTTCCCGACAGGAAGTGGTACCAGTACCAGTAACTGAAGCGGTGTACAATCAATTAACGAATTGAGAAGTAGCTGCACATGTCCCGGGGCTATCAGATATAGAAATAAGTCAACCGCAGCCGGTAAACCACCGAATACACAAGACATAGAAAGTGGGACCGGAACTAATTGATAAATCACAAAGGCCTCAACGGAACAGAAAGCAGCCAAATTCAAACTAACTGGTTGCTACTACATGTGGAATCCTGAACTAACTTGATACAGACTATAGTGAATCATTTGTGGAATAATACTTTATTTCATAGGGACATACATTTTGATATTCTTTAGCTGTTCAACTATAAATATCATGCATTGATTAGAGTTAGTACAAAGAAGTTGGAAACGTATTGATCTTTTCTTTGATGTTAAATTAAATAAGTTATTACAGTGTTTAAAATGTTTTTCTTGACAGTTATCTCTGCAATACTTGTGTTCACCTTAGTGAAAACGGAGGCATCTTTGGCTACCGAGCGAAAGTGCTCTAAATTCCACTATGAGGAGCAGACGCTATATAAAATTGTTCGCGTAGAGCATGACATGGAACTCTTGGACATTGAAGTTAAGGATATGGGTGAGAAGATGGAAGCATTTACTGAACGAATTGGTGCGAAGATGGAAGCATTTACTGAAAGCAACTTGGAACCGAGAGACAAGATTGAGAATAACATAAGAAATTATCGAATTGAATTAGAAGAAATAAAAGTGGAGATTGAGAAACAACGCGAAGATCTTGTCGCCCTCAAAGGTAAACGAATTACGAAATTCATAAATGCAGGTATCTATTGCACACAAACTGAGCACATATAGTGGATGCGAAAGTTATAATACAGTGCATATTGTCATGTACTAGTATACTATATCGTTCATTTGGCGCAACAAGTGGAATAGATGAAATGTTTTCCTAAATCACTTTATGCATGTTATTGTGGAAAACATAAACCCGCATATGCAACAACACATATAGCTGCACTTCTGCTACTTGGCAACTGTCAATGTTGGCGAAACAACTCATATAACTGCACATGTGCTACTTGGCAACTGTAATTACTGGCGAAATAACTCACATAACTGCATTGGTACTATTTGGCAACTGTCAATGTTGGCGAAACAACTCATATAACTGCACTTGTACTATTTGGCAACTGTCAATGTTGGTGAAACAACTCATATCACTGCACTGGTACTATTTGGCAACTGTTAATGTTGGTGAAACAACTCATATAACTGCACTGGTACTATTTGGCAACTGTTAATGTTGGTGAAACAACTCATATAACTGCACTGGTACTATATGGCAACTGTTAATGTTGGTGAAACAACTCATATAACTGCACTGGTACTATTTGATAACTGTTAATGTTGGCGAAACAACTCATATCACTGCACTGGTACTATTTGACAACTGTCAATGTTGGCGAAACAACTCATATCACTGCACTGGTACTATTTGGCAACTGTCAATGTTGGCGAAACAACTCATATCACTGCACTGGTACTATTTGGCAACTGTCAATGTTGGCGAACCAATTCATATCACTGCACTGGTACTATTTGGCAACTCTCTATGTTGGCGAAACAAAACTGCACTTATGTTATTCTGGAATGCACTAAATTCATACAACCGCTGAACCTCTGGAAGGGCCGTAACTAATGCTCCCCAACCCGATTGCCTTTCTTTAATGTGTCATGTTTGTATGCACATGTATATATGTAATATGAATCGAGCAATACAATATAAGATTAAGCTAACTGCTGAACATGTTATTTGGAAGATGTTAAGCCTAAGCCAAAACGTTTTCTTCCAGCTATCCGATATAGCTTACATTTTGAGCACGAATGGAAATAAACCTTTTTAAAGTCTAAACTGTAAACATTTACAGTATCATCCAATTAGAAATCAAGATTCGCCATATCACCTAATTAAACTGTTGTAGCGAAACCCCCAAAATAACACACTGATTGGAATTCAACAGACCTACACAATCTGTTTTGCAGGTGTAACCTTCAACATCTTTAGGTTTCAATGGATTTAGTTTTTGTATTGGTAGTATACCACAAATTGAGGATGATGAGGTGATATAGCCATTCAGTCTTGTGGATCAGTTGCGACCAGTTGTATTTTTTATTTTGAGGATGATGCATACATATAATGTATGATTTCATTATGAGTGTGTCTATAATGAAAAGGAATTCGATCATGCACAGTATACGGTGGCTGCCGATGGCTCCAAATGGCTTAAACCAGCAGATATGTAGTTGTGGCTATGTTGTTTCTGTTGAAGAATGGAAGATATATTAGGAGAAGGGAACGATTATACGATGACGGTATTACGATGACGGTATTAAGCCAACAGATATGTAGTTGTGGTTACGTTGTTTCTGTTGATGCATAAAAGAGATATTATGTCAAGGGAACGATTATACGATGACGGTATTACGATGACACGATGTTATTCCTAATACGCTGCACTCGTCGAATACAGTAAGGCGTCTAATTAGAAAATAATAAAAAAAAATAAGAATTCACCAAATTGAACGAAATAAGAAAAACGACAATCAACAGAAAGAAATAATAAATTATTCTCCCTTGCATTTTATCTCCCACAGGTTTTGGCTCTGGACAAATGGCTTAGGGGTTCAAACCTCAACTACATGTTTAACTACACTATGATACACTACATGCATTTGATTTGGCCATATCCAAGCAAGATTAAAAACAACCCGTCACCATAATGCCAGTAGCGCCTGTGGTATAAACGTATACTATATTAGCGAACATGGTCAATGATTTGTAATCGAATTTATCAATATCTAAAATAGTAGCACTTTAATCTTGTGCACGATACCAACAATGGCATGAGTTGCACAAGTAATATACTCCTATTATTGGTATTATATATATATATATAATATTATATATATATTTATTGTTCCTACTGGTATTGTAATTGAGCATGGAAGTCGGAAGGAGGTAGGGACGAAGGTTCCAAGCGAAAACGTGATTTATAACATGTTCGTGCAAAACAGATGACTGGCTCGTTCAAATAATTTATGTATGTTACGTAATTACTTTCAGAGAAACAGTTCATCCGGCCTCCAGCGTTCAACGTCCATAGTCCAACAGATCTCACTCTTGCTACTAACGAGGTCATCGTATACAAAGTAGAGCTGCTAAATGAAGGCGAATGCTATGATATAACTACTGGTGTATTCACTGCACCTACAGCTGGTCTCTACATGTTTGCTGAGCATATGTGTAATTATCCTAATCGATACATGTATTACGGTATTGTTGTTTAAGACACGTTGGTGGCCGCTAGCACACATACAGACAGCACTAACTATTCTTGTTCTTCTGTTAATGCTGTCGTAAGGGTAAACAACGGGGGACGTGTATTTGTTAAATGTACGTCTGGACGCTCGGTACAACAGCTTTACAATGCTAACAAATATTTGAATTCATTCAATGGCATTCTACTTCATGAATGATGCAATACACTTCTTATGCCAGTATGCTAGAGCCAAGTGAAGTAGCACATAGTTTTCATATCAAGCACTGTAGGATGATTATATGTCACAAATCACATACATCACACCTGTGGTAAATAGCCTTGTATTTGTCCCATATTTAGCGACAATCAAATCTCTTATAACTAAAACATGAGTGGTTTTGTACATTGTTTTAATATTACTGTTTAAATATGTTGTGTATGCTTGTACAAAAATGAGACGTAAATAAACATTTATCTATCTATAATTTATCTATATATACATCACACCGGTGTGTTAAATAGCCTTGTATTCGTCCCATATTTAGCGACAATCAAATCATATACATCACACCGGTGTGTTAAATAGCCTTGTATTTGTCCCATATTTAGCGACAATCAAATCATATACATCACACCGGTGTGGTAAATAGCCTTGTATTTGTCCCATATTTAGCGACAATCAAATCATATACATCACACCGGTGTGTTAAATAGCCTTGTATTTGTCCCATATTTAGCGACATTCAAATCATATACATCACACTGGTGTGGTAAATAGCCTTGTATTCGTCCAATATTTAGCGACAATCAAATCATATACATCACATCGGGGTGGTAAATACCCTTGTATTTGTCACATATTTAGCGACAATCAAATCATATACATCACACCGGTGTGGTAAATACCCTTGTATTCGTCCCATATTTAGCGACAATCAAATCATATACATCACAACGGTATGGTAAATACCCTTGTATTTGTCCCATATTTAGCGACAAACAAATCATATACATCACACCGGTGTGGTAAATAGCCTTGTATTTGTCCCATATTTAGCGACATTCAAATCATATACATCACACCGGTGTGGTAAATACCCTTGTATTTGTCCCATATTTAGCGACAATCAAATCATATACATCACACTGGTAAATACCCTTGTATTCGTATCATATTTAGCGACACATCACATTTAGTCACATCATATTTATCACACAATAGACGGATATGTAGTCCAGTGGTTAACACGTTTGACTGGTAATCCAGGGATCGCAGGTTCAATCCCCCGTCTGACCATAATAAAATTAACAGTCTTTCAGATTGGACTTTATGCCGAAGTCTCGTGTCGGTGCTGTACACCGTGCACGTAAAAGAACCAGAGGAGACTCTGGAATGTGTCTCTGTCTGTATCATTGCAATATCCTCCAAAAATCTAAAATGACTAATCTCTTCAGGAGGCGTCGCTCATATGGGCAACCGGTAGCGACGATAAATAAACGTAAAACACACACACATTTATCACACCAGCTATTGTTAAAGACACTGAAAAGCAAATGATCGCATGCACTTGTCATTGACTTGTGGTTGTAAAGCAACAAATACATTGCCTATTAAATACATAATAAAAAGTAAAACCATACAGTATGTTTGTTCATTTATATTTCCAATCTTTCATTTCTTCTGATACCACATCCATTGTGAAGAGGTATTCAAATCAACCTGGAACACAGCAAGAATATTAAAAATATAACGCTTCACATAGCCAGTGCTCACCTGTGAATAACGTCACTGTGTTTACACACTGTATTCCTCCGCCAACTAATACAGTATACCAACCTTCAGTTTGTAATGGCCCGAATTCGTATACCACATCTTTTCTACACATCAACTAGTCTGAAGTCTACTCAAGTCACATAATTTCTCAAAAAACACAAAAACTATACACTGCCTGAAGAAGGGTGACAGTAGGTTTCTTCACCAGCTTTAGTTTAGTTTAAGCGTAAATTTCATTTGAGAAATTATCATAATTACACTCTTCATTTGCAATGGATTTTTGCAGATTAAATGGAAAATCATAATTCAATGGATTAATAGCCAAGCGGCCTAGGGTGCTAGTACTCCCCACAGCGTTATAATACCACAGTTCCGTGCGAGTTCGAAACATTGCAACTGTGAGGACAATCACGAGTATACAGTTAGTTAACTATAATGTTCATTTTATTACGTAACATATTTGTCATCTAAAATGATATTTTTATTCGAGTTATTAATGAATAAAAGATATTTTCCAAATGTTTGTTGTTAAAAGGTTTTATATGTATTCATTTCTATTTACTTTATTGTTTATTTCATGCGTTTTATATCAGTTTATGAAGTCTATACATGTACTACTATTACTTTCATTTCACACCACTAGCTGCAAAAACCTTCAAATTGTTTGATACCTTCATTTTTGATCGAACCCTGTCCCTTCGACGCCACAAGCATTATATATTCCAAATTTATGGTTGTTAAAAAAGTTTTATATTTATTCATTTTTATTTACTTTATTGTTTTCACGCGTTTTATTTCAGTTTATGTAGTATATGCATGTACTACTATTACATTTTTTCCATTTCACACCACTACAAGCGAAAAGCTTCAAAACGTTTGATTTGTTTCCCGGGATAACGGGAATGTTAACAAAATCGTGAAAAGTAAGAATTTCATGAAGTTTCTTGCATATTGATATAAATTTTAAATATTAAAAAGATACAAAAAATATACCTTCATTGAGGTTCGAACCCTGTACCTTCGACACCACAATCATTCTATATTGCCACTCCACCAACGGGGCTGATTTCTACCTATAATTTCAAGGCTATTATTATTATACCTATTGTGACATTACTGTGACCTAAGTTCGACTGAATATGCATATTTCTCATGTAAATTCGAGCTAGTAATATTTTATTGCAAATAAATAGCAAATATGTCATACATAAAAAGATAATACTATAATCTCAATATTGATATGTACCCATGTGTAGCAAGATGGACCGACAAAGCCAGATCACAATACTCAATCAGACTCAATCAACACTCAGTACAATATTTACAAGTTTAGTAACAATAAGCCTATAAATTATTTGTATGAATGATGATGATGATGATGATGATGATAATATACTGTAATGTATGTTCACCCGAATATCTTGCTCTTAAACAGTTCCTCTCTAAGTCTATACCATCAATGCAATACTTGCTAATTGTCTTTGGTGAATGTTCGCTAACGTTACACCAATCTCGTATACTTGTGCGTTGTTAACGTTCTACAACGTTATGCACAACGCTCATGTGACGTAATCACATTTAAACCGTATACTATGCGTAGGTAACATAAACTAAAAATAGATTCACGTATCTATGTTTGACTCGATGATTCCAATCCTTGACGACGATGTTCCCGTTCTGGCTCCCAGTATAGTGTTGGCTTCCTTGAACTATCTCAAGTAGACCAAGAACATCGTAGTGAGTGTTGTGGCGACATACGCTGCGAGCCCCAAATTGTCTCGACTCCGGGGGATATACCACGTCCGTGCAAAACAGTAAACTCTGGCTCCGGGAACTCTATGTTTGGGTAAAACAGCAAATACGTTCCTGGTAATGTCCTTCCGGGCAACGATCCAATCTCATTCCACGCCGGGAATATACGTCCAGTGGATGAAGCTTAAATATATATAGCATATGGAAAATACTAGGTAAATTCCTATAATGTAACGTGCTACAAGTGCACCAATAGTATACTGGCTATACTATTTTCAGTCACGCTTCTTACTTCCCTTATAGTTACACATACTATCGTTCGTTTATGATTATCAACCATAGTAAATGATAATGATGATATGAATCACGTGTTACTGACCACGTGTGACTGACACGTGTTACCATTTCAAATAATACACGGTCATTATTATATATTAAAATACAATCTTCTGCCAGTAATAATACTTAATTATGGAGCCGTGAGTATAGAACCACATAAACATCATACCTCATTGGCGTTCCATAGCTAATATATTAACACAAAATCTTTCAACAAAACAGTTACGGACAGAAATACTCTAACTCTATACGGCATAATTTCGGCATAAATTATGAAACTATAGCTAAACAGAATGAACGTTTACATACACAATGTTCAAATTAGCTAATACAATTTTAACATAAAGTTCCACATACCTCGTTTTCCGAGCAAATATAAAAAATGTCCTGGAATATATTCACTCTATTCCAGGTCTGTCGTAACAGTCAAATGTGTGTGCGCCAAATAGCATGAAACTGGCGGCTTTTTTTACCACGGTGGTCTGCCTAGACCGGAAATATGTACGAGTTGTACACATTCCGTGAATTTGATATCAAGCTATTCGGCTGTATCTTTATCAACCGATGATGATTGAGTTTATTTATCCTCGCCTCCAGCGAACCATATGGGCGAGCCTACTAAGAAGATTATTCCTCTGTGGTGCTTATGTTGACATCCTCAGATGGCTCCTTCTTTCCGTGCCAGGGTGACAAGGCCTGGTCTGTACGTGGTCCTTTAGAGGACGACCCTCCTCACTGTTGGTCACCCCGCAGCAGCATTTATACGGATCTGGCAGTTAGACATCTGGTCGTCGATTGTCTCTCAGGGGAGCGTGGATGCCACGACCGTTGCCGCTCCCCCAGGTCCGCTGTCTCGTCTATCCGCCGGAGAAGTAAAAAGAGGAGAAAGATCGAAGAAGCAAGCCAGCGAAGATATAGTGTGTATTTAGCACTATCTAGAAGAGATGGTGGATCTGTCCTAATGTGCCATAGCCGTGGGTCCACATGCTGGCGAGCCTCCCCCTTCGCACGACCGACGACCAGAAAATACCAGAATCCTACACTGCTGCGGGATGTGCCCCGGTCACGACGTTATCAACCGAGGCCTGGCCTGGAGGTTATAAAACTTTTCTCCAATCTCAAAACTCAGTCTCAATCGTCTTATTGGTTCAGCTGACAATAACACTCAGAAACAACCAATCAGATCACTTAAGCTTGAGTTTGAGATATGAGAACAGTTTTATAACCTCGGGGCCTGACCTAGTGGTTTATAACTTTTTTACAATAAGTCTAAAGTTATGAAAATGATAACTTTGTCATTTCTGAACCGAATTGCATAAAAATTGCATGTACGTTTATGATTGCTAATGCCGAAACTAATGCACTAAGTTGTAAGCGAAAACTTTAAAGATTTATACATGAACGCAAAAAATTTACAAAAACCTGATGCAATCTTAGCATACAGATATGGCAAAATGGAGGCCCGTATCTCAACGTTGTGACACTGAGTCAAGGTTTATAATGCAACATTTCATATTCAAGTCATCGCAGAATCCAGTATGTCTTTCTGGAAAGATGGACAGATGGTCGTCCGTACCCACAAGTGTTTATTACGTGCCTTATGCTTCATTCTCTATAGCCACATAAACGACATTGATGGCCTCCTAATTTTCTATAGCCACATAACCTTTAACACTAGACCACTAGACAGTAAACATACTATTGTTCTCTTAGCCACGTAAGTCCCATTTTATGGGTGCGGAGAGACGGGGGATAAAAACATTGTCCCCTCTGATGAAACCAATTAAACTGTGACAGATATTCAGTAGATGCCACCAGTGGTGTTCAAGAGTAGCTCGTTGAAGTTGTAATTAACTAAAATACGTAGGCTATCGTCAGGATATTCTGTCAGGATATAACTGTCTCTATGACGCTTAAGACATACATCTATAACATAATTATGAGTATCTGAGAACATTTCGATACATTTTATGTTGTTTATAAAGATATGTGATATATATGATCGTATCCAAAAAAATGAGGCGTGACACATATGAGGCGTGACACATATGATTTCATGACCGTCCTTATTGTATACAGATAACAATATGTTGTTTGTCCGTCTGTCCTTATTTCATACATACATCAATAGCTTGTTTGTCCGTCTGTCCTTATTGCATACAGATAATAATAGGTTATTTGTCCGTCTGTCTTTATTGCATACAAATAACTATTAGTTGTTCGTCCTTCTGTCAATTTTGCATACATATAGCTACAGTTTGTTCGTCCGTCTGTCTGTCAATAATGCATAAATTATTGTTGCCATATATTTATGACATCTTCATCCACCATTTCTAATATCTCCCATATTAATCAAGATATCAGCACAATAATAGTGGGAGGACAGGGGAGTTCTGCCAAACCACACCCGATTGTTTGTACAATTACATAGGATGACTGGTGGCATAGGACTTGAATAGGGCACGAACAACTGCAAACAGTAATGAGATAGATACCACAGTTGGTTCGAGCATTGACAACATCCAGGAATACAATAGAGGCGATGCAAACAATCTGAACAGTGATCTGCAAGGCAGTCATACTGCTGAGCTTCCTGAAGCCCTGGATTCAGAATGAGAACAATCAATGCCGATTAGGTCTACCTATACGCCCATGTTGTGGAAGGATTCTCCAGATATGATGTCAGAAACAATTAACAATAAATATATGATGTCAATCATCAGCTTCAAATCTTGAACCAGATGGTGCCAACCATCGATGCTGAACCACATGTTTAGTTTAGATTGGTAATTGGCATTGGTCGGCTTCAAAGTTTGAACAAGATGATGCCAACCATCAATGCTGCACAACAAGATTGGGTTACATTGGTAGATGATCTTGGCTGCTTCAAAGCTTGACCATAATGATGCCAACCATCAATGCTGCACAACCAGATTGGGTTACATTGGTAATTGACAATGGGCAGCTTCAAAGCTTGAACATGATGATGCCAACCATCAATGATGCACAACAAGATTGGGTTACATCGGTAATTGACTTTGGTTAGCTTCAAAGCTTGAACCAGATAACATGTCCGGAACCACCTACTGTAGAAACATTACATAATTGTCTATGCAAGAGAATTATGAAGCTAGAACACCTAGATTCAACATATGAATTCCTTGTCCAGGTCTATTCCACTCTTCCATATGTGCCCTTAGGGTCATTCGATAGAAAGCAGTAGACCTGGCATACAGGTGGCATGTAAAATACAGAACAATACAGCTTTGTGGTAGCGTTTCATAGCATATATGTCAATCACTATACGTCCTTGCACATCAGATAACTCTACAGGCTCTATTGTGATCTGTCATCGATGTCAATCACTATACGTCATTGCACATCAGATAACTCTACATGCTCTATTGTGATCTTTCACGGATGTCAATCACTATACGTCCTTGCTCATCAGATAACTCTCCAGGCACTATTGTGATCTTTCGACGCAGGTGTCAATAATCAGTGGCTTCCCTGTCCGAGTGGCCAAGGTCGTTGACTTCAAATCACTTGCCTCTCGCCGCAGCTTGTTCGAATCCCACTGTGGTTCGACTTATTTCATTTGAGGAAGCTATCCAGCTGCCTTGTGGAATACCGGTGTCACGCGAGTGTCTGCCCAACCCTGAAATACTGCTCCGAAGGTCACCCGGGCTGTTCAACCACCAATCATATCTGGAAAGTTGATGGGAGAGAATGTTACGTGGATTGTTGATGGAAGAGCATGTTGCGTGGGTTGTTGATGGGAGAGCATGTTGCTTGGATTGTTGATGGAAGAGCATGTTGTGTGTGTTGTTGATGGGAGAGCATGTTGCTTGGGTTGTTGATTGGAGAGCATGTTGCTTGGGTTGTTGATGGAAGAGCATGTTGCGTGGATTGTTGATGGAAGAGCATGTTGCTTGGGTTGTTGATGGAAGAGCATGTTGCGTGGATTGTTGATGGAAGAGCATGTTGTTTGTGTTGTTGATAGGAGAGCATGTTGCTTGGGTTGTTGATTGGAGAGCATGTTGCTTGGGTTGTTGATGGAAGAGCATGTTGCGTGGATTGTTGATGGAAGAGCATGTTGCTTGTGTTGTTGATGGAAGAGCATGTTGTTTGTGTTGTTGATGGGAGAGCATGTTGCTTCGGTTGTTGATTGGAGAGCATGTTGCTCGGGTT
Source organism: Archivesica marissinica (assembly GCA_014843695.1). Classification (NCBI taxonomy): domain Eukaryota; kingdom Metazoa; phylum Mollusca; class Bivalvia; order Venerida; family Vesicomyidae; genus Archivesica; species Archivesica marissinica. The sequence continues at coordinate 29,446,337 of CM026391.1, read as the reverse complement.
GCTGATGGAAGAGCATGTTGCTTGGGTTGTTGATGGGATGGCATGTTGTTTGAGTTGTTGATGGGTGAGCCTGTGGCTTGGGATGTTGATGGAAGAGCATGTTGCTTGGGTTATTGATGGGAGAGCATTTTGCTTGGGTTGTTGATGGAAGAGCATGTTGATTGGGATGTTGATGGCTGAGCATGTTGCTTGAGTTGTTGATTGGAGATTATGTTGCTGGGGTTGCTGATGGAAGAGTATGTTGCTTGGATTGTTGATGGGAGAGCATGTTGCTTGAGTTACTGATGGGAGAGCATGTTGTGTGGAGTGTTGATGGGAGAGCATGTTGCTTGTGTCGTTGATGGGAGAGCATGTTGCTTGTGTTGTTGATGGGAGAGCATGTTGCTTGGGTTGTTGATAGAGGAGCATGTTGTTTGTGTTGTTGTGGGAGAGCATGTTGCGTGGATTGTTGATGGAAGAGCATGTTGTTTGTGTTGCTGATGGAAGAGCATGTTGCTTGGATTGTTGATGGGAGAGCATGTTGCTTGAGTTACTGATGGGAGAGCATGTTGCTTGGATTGTTGATGGGAGTGCATGTTGCTCGAGTTACTGATGGGAGAGCATGTTGTGTGGAGTGTTGATGGGAGAGCCTGTTGCTTGTGTCGTTAATGGGAGAGCATGTTGCTTGTGTTGTTGATGGGAGAGCATGTTGCGTGAGTTGTTGATAGAAGAGCATGTTGTTTGGGTTGTTGATGGGATAGCATGTTGTGTGGAGTGTTGATGGGAGAGCATGTTGCTTGGGTTGTTGATAGTCTGTGTTGTATAGCTCGGAATAAAATGTCATTGATTAAAATTCTTACAATTTCAGTATGTTGTGGCATCATGGGTTATACATTTAGTAGTTTTATTTAACATTCTGTTACAGAATATGGGAAACTGATTACTATAACCAATATGTGCAACAATTATACTGGTTATGCACTGTGGTGTATTGGAGTATATGTGATATATCAAAGTACTGGTTGCATCCGTGATTCTGGTCTGTTACAGAATATGGTACACTGATCACTATTAACAATGTGTGCAACAGTTATGCTGGTTAGGCACTGTGGTGTATTGGAGTATATGTGATCCATCAAAGTACTGGTTGCATCCGTGATTCTGATATGTTCATCTACTAGTTGTTCTAACCCCGGAGAACTGGTGTAAGTTGACAAGTCATTGAATAGATTACCATTAACAAATTGCGGTTAACATCACCTATTATTAGTACTTCTAGGTCTGCATATCATTGATAAATAGTATCTATTTCAAAACGATCATTCCATCGGATGGCGATAGACTTGGGAGGCAAGACAATATTTACTATGTTTGAGAAACAATCTAGGTATGTCCTGAGTTTCAACTCTATATTGTCTCGGATATACAAAAGAATGCCACCATCCCCGTTTCTCGTATCATTATCCTTTCTAAATGGAGTGTTTTAAAGCCCTAATGGCATCATTAGTTTGAACAGTTGAGATTATTTCATTGCTATTACCTATTAGTGCAGTTGTCCTATTATCATTATTGTCAATGTGTATCATATCACCATCTGTATAAGTTATACTATCAATAGACGATTCTATTTTAGTACTGTATGAATTATCTCCCCTGATAAATACTCCCCAACCGCCATGTCCGACATTACCGAAGTGAAAACTTAATGAAATAGTGATAATCCCTTTAAACAGTAAAATATCGTATACAATGCCGTATTAACGCGGTGGTGGCCGACAGTGTGCTGTGGTCAATTGCAATATTAATCAGAACATACTTTATGACTGGGAACATTCACCATGCCCGATTCACAATTATTTTAACGCCGAGGAGTGTGCATGTACCATTAACAGCAACATATGTCTTACTATTATTAATATTATACACAATATATCATTACTATCGGCAATTACATTGTTGTAATTATTATGTATTGCATAATTATCCCTGTGTGATTGTATGTGAAAGCAGGGTCGGTTACTAACTTTGTTGCAGCGCTCTAATTATGTGTGGGTGTCTGCAAAAATAACATGGTACGTTGGTCGCTAGATCGGACAGGTGGGTTTTCACCGGGTACTCCGGTTTCCTCCCACATGAATGTCCACATTTTACGCTTTCACCCTCGCCAAGGAGATTAATATAAGTTATTAAAAGTTGTTTTGTAATCGTTGTAAAATAAATAAAGTTTAAACAAAAACAACATCAAAAAATGTGTAATTAATTGTTTGTTTCAACTGTAACCTATTTTAACATGTACCAATGTTTATCCCCATTTTTGATTTTGTTTTGGGACATTGTTAAAATAGGCTACTGTTGAAACAAACAATTAATTACACATTTTTGATGTTGTTTTTGTTTATAGCATTATCACTAATTATGGCCTCAATTTTCAATTTTGTATTATAATGAATGAAAGTTTGTTCTTAGTAATGTCTATGTTTAAATTTCGTGCCTACATTCTTTTCATTCCAATAAAGAATGCGTTTTTGTAATTATACAATTACACGATTTAAATCATCCTCACATGATTTAGCTATTGAAGGTTATCGTTACATACACCTACCTAGCATGGGAACAGGCGTCGATATTGTTTGCCTGGACAGTCAAATACATATTTTTTAACACCGAGACTTGGGCCGTATTGAGTTTCTAATCATATCAATGTCATTTTGCCAGAAGTTAAAAAGTGAAATATCGACAGAATGGAACCCAGGCTAACACCAACCACGAACCGAGAGATTATGCATTTATTGTAATCATAGAATATCGCTTCATACTAATTTGCCCTCATTGCTCAACTTTAAGATCGAAATACATTAAACGATATAGAGGATATTTGTGTTTATTAGTGTAAGATATGATTTGATTTCATCGAGTGATCATCGGAATTTGTATTTCCGCTAGTGGCGTTAACCGGATATGCATATTTCGGTGATCACGAGATGACATCAAATCCTCTCTTACACTGATAAACACATATCTTCTTTTTCTGTTATGATTTCCAATGATTTTGGCTAATATAATAGTTGTTATCAAAGTTAATTTATTTTAATTGTCCCTGTCTGGAGCCACATTTCACTACATTCCACAATCGCACATCCACATATGTTAGTGTGAGAGAGAAATTATTTTATTATAGTGACATGTGCATTAAACATAAATAACAAACAAATATATACAAAATGTTGCACCCGACCCAGTGGGCCTATAAGTCACCTCATGTACAAAGTTACAGTTAATGACATTTAAGTGTGAACGTCCGTAATAAGAAAGAGTTCCGGTATAACTTTCATGTTAATTTCTGTTTGATGTCAAAATTAAAAACTACAGACAAAACAATAGGAATAATTTTGTTACTTTATAATTAATTGTCATGATAATAATAAAATAGATAAAATACAAACGTACATCTAACCGCGCAGGAATACGATACGCAACCAGTGGCAATGAGAACACCTTTATTATTCATTGGAAAACATAAAAGATATTACCATACTTGGCCGAATATACATAACTTTATTAATCTTGTGTCATTCGATTCCAGCACAATATCAACTGGTATTTCTAAAATAATATATTTTGCATATCAATAACACATTTCATATAATTGAATACTAATACCTCCTTTGTAAAGTTCCAAGTCACTTCCTATTGTTTCTGTTTAACTGCTATATTTATGCAATAATCTTACTACTGTATTGTATTATTGCATTGTGGGGCTAGGGAGACAACTCGTCCTACATTGTTTACTTCGAATTTGTAGCGGTTATTTACCTTGTACTAATTAGTGATAAATCCAGTTTGCAAGAGTGTTCACTTCTGAATAGAAGCAGCATACGTAGCATGTGGTAATAGTTGAATACCTGAAGATTATTTAACCATTTCCTTCATAGATATTTAGGTTAATATACTATAATATCTCCAGAGGGCCATTTAGCTATCATGTGGATAAGTAGTGGCCATATCTATCCCATCTCCATTGATATTGCTGGGACTAAATGAGATTCTGGTTATTATTATGAAGATTTGTTTGGCTACAACATTGGCAATGAATGTCGTATTTGTAATGGCGTCAATGGGTGTTTCTATGGGGTAAATGGTTAAGATCAACACCCGTCAATCAAATCAAGATGACGGCCACAATTCAAGATGGCCTCCATAATGCAAGATGGCTGTTAAAATTGCCATCAAAACAAAATAATTTTACGATTTAAATGCCTTATATAATTTCAAACGAGGGGGGGCGGATAATATATAGCTTAGGCCACAATTTCAGTAGTTTTGGTCCTTGGTATTGTAATTTGAGCAAACAATACTCATATTCATTAGATCTTTGAGGGAAAGGACGTTTCGTGTGTATATTGATCCACTCAGTGCATTGGTTCCATGTTTATTTGCATTAGACCGCACAAACGATACCCATTGGAAGCGGTTCATATCTGGAATAAGGTTAACAACAGAAGAAGCCTCATTGATGTCGGATGTGTATTTGAATATCCGGGAATTGGTAACCCGTTCTCAGAGACCTTTGTTGATCTTCTTGTTCTGTACATGCTGGACATAGTGGACAAGAACGTCGACGAAGCTCTTATCGACTTGAGACAACAGAAAAGCCAATCACAGCTAAGAGCAAGCAAAATAGAGTCCTCTCTGAAGGGTATATGCTCCTTGTTTGATCAAGTCATGTCATAAAAGGTTACCTTGGCCCGAAGTAGATGCACTATTGCTTGAAGGAGCAGCTGCTATAAATATGCTGAAACTACAGGACAACAAGACTTGTGGCGATGGATTCCACCAGGAATGAGGTCTCGTGAGTCCCATTGTAAGTTGTAAGAACTCTGTATAAAGTACATAGCAGCATTTCGGAAGATATACACTCAAAAGTAGACCATGGGGTACACTAATGTTGTCCATTGATAATAATAGATTCAAGACTGTCAAACTAATTACAAGTAATATCCTGGTGAATATTCACATACTATATATATACATACTTTATCTAGTGTAATCCATTATATCGTATCGACGTGATTTCTATACCGGTTGCAGAATTATCTCCAAGAAATGCAATATAGCTATGTCTTATCACACCATGATTCTAGCAGAAAGATTACATCAGTGAAGACAGAGAAAAATAACTTTACAAGTAAGGTCGTAACTATTAACTAATAGTGCTACACGTTCAGGATGTCAGATTTTTCTACATTTCTGGAGATATTTTCGTCTTGAGAAATTGAAATTATCACCACCATATTCGACATTTATGATTCAATGTTAACTTTACGTTCACGTCGAAACGGTCATTGCGAGAACAGGATCTGCTGATTGCTACATTACTTGTAATACAACCCTCATATAATGAGTATATATTACTTCATCTGCTATATATTACTTTCTACATAACCCTCATATAACGAGCATATCAGATTCCATCAGCTATTCATTACTTTCTACATAACCCTCATATAAAGTGTATATAAGATTTCATCAGCACTTCGTTACTTTCTACATAACCCTCATATAAAGTGTATATACGATTTCATCAGCTATTCGTTACTTTCTACATAACCCTCATATAAAGTGTATATACGATTTCATCAGCTATTCGTTACTTTCTACATAACCCTCATATAAAGTGTATATATAATCAGCTATTCATTACTTTCTATATAACGTTCATATAAAGAATATATAATATTGCTCAGTGTTTCATTACTTTCTATATCACCCTCATATAAAGAATATATAATATTGCTCAGCTTTACATTACTTTCTATATACCCTCATATAAAGAATATATAATATTGCTCAGCTTTACATTACTTTCTATATAACCCTCATATAAAGAATATATAATATTGCTCAGCGTTACATTACTTTCTATATAACACTCATATAAAGAATATTGTTCAGCTTTACATTACTTTCTATATAGCCCTCATATAAAGAATATATAATATTGCTCAGCGTTACATTACGTTCTATATAACACTCATATAAAGAATATATAATATTGTTCAGCTTTACATTACTTTCTATATAACCCTCATATAAAGAATATATAATATTGCTCAGCCAGATCAATTACATTCTCTAATATGGTTGTGATTCTTATTCGTGTTTGAACTAACATGAAACAGACTATAGTGAATCATTCGGTGGAACAATTCATTTTGCTATTCGTTATATTCAAGAACACTTACTACTCCAGTCAAGGTTGTCTGGAATTGGCATCTATGTGCAAACTAATTGCAAAGGAATTTAATTTAACATTCTTACCTGCAGAAAAATAAATACTGTCTGTTGGAGAACGAGGCCCATGTGAATAAAGTAATTCCACAAATATTCGGAACATTTATTTTTACTGGTATCCGATCACAACCCACTGCCAGTATTGCTAAAAGACAATACGCCGGTTTAGACAGCCATCTACAGTAGCCAGGATACAACGGTGGGCACTACTCCTTACATGTTATGAGTAAATGTAAATCAAAAGGATGATCAAACATAGGTTATGCTGGCTGGTCAACCGATGTCCACGTCAGAAAAAAATAAAAGATTCACAAATACCTGGTAATATAATAATTACCCTTGAACAATTAGAGGAGACACCAATAAATACTGCGCAAAATAGATACAGTTACTGTCTAACGCGGAACTGCTTGTACAACATGATTGGTCCAAAAAGAGTTCCGACAATGATATACATTCACGATTGGCAAGCACTGCATTCAGTTTATATGGGTCAAACCATTATATCTGATATTGCAAGTAACATTACCGTATATAATAACCGGAAACGCACAATGTGAATTATTAATGGGTCGGAAATTAAGAACAGTATTTGATTTAATAAGACAAACTTTGAATGAAAATGTTGAGAACAAGCAAACCGATCTGAAATCCTACCTTGATAAGGGGCCGGTACGGTTACGGTGCATCCCGGTATGGCCCGTATAGACGGTCATCTGGACGGTCATCGGCTCTCACGATGTCACCCGGTGTGGACACAGCGGTGCAATAGGGTGCAATACAGTGTAACCGCGGCGTTGTCACGGTGTGAACAGGGTAAAGTCTGGCATGTTCACTGCTGCCCCGGCGTGCCGGGAAGGTCATTTTAATGTTTAAACATGCTTAAAAAATAGTAGTATCCTTCCCGGCGCACCGCGGTCGGCCACGGTACGCCACGGTACATCCCGGCCTGACTATGGTATCGACCCGGTACGCCACGGTACGCCAAGTTCTCCACACCGGGGTACATAGGGGTCCCTATGTGACCTAGGATTTAGCAAGCATGGATTAATAGTGAAACAAACGGGACCAGTATCATATGAGATTGAGATGCAAAATGGCATGGTAGTGGAATATATTGAATACGGTACAGAAAGGATGTTTCCCGACAGGATGTGGTACCAGTACCATTAACTGAAGCGGTGTACAATCAATTAACGAATTGAGAAGTAGATGAATGTGGCGGGGGGCTATCAGCTATAGAAATAAGTCAACCGCAGCCGGTAAACCACCGAATACACAAAACATAGAAAGTGGGACCAGAACTAATTGATAAATCACAAAGGCCTTAACGCAACAGAAAGCAGCCAAATTCAAACTAACTAGTTGAAACTACATGTGGAATCCTGAACTAACTTGATACAGACTATAGTGACTCATTTGTGGAATAATACATTATTTCATAGGGACATACATGTCGGTATACTTTGGCTGTTTAACTATAAATAGCATGCATTGATTAGAGTTAGTACACAGAAGTTGGAAACGTATTGATCTTTTCTTTGATGTTAAATTAAATAAGTTATTACAGTGTTTAAAATGTTTTTCTTGACAGTTATCTCTGCAATACTTGCGTTCACTTTAGTGAAAACGGAGGCATCTTTGGCTACCGAGCCAAAGTGCTCTAAATTCCACTATGAGGAGCAGACGCTATATAAAATGGTTCGCGTAGAGCATGACATGGAACTCTTGGACATTGAAGTTAAGGATATGGATGAGAAGATGGAAGCATTTACTGAACGAATTGGTGCGAAGATGGAAGCATTTACTGAAAGCAACTTGGAACGGAGAGACAAGATTGAGAATAACATAGGAAATTATCGAATTGAATTAGAAGAAATAAAAGTGGAGATTGAGAAACAACGCGAAGATCTTGTCGCCCTCAAAGGTAAACGAATTACGAAATTCATAAATGCATATCTCTATTGCACACATACTGAGAACATATAGTGGATGCAAAAGTTATAATACAGTGCATGTTTTCATGTACTAGTATACTATATCGCTCATTTGGCGCAACAAGTGGAATATATGAAATGTTTTCGTAAATCACTTTATGCATGTTATTGTGGAAAACATAAACCCGCATATGCAAAAACATATATAGTTGCAACTGTCAATGTTGGCGAAACAACTCATATAACTGCACCTGTGCTATTTGGCAACTGATATTACTGGCGAAACAACTCACATAACTGCATTGGTACTATTTGGCAACTGTCAATGTTGGCGAAACAACTCACATAACTGCATTGGTACTATTTGACAACTGTCAATGTTGGCGAAACAACTCATATAACTGCACTTGTACTATTTGGCAACTGTCAATGTTGGTGAAATAACTCATATAACTGCTCTGGTACTATTTGATAACTGTTAATGTTGGCGAAACAACTCATATCACTGAACTGGTACTATTTGATTACTGTTAATGTTGGCGAAACAACTCATATCACTGCACTGGTACTATTTGATCACTGTTAATGTTGGCGAAACAACTCATATAACTGCACCTGTGCTACTTGGCAACTGATATTACTGGCGAAACAACTCACATAACTGCATTGGTACTATTTGGCAACTGTCAATGTTGGTGAAACAACTCATATAACTGCACTGGTACTATTTGGCAACTGTCAATGTTGGTGAAACAACTCATATAACTGCACTGGTACTATTTGGCAACTGTCAATGTTGGCGAAACACCTCATATAACTGCACTTGTACTATTTGGCAACTGTCAATGTTGGTGAAACAACTCATATAACTGCACTGGTACTATTTGACAACTGTCAATGTTGGCGAAACAACTCATATAACTGCACTTGTACTATTTGGCAACTGTCAATGTTGGTGAAACAACTCATATAACTGCACTGGTACTATTTGACAACTGTCAATGTTGGCGAAACAACTCATATAACTGCATTTATGCTATTCTGGGATGCACCAAATGCATACAACCACTGATCTTCGGGAAGGGTCGTAACTAATATTCCCCAACCCGTTTGATTTTCTTTAATGTGTCATGTTTGTATGCACATATATATGTAAAATGAATCGAGCAATACAATATAAGATTAAGCTAACTGCTGAACATGTTATTTGAAAGATGTTAAGCCTAAACCAAAACGTTTTCTTCCAGCTATCCGATAGAGCTTACATTTTGAGCACGATTGGAAATAAACCTTTTAAAGTCTAAACTGTAAACATTTACAGTACCATCCAATTAGAAATCAAGATTCGTCATATGACCTAATTAAGCTGTTGTAGCGAAATCCCCAAAATAACACACTAATTGGAACTCAACAGAACTATACAATCTGTTTAACCTGTGCAGGTATAACATTCAACATCTTTAGGTTTCAATGGTTTTAGTTTTTGTATTGGCAGTATACCACACATTGAGGATGATGAGGTGATAATGTGCACGATTCGGTTCGTGCATGTTCGATTGCATAGCCATTCAGTCTTGTGGATCAGTTGCGACCAGTTGTATATTTTATTTTGAGGATGATGCATTACATGTAATGTATATTTTCATTATAAGTGTGTCTATATAATGAAATGGAATTCGATCATGCACAGTATACGGTGGTTGCCGATGGCTCCATATGTCCTAAACAAGCAGATATGTAGTTGTGGTTATGCTGTTTCTGTTGAAGAATGGAAGATATATTAGGAGAAGGGAACGATTATACGATGACGGTATTACGATGACGGTATTAAGCCAACAGATATGTAGTTGTGGTTATGTTGTTTCTGTTGATGAATAGAAGAGATATTAGGTCAAGGGAACGATTATACGATGACGGTATTACGATGACACGATGCTATTCCTAATACACTGCACTCGTGGAATACAGTAAGGCGTCTAATTAGAAAATAAACAAAATAATAAGAATTCACCAAATTGAACGAAATAAGAAAAACGACAATCAACAGAAAGATATATTAAATTATTCTCCCTTGCATTTTATCTCCCACAGGTTTTGGCTCTGGACAAATGGTTTAGGGGTTCAAACCCAAAATACATGTTTAACTACACAATGATACACTACATGCATTTGTTTAAGCCATATCCAAGCATGATTAAAAACAACCCGTCACCATAATGCCAGTAGCGCCTGTGGTATAAAGGTATACTATATTAGCGAACATGGTCAATGATTTGTGATCGAATTTATCAATATCTAAAATAGTAGCACTTTAATCCTTTGCACGATACCAACAATGGCTTGAGTTGCACAAGTAATATACTCGTATTATTGGTATTATATATATATATATAATATTATATATATATTTATTGTTCCTACTGGTATTGTAATTGAGCAGGGACGTCGGAAGGAGGTAGGGACGAAGGTTCCAAGCGAAAACGTGATTTATAACATGTTCGTGCAAAACAGATGACTGGCTCATTCAAATAATTTATGCATGTTAGGTATTTACTTTCAGAGAAACAGTTCGTCCGGCCTCCAGCGTTCAACGTCCATAGTCCAACAGATCTCACTCTTGCTACTAACGAGGTCCTCGTATACAAAGTAGAGCTGCTAAATGTAGGCGACGGCTATGATATAACTACTGGTGTATTCACTGCACCTACAGCTGGTCTCTACATGTTTAGTGTGCATATGTGTAATTATATTGCTCGATACATGCATTACGGTATTGTTGTTGAAGACACCATAGTGGCCGCTAGCACACATACAGACAGCACTAAATATTCTTGTTCTTCTGTTAATGCTGTCGTAAGGGTAAACAACGGGGGACGTGTATTTGTTAAATGTATGCTTGGAGGCTCGGTACAACAGCTTTACAATTCTAACATATATATGAATTCATTCAATGGCATTCTACTTCATGAATGATGCAATACACTTCTTATGCCAGTATGCTATAGCCAAGTGAAGTAGCATATAGTTTGCATATCAAGCACTGTAGGATGATTATATGTCACAAATCATATACATCACACCGGTGTGGTAAATAGCCTTGTATTTGTCCCATATTTAGCGACAATCAAATCTCTTATAATTCAACCATGGGTGGTTGTGTACATTGTTTTAATATTACTGTTTAAATATGTTGTGTATGCTTGTACAAAAATGAGACGTAAATAAACATTTATCTATCTATACATCACACCGGTGTGTTAAATAGCCTTGTATTCGTCCCATATTTAGCGACAATCAAATCATATACATCACATCGGTGTGGTAAATAGCCTTGTATTCGTCCCATATTTAGCGACAATCAAATCATATACATCACACCGGTGTGGTAAATACCCATTCGTCCCATATTTAGCGACAATCAAATCATATACATCACAACGGTTTGGTAAATAGCCTTGTATTTGTCCCATATTTAGCGACAATCAACTCATATACATCACACCGGTGCTGTAAATACCCTTGTATTTGTCCCATAGTTAGCGACAATCAAATCATATACATCACACCGGTGTGGTAAATACCCTTGTATTTGTCCCATATTTAGCGACAATCAAATCATATACATCAAACTGGTGTGGTAAATAGCCTTGTATTCGTCCCATATTTAGCGACACATCACATTTAGTCACATCATATTATCACACTATAGACGGATATGTAGTCCAGTGGTTAACACGTTTGACTGGTAATCCAGGGATCGCAGGTTCAATCCCCTGTCTGACCATAATAAAATTAACAGTCTTTCAGATTGGACTTTATGCCGAAGTCTCGTGTCGGTGCTGTACACCGTACACGTAAAAGAACCAGAGGAGACTCTGGAATGTGGCTCTGTCTATATCATTGCAATATCCTCCAACAATCTAAAATTTCTAATCCCTGCAGGGGGCGTCGCTCATATGGACAACCGGTAGCGACGATAAATAAACGTAAAACACACACACATTTATCACACCAGCTATTGTTAAAGACACTGAAAAGCAAATGATCGCATGCACTTCTCATGGATTTGTGGTTGTAAAGCAATAAATAAATTGCCTATTAAATACATAATAAAAACTAAAATCATACAGTGTGTTCATTTATATTTCCAATCTTTCATTTCTTCTGATACCACATCCACTGTGAAGAGGTATTCAAATCAATCTGGAACACACCATGAATATTCAAAATATAACGCTTCATATAGCCAGTGCTCACCTGTGAATAACGCCACTGTGTTTACACACTGTATTCCTCCGCCAAATAATACAGTATACCAACCTTCAGTTTGTAATGGCCCGAATTCGTATACCACATCTTTTCTACACATCAACTAGGCTGAAGTCTACTAAAGTCACATAATTTCTCAAACAACACAAAAACTATACACTGTCTGAAGAAGGTTGATATTAATTTTCTTCACAAGCTTTAGTTTAGTTTAATCATATCACAAGCGTAAATTTACTTAAGACATTATCATAATTACACGTTTCATTTGCAATGGATTTTTGCAGATTAAATGGAGAATTCATAATTCAATGGATTAATAGCCAAGCGGTCTAGTGTGCTAGTACTCCCCACAGCGTTACAATACCACAGTTCCGTGCGAGTTCGAAACATTATACAATGAGGACAATTATGAGTCTAGAGTTATTTAACTTCATTTCATTGTATTAGGTACAACATGTGTTTGTCATCTAAAATGATACTTTTATTCGAGTTATTAATGAATAAAAGATAATTTCCAAATTTGTGGTTGTTAAAAAAGTTTTATATTTATTCATTTCTATTTACTTTATTGTTTATTTCATGCATTTTATTTCAGTCTATGCAGTCTATACATGTACTACTATTACTTTCAATTCACACCACTAGCAGCGAAAACCTTCAAAATGTTTTATACATGTTCTCCTTTTCTGGCGATGTATAGCGGGAATGTTAACAAAATCTTGAAAAGTAAGAATATCATGAAGTGTGATGCATATTGATATAAATGTTAAATATTAAAAAAGATAAAATAAAATACCTTCATTGAGGATCGAACCCTGTCACTTCGACGCCACACGCATTCTATATTACCACATCATCAACGAGGCTGGTTTCTACCTATAATTGCAAGGCTATATAATACCTATTGTCACTTTGCTGTGACCTAAGGTCGACTGAATATGCAGATGTCTCAAGTAAATTCAAGCTAGTAATATTTTATTGAAAATAAATAGTAAATATGTCATACACAAAAAGATAATAATATAATCTCCATATTGTAACACCCTAGGCTTACCCTACGTTCACGATGTGCGTTTCCATGGAGTGTGGTGATGCATGTTTACTGGCTGCGCTATAGGAATTTGACCGTTGCTCTATGAAACAAACAGAATAACAGACCGCCTTCGAATATCACTCCAGTTGTAATCTACGGTCTGAGTTACACGAGGTCCAGTTCCGTGTATTCTCGCTGGTTCTGATATGATAATCCATCCTCAAGTATTGTTCTGCTTAGGAACATCCCTGGTGTAGTTAATCCTATCTGTGTTACTGAATATTCCTGTTAAGTGATCGATGTATGTAAATGGGTGTAATTTACTGTTTAGACAATCTTTATTTTGTTTAGCATGTAGGCCGCCATATTGAATGCAGCCTGTGTATTCGACGCTACACTGCTTTTGTAAACAAAGAGTATCGCTTGTATGTGGTATTCGTAAAGGGCGAACTTGTTTAATTGTAAATGTGTGGTGTTTTTTATAAGTATATGTATATTATTGGTATGTATGCAGTGCTTAGTTGGCTCAATAGTCTTATTTTAGTTGTGAGTACCTGTTGTACTACACATTTGTGTGTGACGTAATGCGACATGTGTGGCACGTGCATGTACTGCGACGTCGCATTTTGTGTTAGCATAAATACCGAGCAGAATGTCATTCTTGGCCTCCAACACTCTGAAATAGCCGGAAATCATTGCCTGTTTGTATGAAATAGCAGACGACGTGTTAAACATTGGTGCGTTTTTAGTGTCATTTCATGATATAATTCGGGTTTCTTGGGCCAGTTTGTAATATTAAAAATTGTATAGTGATCGTTAACAGTCACACTTATTAACAGCAGTTGCTATATAGTAAAAGAAAATACATCACATCGTTGTCGTCACTTTGTTAATTGTCCGCTGTGATCAGCCTACGTCCGTTCTCCCGTCTTTCCACTAGATTGACCCCAGTTGGCGCGTAACACTATTGATATGTACCCATGTGTAGCAAGATGGACCGACAAAGCTAGATCACAATACTCAATCAGACTCAATCAACACTCAGTACAATATTTACAAGTTACAATAAGACGATGAATTATTTGTATGAATGATGATGCTTGTGCAAATCAATGTATGTTCATCCGAAGTTCTAAGATCTTGCTCTTAAACAGTTCCTCTCTGTCTATGCCATCACTGCAATACTTGCTAACTGTCCTTGGTGAACGTTCGCTAACGTTTCACCAATCTCATATGCTTGTGCGTTTTTAACGTTCTATAACGCTATGCACAACGCTCATGTGACGTAATCACATTTAAACCGTCTACTATGAGTAGATAACATAAACAGATAGATTCACGTATTTATGTTTGTCTCGATGATTCCAATCCTTGACGACCATGTTCCCGTTCTGGCTGCCAGCATAGTGTTGGCTTCCTTGAGATATATCCAGTAGACCAGGAACATCGTAGTTAGTGTTGTGGCGATACACGCTGCGAGCCCCAAATTCTCTCCACTCCGGGGGATACACCACGTCCGGGTAAAACAGTAAACTCTGGCACCGGGAACTCCATGTCCGGGCAAAACATCAAATACGTTCCGGGTAATGTACTTCCGGGCAACGATGCAATCTCATTCCACGCCGGTAATATACGTCCGGTGGATGAAGCTTAAATATATATAGCATATGGAAAATACTAGGTAAATTCCTATAATGCAGCGTGCTACAAGTGCACCAGTATACTGGCTATACTATTAATTTTCAGTCACGATACGTCACGCTTCTTACTTCCCTTACAGTTACACTTAATATCGTTCGTTTATGATGTTCAACCATAGTAAATAATAATAATGATATGAATCACGTGTTACTAACCACGTGCTGACATTTCAATGAATACACGGCCATAATTATATAGCAACTGTAATCATTAAAATACAATCTTCTGCCGGTAATAATACTTAATTATGGAGCCCTGAGTATAGAACCACATAAACCTCAGGCGTTCCATAGCTAATATATTAACACAAACTCTTTCAACAAAACAGTTACGGACAGAAATACTCAGCATGGCGTAACTCTATACGGCATAAGTTCGGCATAAATTATGAAACTATTAACTAAACAGAATGAACGTTTAAATACACAATGTTCAAATTAGCTAATACAGTCTTAACATAAATTTTCATAGCAAAATCAAAAATGTCGTAACAGTCAAATGTGTGTGCGCCAAATAGCATGAAACCGGCGGCTTTTATTACCACAGTGGTCTAGATAGGAAATCTGCTCGAGATAAGTACACATTCCGTGAATTTGATATCACGCTATGCGGCTGTATCTTTATCAACGGAGGCCTCACCTAGGGGTTTATAACGTTTTAACAATAAGTCAAAAGAAATGATAACTTTGTCAGTTTTGAACACAAATTTGATAAAAAATATTACATGTACGTTGATGTATAATGGAGTACCCAGTACTGATGTACGATGTAGTATATAACCAGTACTGATGTACAATGTAGTATATACCCAGTACTGATGTACAATGTAGTATATAACCAGTACTGATGTACAATGTGGTGTATACCCAGTACTGATGTATAATGTAGTATATACCCAGTACTGATGTACAATGTAGTATATACCCAGTACTGATGTACACTGTAGTATATACCCAGTACTGATGTACAATGTAGTATATATCCAGTACTGATGTATAATGTAGTATATACCCAGTACTGATGTACACTGTAGTATATACCCAGTACTGATGTACACTGTAGTATATACCCAGTACTGATGTACACTGTAGTATATACCCAGTACTGATGTATAATGTAGGATATACCCAGTACTGATGTACAATGTAGTATATACCCAGTAATGATGTATAATGTAGTATATACCCAGTACTGTTGTACAATGTAGTATATATCCAGTATTGTTGTACAATGTAGTATATACCCAGTACCGATGTATAATATAGTATTTACCCAGTACTGATGTGCAATGTAGTATATACCCAGTACTTGTCTACACTGTAGTAAATACCAGTACTGATGTACAATGTAGTATATACCCAGTAACGATGTACAATGTAGTATATAACCAATACTGATGTACAATGTATTATATACCCAGTACTGATATACAATGTAGTATATACCCAGTACTGATGTGCAATGTAGTATATACCCAGTACCAATGTATAATGTAGTATATACCCAGTACCGATGTACAATGTAGTATATACCCAGTACTGATGTACAATGTAGTATATACCCAGTAATGATGTACAATGCAGTATATACCCAGTATTGATGTACAATGTAGTATATACCCAGTACTGGTACACACTGTATTATATACACAGTACTGATGTACAATGTAGTATATATCCAGTACTGATGTGCAATGTAGTATATACCCAGTACTGATGTACAATGTAGTATATACCCAGTACTGATGTACAATGTAATATATATCCAGTACTGATGTACAATGTAGTATATACCCAGTACTGATGTGCAATGTAGTATATACCTAGTACTGGTACTCAATGTAGTATATACCAAGTACTGATGTACAATGTAGTATATACCCAGTACTGATGTACACTGTAGTATATACCCAGTACTGATGTACACTGTAGTATATACCCAGTACTGATGTACAATGTAGTATATACCCAGTACTGATGTACACTGTAGTATATACCCAGTACTGATGTACAATGTAGTATATACCCAGTACTGATGTACAATGTAGTATATACCCAGTAATGATGTACACTGTAGTATATACCCAGTACTGATGTACAATGTAGTATATACTCAGTACTGACGTACAATGCAATATATACCCAGTACTGATATACAATGTAGTATATACTCAGTACTGATATACAATATTGCATACCGATAACTATAGGTTGTTGGTCCGTCTGTCCATATTACATACAGATAACTATAGATTGTTTGTCCGTCTGTCCATATTGCATACAGATAACTATAGATTGTTTGTCCGTCTGTCCATATTGCATACAGCTAACTATAGATTGTTTGTCCGTCTGTCCATATTGCATACAGATAACTATAGATTGTTTGTCCGTCTGTCCATATTGCATACACATAACTATAGGTTGTTAGTCCGTCTATCCATATTGCAAACAGATAACTATAGGTTGTTTGTCCGTCTGTCCATATTGCATACAGATAACTATAGATTGTTTGTCCGTCTGTCCATATTGCATACCGATAACTATAGGCTGTTCGTCCGTCTGTCCATATTGCATACAGATAACTATAGGTTATTACTCCGTTTGTCCATATTGCATATAGATAATCATAGATTGTTTGTCCGTCTGTCCATATTGCATACAGATAACTATAGATTGTTTGTCCGTCTGTCCATATTGCATACAGAACTATAGGCTGTTCGTCCGTCTGTCCATATTGCATAGAGATAACTATAGATTGTTAGTCCGTCTGTCCATATTGCACACAGATAACTATAGATTGTTTGTCCGTCTTTCCATATTGCATACAAATAACTATAGGCTGTTCGTCCGTCTGTCCTTATTGCATACAGATAACTATAGGCTGTGTGTCCGTCTGTCCTTATTGCATACAGATAACTATAGATTGTATGTCCGTCTGTCCATATTACATACATATAACTATAGATTGTTTGTCCGTCTGTCCATATTGCATACATAACTATAGGCTGTTCGTCCGTCTGTCCATATTGCATAGAGATAACTATAGTCGGTTGTCCTTCTTTCCATATTGCATACAGATAACTATCGAGTGTGTGTCCGTCTGTCCATATTGCACAAATATAGCTATAGTTTGTTAGTCCGTCTGTCCATATAGCATACAGATAACTATAGATTGTTTGTCCGTCTGTCCATATTGCATACAGATAACTATAGATTGTTAGTCCGTCTGTCCATATTGCATAGAGAACTATAGGTTGTGTGTCCGTCTGTCCATATTGCATACATATAACTATAGGTTGTTTGTCCGTCTGTCCATATTGCATACATATAACTATATGCTGTATGTCCGTCTGTCCATATTGCATAAAGATAACTATTGGTTGTTTGTCCTTTTGTCCATATTGCATACAGATAACTATAGATTGTTAGTCCGTCTGTCCATATTGCATACAGATAACTATAGATTTTTTGTCCGTCTGTCCATATTGCATACATATAACTATTGGTTGTTTGTCCGTCTGTCCATATTGCATACAGATAACTATTGGTTGTTTGTCCGTTTGTCCATATTGCATACAGATAACTATAGATTGTTAGTCCGTCTGTCCATATTGCATACAGATAACTATATATGTTTTGTCCGTCTGTCCATATTGCATACAGATAACTATAGATTGTTTGTCCGTCTGTCCATATTGCATACAGATAACTATTTGTTGTTAGTCCGTCTGTCCATATTGCATACAGATAACTATTGGTTGTTAGTCCGTCTGTCCATATTGCATACAGATAACTATTGGTTGTTTGTCCGTCTGTCCATATTGCATACAGATAACTATTGGTTGCTTGTCCGTCTGTCCATATTGCATACATAACTATAGGCTGTTCGTCCGTCTGTCCATAGTGCACATAGATAACTATAGTCGGTGTGTCCGTCTGTCCATATTGCATACAAATAACTATCGAGTGTGTGTCCGTCTGTCCATATTGCACAAAGATAGCTATAGTTTGTTAGTCCGTCTGTCCATATTGCATACAGATAACTATAGATTGTTTGTCCGTCTGTCCTTGTTGCATACAGATAACTATTGGTTGTTAGTCCGTCTGTCCATATTGCATACAGATAACTATAGATTGTTTGTCCGTCTGTCCATATTGCATACAGATAACTATAGATTGTTAGTCCATCTGTCCATATTGCATAGAGAACTATAGGTTGTTCGTCCGTCTGTCCATATTGCATACAGATAACTATAGATTGTTTGTCCGTGTGTCCATATTGCATACATATAACTATAGGATGTGTGTCCGTCTGTCCATATTGCATAAAGATAACTATTGATTGTTTGTCCGTCTGTCCTCGTTGCATACAGATAACTATAGATTGTTTGTCCGTCTGTCCATATTGCATACATATAACTATTGGTTGTTTGTCCGTCTGTCCATATTGCATACAGATAACTATTGGTTGTTTGTCCGTTTGTCCATATTGCATACAGATAACTATAGATTGTTAGTCCGTCTGTCCATATTGCATACAGATAACTATAGATTGTTTGTCCGTCTGTCCATATTGCATACAGATAACTATAGGTTGTTTGTCCGTCTGTCCATATTGCATACAGATAACTATAGGTTATTACTCCGTCTGTCCATATTGCATACAGATAACTATAGATTGTTAGTCCGTCTGTCCATATTGCATACAGATAACTATGGATTGTTTGTCCGTCTGTCCATATTGCATACAGAACTATAGGCTGTTCGTCCGTCTGTCCATATTGCATAGAGATAACTATAGATTGTTAGTCCGTCTGTCCATATTGCATACAGATAACTATAGATTGTTTGTCCGTCTTTCCATATTGCATACAAATAACTATAGGCTGTTCGTCCGTCTGTCCATATTGCATACAGATAACTATAGGCTGTGTGTCCGTCTGTCCTTATTGCATACAGATAACTATAGATTGTATTTCCGTCTGTCCATATTACATACATATAACTATAGATTGTTTGTCCGTCTGTCCATATTGCATACATAACTATAGGCTGTTCGTCCGTCTGTCCATATTGCATAGAGATAACTATAGTCGGTTGTCCTTCTTTCCATATTGCATACAGATAACTATCGAGTGTGTGTCCGTCTGTCCATATTGCACAAATATAGCTATAGTTTGTTAGTCCGTCTGTCCATATAGCATACAGATAACTATAGATTGTTTGTCCGTCTGTCCATATTGCATACAGATAACTATAGATTGTTAGTCCGTCTGTCCATATTGCATAGAGAACTATAGGTTGTGTGTCCGTCTGTCCATATTGCATACATATAACTATAGGTTGTTTGTCCGTCTGTCCATATTGCATACATATAACTATATGCTGTATGTCCGTCTGTCCATATTGCATAAAGATAACTATTGGTTGTTTGTCCGTTTGTCCATATTGCATACAGATAACTATAGATTGTTAGTCCGTCTGTCCATATTGCATACAGATAACTATAGATTGTTTGTCCGTCTGTCCATATTGCATACATATAACTATTGGTTGTTTGTCCGTCTGTCCATATTGCATACAGATAACTATTGGTTGTTTGTCCGTTTGTCCATATTGCATACAGATAACTATAGATTGTTAGTCCGTCTGTCCATATTGCATACAGATAACTATATATTTTTTGTCCGTCTGTCCATATTGCATACAGATAACTATAGATTGTTTGTCCGTCTGTCCATATTGCATACAGATAACTATTTGTTGTTAGTCCGTCTGTCCATATTGCATACAGATAACTATTGGTTGTTAGTCCGTCTGTCCATATTGCATACAGATAACTATTGGTTGTTTGTCCGTCTGTCCATATTGCATACAGATAACTATTGGTTGCTTGTCCGTCTGTCCATATTGCATACATAACTATAGGCTGTTCGTCCGTCTGTCCATATTGCACATAGATAACTATAGTCGGTGTGTCCGTCTGTCCATATTGCATACAAATAACTATCGAGTGTGTGTCCGTCTGTCCATATTGCACAAAGATAGCTATAGTTTGTTAGTCCGTCTGTCCATATTGCATACAGATAACTATAGATTGCTTGTCCGTCTGTCCTTGTTGCATACAGATAACTATTGGTTGTTAGTCCGTCTGTCCATATTGCATACAGATAACTATAGATTGTTTGTCCGTCTGTCCATATTGCATACAGATAACTATAGATTGTTAGTCCATCTGTCCATATTGCATAGAGAACTATAGGTTGTTCGTCCGTCTGTCCATATTGCATACAGATAACTATAGATTGTTTGTCCGTGTGTCCATATTGCATACATATAACTATAGGATGTGTGTCCGTCTGTCCATATTGCATATAGATAACTATTGATTGTTTGTCCGTCTGTCCTCGTTGCATTCAGATAACTATAGATTGTTTGTCCGTCTGTCCATATTGCATACATATAACTATTGGTTGTTTGTCCGTCTGTCCATATTGCATACAGATAACTATTGGTTGTTTGTCCGTTTGTCCATATTGCATACAGATAACTATAGATTGTTAGTCCGTCTGTCCATATTGCATACAGATAACTATAGATTGTTTGTCCGTCTGTCCATATTGCATATATATAACTATATATTTTGTGTCCGTCTGTCCATATTGCATACATATAACTATAGGTTGTTTGTCCGTCTTTCCATATTGCATACATATAACTATAGGATGTATGTCCGTCTGTCCATATTGCATAAAGATAACTATTGATTGTTTGTCCGTCTGTCCTCGTTGCATACAGTTAACTATAGATTGTTTGTCCGTCTGTCCATATTGCATACAGATAACTATTGGTTGTTTGTCCATTTGTCCATATTGCATACAGATTACTATAGATTGTCAGTCCGTCTGTCCATATTGCATACAGATAACTATAGATTGTTTGTCCGTCTGTCCATATTGCATATAGATAACTATAGATTGTTTGTCCGTCTGTCCATATTGCATACAGACAAAAATATTGGTTATTAGTCCGTCTGTCCATATTGCATACAGATAACTATTGGTTGTTAGTCCGTCTGTCCATATTGCATACAGATAACTATTGGATGTTTGTCCGTCTGTCCATATTACATATAGCTATAGGTTGTTTGTCCGTCTGTCCATTTTGCATACATATAACTATAGGTTGTTTGTCCGTCTATCCATATTGCATACAGATAACTATAGGTTGTTTGTTCGTCTGTCCATATTGCATACAGATAACTATAGGTTGTTTGTCCGTCTGTCCATATTGCATACAGATAACTATTGATTGTTTGTCCGTCTGTCCAATTGCAACAGATAACATGTTGTTTGTCCGTTGTCCATATTGCATACAATAACATTTGTTGTCCGTCTGTCCATATTGCATACAGATAACTATGTGTTGTCCGTTGTCCATAGCTCGTTGCATACAGATAACTATAGATTGTTTGTCCGTCTGTCCATATTGCATACAGATAACTATTGGTTGTTTGTCCGTCTGTCCATATTGCATACAGATAACTATAGATTGTTTGTCCGTCTGTCCATATTGCATACAGATAACTATAGATTGTTAGTCCGTCTGTCCATATTGCATACATATAACTATAGATTGTTTGTCCGTCTGTCCATATTGCATAAGATAACTATAGGTTGTTTGTCCGTCTGTCCATATTGCATACATATAACTATAGGTTGTTTGTCCGTCTGTCCATATTGCATACAATAACTATATGTTGTCCGTCTGTCCATATTCATAAATAACTATTGGTTGTTTGTCCGTTGTCATATTGCATACAGATAACTATGTTGTTGTCCGTCTGTCCATATTGCATACATCTATGTTGTGTCCGTCTTCCATATTGCATACAATATATTGTTGTTGTCGTGCCATTGCATACAGATAACTATAGTTGTTTGTCCGTCTGTCCATATTGCATACAGATAACTATAGATTGTTTGTCCGTCTGTCCATATTGCATACAGATAACTATAGATTGTTTGTCCGTCTGTCCATATTGCATACAGATAACTATAGATTGTTTGTCCGTCTGTCCATATTGCATACAGATAACTATAGATTGTTTGTCCGTCTGTCCATATTGCATACAGATAACTATTGGTTGTTAGTCCGTCTGTCCATATTGCATACAGATAACTATAGATTGTTGTCCGTCTGTCCATATTGCATACAGATAACTATAGATTGTTTGTCCGTCTGTCCATTTGCATACATAAACTATAGGTTGTTTGTCCGTCTGTCCATATTGCATACAGATAACTATAGGTTGTTTGTCCGTCTGTCCATATTGCATACATATAACTATAGGTTGTTTGTCCGTCTGTCCATATTGCATACAGATAACTATTGATTGTTTGTCCGTCTGTCTCGTTGCATACAGATAACTATAGATTGTTTGTCCGTCTGTCCATATTGCATACATATAACTATTGGTTGTTTGTCCGTCTGTCCATATTGCATACAGATAACTATTGGTTGTTTGTCCGTTTGTCCATATTGCATACAGATAACTATAGATTGTTAGTCCGTCTGTCCATATTGCATAAAGATAACTATAGATTGTTTGTCCGTCTGTCCATATTGCATATAGATAACTATAGATTGTTTGTCCGTCTGTCCATATTGTAGACAGATAACTATTGGTTGTTAGTCCGTCTGTCCATATTGCATACAGACAACTATTGGTTGTTAGTCCGTCTGTCCATATTGCATACAGATAACTATTGGTTGTTTGTCCGTCTGTCCATATTGCATACATATAGTTATAGGTTGTGTGTCCGTCTGTCCATTTTGCATACATATAACTATAGGTTGTTTGTCCGTCTATCCATATTGCATGGAGATAACTATAGGCTTTGTGTCCGTCTGTCCATATTGCATACATATAATTATAGGTTGTTTGTCCGTCTGTCCATATTGCATACAGATAACTATTGATTGTTTGTCCGTCTTTCCTCGTTGCATACAGATAACTATAGGTTGTTGGTCCGTCTCTCCATATTGCATACAGATAACTATAGATTGTTTGTCCGTCATTCCATATTGCATACAAATAACTATAGGCTGTTCGTCCGTCTGTCCATATTGCATACAGATAACTATAGGCTGTGTGTCCGTCTGTCCTTTTTGCATACAGATAACTATAGATTGTTTGTCCGTCTGTCCATATTGCATACATATAACTATAGATTGTTTGTCCGTCTGTCCATATTGCATACATAACTATAGGATGTTCGTCCGTCTGTCCATATTGCATAGAGATAACTATAGTCGGTTGTCCTTCTTTCCATATTGCATACAGATAACTATCGAGTGTGTGTCCGTCTGTCCATATTGCACAAATATAGCTATAGTTTGTTAGTCCGTCTGTCCATATAGCATACAGATAACTATAGATTGTTTGTCCGTCTGTCCATATTGCATACAGATAACTATAGATTGTTAGTCCGTCTGTCCATATTGCATAGAGAACTATAGGTTATTCGTCCGTCTGTCCATATTGCATACAGATAACTATAGATTGTTTGTCCGTCTGTCTTTGTTGCATACAGATAACTATAGATTGTTTGTCCGTCTGTCCATATTGCATACAGATAACTATAGATTGTTAGTCCGTCTGTCCATATTGCATAGAGAACTATAGGTTGTGTGTCCGTCTGTCCATATTGCATACATATAACTATATGCTGTATGTCCGTCTGTCCATATTGCATACATATAACTATATGCTGTATGTCCGTCTGTCCATATTGCATAAAGATAACTATTGATTGTTTGTCCGTCTGTCCTCGTTGCATACAGATAACTATTGATTGTTTGTCCGTCTGTCCATATTGCATACATAAGACTATTGGTTGTTTGTCCGTCTGTCCATATTGCATACAGATAACTATTGGTTGTTTGTCCGTTTGTCCATATTGCATACAGATAACTATAGATTGTTAGTCCGTCTGTCCATATTGCATACAGATAACTATATATTTTTTGTCCGTCTGTCCATATTGCATACAGATAACTATAGATTGTTTGTCCGTCTGTCCATATTGCATACAGATAACTATTGGTTGTTTGTCCGTCTGTCCATATTGCATACAGATAACTACTGGTTGTTTGTCCGTTTGTCCATATTGCATACAGATAACTATAGATTGTTAGTCCGTCTGTCCATATTGCATACAGATAACTATTTGTTGTTAGTCCGTCTGTCCATATTGCATACAGATAACTATTGGTTGTCAGTCCGTCTGTCCATATTGCATACAGATAACTATTGGTTGTTTGTCCGTCTGTCCATATTGCATACAGATAACTATTGGTTGTTTGTCCGTCTGTCCATATTGCATACATAACTATAGGCTGTTCGTCCGTCTGTCCATATTGCACACAGATAACTATAGTCGGTGTGTCCGTCTGTCCATATTGCATACAAATAACTATCGAGTGTGTTTCCGTCTGTCCATATTGCACAAAGATAGCTATAGTTTGTTAGTCCGTCTGTCCATATTGCATACAGATAACTATTGGTTGTTTGTCCGTCTGTCCATATTGCATACATATAGCTATAGGTTGTTTGTCCGTCTGTCCATTTTGCATACATATAACTATAGGTTGTTTGTCCGTCTATCCATATTGCATGGAGATAACTATAGGCTGTGTGTTCGTCTGTCCATATTGCATACATATAATTATAGGTTGTTTGTCCGTCTGTCCATATTGCATACAGATATCTATTGATTGTTTGTCCGTCTGTCCTCGTTGCATACAGATAACTATAGATTGTTTGTCCGTCTGTCCATATTGCATACATATTACTATTGGTTGTTTGTCCGTCTGTCCATATTGCATACAGATAACTATTGGTTGTTTGTCCGTTTGTCCATATTACATACAGATAACTATAGATTGTTAGTCCGTCTGTCCATATTGCATACAGATAACTATAGATTGTTTGTCCGTCTGTCCATATTGCATATAGATAACTATAGATTGTTTGTCCGTCTGTCCATATTGTAGACAGATAACTATTGGTTGTTAGTCCGTCTGTCCATATTGCATACAGACAACTATTGGTTGTTAGTCCGTCTGTCCATATTGCATACAGATAACTATTGGTTGTTTGTCCGTCTGTCCATATTGCATACATATAGTTATAGGTTGTGTGTCCTCTGTCCATTTTGCATACATATAACTATAGGTTGTTTGTCCGTCTATCCATATTGCATGGAGATAACTATAGGCTGTGTGTCCGTCTGTCCATATTGCATACATATAATTATAGGTTGTTTGTCCGTCTGTCCATATTGCATACAGATAACTATTGATTGTTTGTCCGTCTTTCCTCGTTGCATACACATAACTATAGGTTGTTGGTCCGTCTCTCCATATTGCACACATATAACTATTGATTGTTTGTCCGTCTGTCCTTGTTATATACAGATAACTATAGGTTGTTGGTCCGTCTGTCCATATTGCACACATATAACTATAGAGTATTTGTCCGTCTGTCCATATTGCATACATATAGCTATAGGTTGTTTGTCCTTCTGTCCATATTGCATACAGATAACTATAGGTTGTTGGTCCGTCTGTCCATATTGCACACATATAACTATAGATTGTTTGTCCGTCTGTCCATATTGCATACATATAGCTATAGGTTATTCTTCCGTCTTTCCATATTGCATACAGATAACTATAGATTGTTTTTTCCGTCTGTCCATATTGCATACATATAACTCTTGGTTGTTTGTCCGTCTTTCCATATTGCATACAGATAACTATTGGTTGTTTGTCCGTTTGTCCATATTGCATACAGATAACTATAGATTGTTAGTCCGTCTGTCCATATTGCATACAGATAAATATAGATTGTTTGTCCGTCTGTCCATATTGCATACAGATAACTATTTGTTGTTAGTCCGTCTGTCCATATTGCATACAGATAACTATTGGTTGTTAGTCCGTCTGTCCATATTGTATACAGATAACTATTGGTTGTCTGTCCGTCTGTCCATATTGCATTCAGATAACTATTGGTTGTTTGTCCGTCTGTCCATATTGCATACATAGCTATAGGCTGTTCGTCCGTCTGTCCATATTGCATACAGATAACTATAGTCGGTTTGTCCGTCTGTCCATATTGCATACAAATAACTATAGGTTGTTGGTCCGTCTGTCCATATTGCACACATATAACTATAGATTGTTTGTCCGTCTGTCCATATTGCATACAATTAGCTATAGGTTATTCTTCCTTCTCTCCATATTGCATACAGATAACTATAGATTGTTTGTCCGTCTGTCCATATTGCATACATATAACTCTTGGTTGTTTGTCCGTCTTTCCATATTGCATACAGATAACTATTGGTTGTTTGTCCGTTTGTCCATATTGCATACAGATAACTATAGATTGTTAGTCCGTCTGTCCATATTGCATACAGATAACTATAGATTGTTTGTCCGTCTGTCCATATTGCATACAGATAACTATTTGTTGTTAGTCCGTCTGTCCATATTGCATACAGATAACTATTGGTTGTTAGTCCGTCTGTCCATATTGTATACAGATAACTATTGGTTGTCTGTCCGTCTGTCCATATTGCATTCAGATAACTATTGGTTGTTTGTCCGTCTGTCCATATTGCATACATAGCTATAGGCTGTTCGTCCGTCTGTCCATATTGCATACAGATAACTATAGTCGGTTTGTCCGTCTGTCCATATTGCATACAAATAACTATCGAGTGTGTGTCCGTCTGTCCATATTGCACAAAAATAGCTATAGTTTGTTAGTCCGTCTGTCCATATTGCATACAGATAACTATAGATTGTTTGTCCGTCTGTCCTTGTTGCATACAGATAACTATTGGTTGTTAGTCCGTCTGTCCATATTGAATACAGATAACTATAAATTGTTTGTCCGTCTGTCCATATTGCATACAGATAACTATAGATTGTTAGTCCGTCTGTCCATATTGCATAGAGAACTATAGGTTGTTCGTCCGTCTGTCCATATTGCATACAGATAACTATAGATTGTTTGTCCGTCTGTCCTTGTTGCATACAGATAACTATAGATTGTTTGTCCGTCTGTCCATATTGCATACAGATAACTATAGATTGTTAGTCCGTCTGTCCATATTGTATAGAGAACTACAGGTTGTGTGTCCGTCTGTCCATATTGCATACATATAACTATAGGTTGTTTGTCCGTCTGTCCATATTGCATAAAGATAACTATTGATTGTTTGTCCGTCTGTCCTCGTTGCATACAGATAACTATTGATTGTTTGTCCGTCTGTCCATATTGCATACATATAATTATTGGTTGTTTGTCCGTCTGTCCATATTGCATACAGATAACTATTTGTTGTTTGTCCGTTTGTCCATATTGCATACAGATTACTATAGATTGTTAGTCCGTCTGTCCATATTGCATACAGATAACTATAGATTGTTTGTCCGTCTGTCCATATTGCATATAGATAACTATAGATGTTTGTCCGTCTGTCCATATTGCATACAGATAACTATTGGTTGTTAGTCCGTCTGTCCATATTGCATACACATAACTATTTGTTGTTAGTCCGTCTGTCCATATTGCATACATATAACTATTGGTTGTTTGTCCGTCTGTCCATATTGCATACATATAGCTATAGGTTGTTTGTCCGTCTGTCCATTTTGCATACATATAACTATAGGTTGTTTGTCCGTCTATCCATATTGCATGGAGATAACTATAGGCTGTGTGTCCGTCTGTCCATATTGCATACATATAATTATAGGTTGTTTGTCCGTCTGTCCATATTGCATACAGATAACTATTGATTGTTTGTCCGTCTTTCCTCGTTGCATACAGATAACTATAGGTTTTTATAGTCCATCTGTCCATATTGCACACATATAACTCTAGATTGTGTGTCCGTCTGTCGTTGTTACATACAGATAACTATAGATTGTTGGTCCGTCTCTCCATATTGCACACATATAACTATTGATTGTTTGTCCGTCTGTCCTTGTTACATACAGATAACTATAGGTTGTTGGTCCGTCTGTCCATATTGCACACATATAACTATAGAGTATTTGACCGTCTGTCCATATTGCATACATATAGCTATAGGTTGTTTGTCCTTCTGTCCATATTGCATACATATAACTATAGGTTGTTGGTCCGTCTGTCCATGCTGCACACATATAACTATAGATTGTTTGTCCGTCTGTCCATATTGCATACAGATAACTATAGGTTGTTAGTCAGTCTGTCCTTGTTGCATACAGATAAATGTACTTTCCAGCGTTTCGTAGTATAGCGGGAAAGTATTGTCTTCCAGATACGGTCAGTTTGACTGACGCATAAGGTGACAGGTATTGACCAATGATATAGCTGGGTACTTGTTTTGGGGTATGTTCAGCCAATCAGAGGGGACTGAGTAAAACTTATCAAGAGAGTAGGGGGAATCTAATCAGTTCTAGCGAGCACTTCAGATGGATTGCATCAACTCAACTTCATTAAAAATTGAGTTTTATATAAAACCTAATTTTTAATGAAGACATTTGTTGTCCGTTTATGACATTCCATGAAGAAATTCAATTCATAGATGAGAACAGATATTAATACGAAGAAATTGACACCTAAAACTCATAGTGTTTGAAATATTTATTAACAATGAGGTTCATAGATTTACAGTCATGTACACTGACATTTATCATTGACGTTGGGATAACATTGTAGAATA